>CM061141.1:171594644-171809925 GCA_030789695.1 Scilla litardierei
TTGCGCGTCACCTTCGTTTTCTGCCAAAAAACCGAAAGAATTTACTCTTGGATTCAAAACACAAGAAATTCCACATGTCTCTGATTTTTGGGACTCGCATGGATTTCGTGAGAGTTTTGGAGGAATATGAGGACAAATGGAGAGTACATTGTTTCTATGCGGAGTGGAGGTTATTTCCTCTATTCGAACGAAATTTCAATTGGCATTGCCCAACAGTTGTCCAAAATAGATGGTGTGAAGTATTTTTCGGTTTCTGACTGCCCTAGCTCACACTAATGGATGACGTAGTGCATTCTAGGCCATATACGATCGAAATCTTTGTTCATGAGCTTCCGATAGTGCGTCATCATCGTTTTCAACCAAAAAAAGAATTTACGTTGGGATTCAAAACACAAGCAATTGCACCCGTCTCTGATTTCTGGGTCTCACGAGGATTTTGTGGGAATTTTGGCAGAATATGAAGATAAATATAGTGTAAACATTGTTTAAATGCAAAGAAGAGGTTGTTTTTTTATTCCCACGAAATTTCAATTGCAATTGCTCAACGGTAGCCCAAAATTGAAGGATTGAAGAATTTTTCGATTTCTGGCTGCCCTAGCTCACTCTAATAGACGAATGAGGGCATTTTATGTCTCAACGATCGAAATATTCCTTACTGATCTTCTGATTGTGTGTCACCATCATTTTCTACCAAAAAACTTCAAGAATTAACTCTTGGGTTTAAAACACATGTTTGCTCGCGTCTCTGATTTCTGGGACTCGCACGGATTTCGTGGGAATTTTGGAGGAATATGAGGACAAAAGGAGAGCAAATATTGTTTCTACGTGGAGAGGAGGTAGTTTTCCCAATTCTGACGAAATTTCAATTGGAATTGCCCAGCAGTTGTCCAAAATAACTAGATTAAAGTGTTTTTCGATTTCGGGCAGCCCTAGCTCACTCTAATAGATGAAGGATGGCATTCTAGGCCTCGAAATCTTCGTTTTGGGGCTTCCAATAGTGCGTCATCATCGTTTTCTATTGAAAAGCTACATGAAGTTACTCTTGGATTCAAAACACAATCAATTGCATCCGTCTCTGAATTCAGGGTCTTGAACGGATTTCGTCGAAGTTTTGGAGGAAAGAGGTCAAATGGAGAGTCAACGTTGTTTTTATGTGGAGTGGAGGTCGTTTCCACTATTCCCACGAAATTTCAATTGGCATTGTCCAATGGTTGTCCAAAATAGATGGTTTGAAGCATTTTTCGGTTTTTGGGTGCCTTACCTCACTCTAATGGATGAAGGAGGGCATTGTAGGCCTCAAACAATCGAAATCCTCTTTCCTGAGCTTTCGATTGTGCGTCACCATCGTTTTCTACTAAAAACTTCAAGAATTTACTCTTGGATTCCACACACAAGCAATGTGAACCATCTCTAATTTTTAGGATTTGCACGGATTTCATGAGAGTTCTGGAGGAATATGAGGACAAATGGAGAGTAAACATTTTTTCTATGGGGAGTGGAGGTCGTTTCCTCGATTCCCGTGAAATTTCAATTGGCATTGCCCAACGGTTGTACAAAATAGATGGTTTGATGCATTTTTCAGTTTCTAGCTACCCTAGCTCTCTCTAGTGGATGAAGGAGGGCATTATAGGACCCAAACAATCGAAATCCTCTTTCCTGAGCTTGCGTTACCATCGTTTCCTATCGAAAAACTTCAAGAATATACTCTTCGATTCAAAACACAAGCAACGGCACCCGTCTCTGATTTCTGGGACTCGAACGTAATTCGTGAGAATTTTGGAGGAATATGAGAACAAATGGATAATAAACGTTGCTTGTCTGTGGATTGGATGTTGTTTCTGCTTTTCCCTTGTAATTTAAACTGGAATTTTCCAACGGTGTCCCAAAATAGCAGATTTGAAGTATTTTGCGGTTTCTGGCTACCTAGCTCACTCTAATGGATGAAGGAGTGCATTCTAGGCCTCAAACGATCGAAATCTTCGTTCCTGAGCTTCAGATGGTGCGTCACCATCGTTTTCTACAGTAAAACTAAACAAATTTAATCTTGGATTCAAAACATAAGAAATTGCACACGTCTCTGATTTTTGGGAATCGCACGGATTTCGAGGGAATTTTGGCAGACTATAAGGATAAATATAGAGTTAACGTTGCTTCAACGCTGAGCAGATGTTATTTTTTTATTCCCACGAGATTTCTATCGCAATTGCCCAAACGGTCGCCCAAAATTGAAGGTTTGACGCATTTTTCGAATTCTGGCTGACCTAGCTCACTCTAATAGATGAAGCAGTGCATTATAGGCCCCAAGTGATGGAAATATTCGTTCATGAGCTTTCGATTATACGTCACCATGTTTTCAATCGAAAAACTGCAAGACTTAACTCTTGGATTCAAAACATAAGCAATTGCATCCGTCTCTGATTTCTGGGACTCGCAATGATTTCGTGGGAGTTTTGGCGGACTACGAGGATAAATAAAGAGAGGAGGTTGTTTTATTTGTTTCCCATGAAATTTCAATTGCAGTTGCCCAGCGGTAGTCCAAAATTGAAAGTTTGAAGCTTTTTTCGATTTCTGGCTGCTGTAGCTCAGTCTAATGGATGAAAGAGTACAGTATAGGCCTCAAATGATCGAAATTTTCGTTCTGAAGCTTCAAATAGTGCGTCACCATTGTTTTCTATAGAAAAACTACACGAATTTACTCTTGGATTCAAAACACAAGCAATTGCACACGTCTCTGTTTTTTGGGACTCGCACGGATTTCGTGGGAGTTTTGGAGGAATATGAGGACAAATGGAGGATAAATGTTGCTTCTATGGGGAGAGATGGTGTTTTAATCTCTAGTCCCAAGACATTTCAATTGGAAATTACTAAACGGTTGCCCAAAATAGATGGTTTGAAGCATTTTTCGGTTTCTGGATACACTATCACACTCTAATAGATGAAGTAGTGCTTTTTAGACCCCAAACGATCGAAATCTTCTTTCCTGATATTTCGATAGTGCATCATCAACGGTTTCTACCGTAAAACGACAAGAATTTACACTTGGATTCAAAACACAAGCAATTGCACCAACCTCTGATTTCTGGGACACACGAGAATTTCGTGGGAGTTTTGGCGGACTATAAGGATAAATATAGAGTAAACGTTCTTTCAATGTAGAGAGATGTTGTTTTCTTTATTCCCACGAAATTTCAATTGCAGTTGCCTAACGGTTGCGCAAAATTGAAGGTTTTGAGCATTTTTTGATTATTGGCTGCCCTAGCTCACTTTAATAGAAGAATGAGGGCATTTTAGGTTTCAACGATCGAAATATTCGTTAATGAGCTTCCGATTGTGAGTCACCATCGTTTTCTACCAAAAAACTGCAAGAATTAATTCTTGGATTCAAAACACAAGTTATTGCACCCGTCTCTGATATCTGGGCTCGCACGGATTTCGTGGGAGTTTTGGGGGAATATGAGGACGAGATAAATGTTGTTTCAACGTGGAGAGGAGGCAGTTTTCCCAATTTTGACGAAATTTCGATTGAAATTGCCCAGCAGTTGTCCAAAATAACTCGTTTGAAGTGGTTTCGATTTCTGGCTGCCCTAGCTCACTCTAATGGATAAAGGATGGAATTTGATTCCTCAAACGATCAAATTCTTTGTTCCGGGGCTTCTGATAATGCGTCACCATCGTTTCTACAGAAAAACTACACGAATTTACTTTTAGATTCAAAACACGAGCAATTGAACTCGTCTCTGATTTCGGGGACTCGAACGAATTTCGTGGGAGTTTTGTAAGAATGAGGTCAAATGTAGAGTAAACGTTGTTTCTATGTGGAGAGGAGGTTGTTTCCTCAATTCCCGTGAAATTTCAATAGGAATTACCCAACGGTAGCCCAAAATAGTAGGATTAATATATTTTTCGGTTTCTGGCTGCCCTAACTTATGGATGAAGTAGTGCATTCTAGGCCCCATACGATCGAAATCTTCATTCCTTAGTTTTCAATAGTGTGTCATCATCGTTTTCAACCGAAAAAGGACAAGAATTTACGTTTGGATTCAAAACACAAGCAATTGCACCCGTCTCTGATTTCTGGGTCTCAAGAGGATTTCGTGGGAGAATATGAGGATAAATATAGTGTAAACATTGTTTCAATGCAGAGAGGAGGTTGTTTTTTATTCCCACAAAATTTCAATTGCAATTGCTGAACGGTAGCCCAAAATTGAAGGTTTGAAGAATACTTCGATTGCTGACTGCCCTAGCTCGCTCTAATAGACGAAGGAGGGCATTTTATGTCTCAACGATCGAAATATTCCTTACTGATCTTCCGACTGTGCGTCACCATCGTTTTCTACCAAAAAACTGCTAGAATTAACTCTTGGATTTAATACACAAGTTTGCTCATGTCTCTGATTTCTGGGACTTGTACGGATTTCGTGGGAGTTTTGGAGGAATATGAGGACAAAGGGAAAGAAAACATTGTTTCTACGTGGAGAGGAGGTAGTTTTCCCAAATCTGACGAAATTTCAATTGGAATTGTACAGCAGTTGTCCAAAATAACACGTTTGAAGTGTTTTTCAATTTCTGGCAGCCCTAGATCACTCTAATTAGATGAAGGATGTCAATCTAGGCCTCGAAATCTTCGTTTCGGTGCTTTCGATAGTCCGTCACCATCGTTTTCGACTGAAAAAACTACATGAATTTACTCTTGGATTCAAAACACTGGCAATTGCACCCGTCTCTGAATTCAGGGACTCGAACGGATTTCGTGGGAGTTAGAGGAATGAGGTCAAATGGAGTGTAAACGTTTTTTAATGTGGATTGGAGGTTGTTTCCTCTATTCCCACGAAATTTCAATTGGCATTGCCCAACGGTTGTCCAAAATAGATGGTTTGAAGCATATTTCGGTTTCTTGCTGTCCTAGCTCACTCTAATGGATGAAGGAGTGCATTATAGGCCTCAAAAAATCGAAATCCTCTTTCCTGAGCTTTTGATTGTGCGTCACCATCGTTTTCTACTGAAAAACGTCAAGAATTTACTCTTGGGTTCCAAACACAAGCAATGGCAACCATCTCTGATTTTTGGGGCTTGCACGGATTTCGTGAGAGTTCTGAAGGAATATGAGGACAAATGGAGAGTAAACATTGTTTCTATGGCGAGTGGAGGTTGTTTTCTCAATTCCCACGAAATTTCAATTGGCATTGCCCAACGGTTGTACAAAATAGATGGTTTGAAGCATTTTTCGGTTTCTTGCTACCCTAGCTCACTCTAGTGGATGAAGGAGGGCATTATTGGCCTCAAACGATCAAAATCCTCTTTCCTGAGCTTTCAATCGTGTGTTACCATCGTTTCTATCGAAAAACTACAATAATTTACTCGTGATTCTAAACACAAGCTATGGCACCCCGTCTCTGATTCCTGGGACTCGAACGGAATTCATGAGACTTTTGGAGGAATATGAGAACAAAAGAAGAGTAAACGTTGCTTGTCTACGGATTGGATGTTGTTTCCTCTTTTCCCTTGTAATTTAAACTGGAATTGTCCAACGGTGTCCCAAAATAGCAGATTTGAAGTATTTTGCGGTTTCTAGCTGCCTAGCTCACTCTAATGGATGAAGGAGTGCATTCTAGGTTTCAAACCATCGAAATATTCGTTCCTGAGCTTCAGATGGTGCGTCACCATCGTTTTCTACAGTAAAACTAAACGAATTTAATCTTGGATTGAAAACACAAGAAATAGCACACGTCTCTGATTTTTGGGACTCGCACGGATTTCCTGGGAGTTTTTGCGGACTATACAGATAAATATAGAGTTAACGTTGTTTCAAGGTAGAGTAGAGGCTGTTTTCTTAAATTCCCGCGAAAATTATATTGCAATTGCCCAAACGGTCGCCCAAAATTGAAGGTTTGAAGCATTTTTTGAATTCTAGCTGCCCTAGCTCACTCTAATAGATGAAGGAGTGCATTATAGGCCCCAAGTGATCGAAATATTCTTTCCTGAGCTTCCGATTATACGTCACCATCGTTTTCAACCAAAAACTGCAAGAATTAACTCTTGGATTCAAAACATAAGCAATTGCATCCGTCTCTGATTTCTGGGACTCGCGATGATTTCGTGGGAGTTTTGGCGGACTATGAGGATGAATAGAGAGTAAATGTTGTTTCAATGTAGAGAGGAGGTTGTTTTATTTATTCCCACGAAATTTCAATTGCAGTTGCCCAGCGGTTGTCCAAAATTGAAGGTTTGAAGCATTTTTCGATTTCTGGCTGCCGTAGTTCACTCTAATAGATGAAAGAGTGCATTCTAGGCCACAAACGATCGAAATCTTCATTCCGAAGCTTCAAATAGTGCGTCACCATCGTTTTCTATAGAAAAACGACACGAATTTACTCTTGGATTCAAAACACAAGCAATTGCATACGTCTCTATTTTTTCGGACTCGCACGGATTTCATGGGAGTTTTGGAGGAACATGAGGACAAATGGAGGGTAAATGTTGCTTCTATGGGAAGAGAAGGTGTTTTAATCACTAGTCCCATGACATTTCAATTGGAAATTACCAAACGGTTGCCCAAAATAGATGGTTTGAAGCATTTTTCGGTTTCTGGCTACACTAGCTCACTCTAATAGATGAAGTAGTGCTTTTTAGACCCCAAACGATCGAAATCTTCTTTCCTGAGCTTTCGATAGTGAATCATCAACGTTTTCTACCGAAAAACGACAAGAATTTACACTTGGATAAAAAACACAAGCAATTGCACCAATCTCTGATTTCTGGGACTCACGAGGATTTCGTGGGAGTTTTGGTGGACTATGACGATAAATATAGAGTACACGTTGTTTCAAGGTAGAGAGGAGGTTGTTTTCTTTATTCCCACGAAATTTCAATTGCAGTTGCCCAACGGTTGCGCAAAATTGAAAGTTTGAAGCATTTTTCGATGTCTGGCTGCCCTAGCTCACTCTAATAGAAGAATGAAGGCATTTTAGGTCTCAAACGATCGAAATATTCGTTAATGAGCTTCCGATTAAACGTCACCATTGTTTCTACCAAAAAACTGCAAGAATTAACTTTTGGATTCAAAACACAAGTTATTGCACCCGTCTCTGATTTCTGGGACTCGCACGGATTTCGTGGCAGTTTTGGAGGAATATGAGGACAAATGGAGAGTAAATGTGGTTTCAACGTGGAGAGGAGGTAGTTTTCCCGATTCTGACGAAATTTCGATTGGAATTTCCCAGCCGTTGTCCAAAATAACATGTTTGAAGTGGTTTTCGATTTCTGGCTGCCCTGGCTCACTCTAATGGATGAAGGATGGCATTCTAGTCCTCAAATGATCGAAATCTTTGTTCTAGGGCTTCCGATAAGGCATCACCATCGTTTTCTACAGAAAAACTACATGAAAATACTCTTGGATTCAAAACACATGCAATTGCACCTGGCTCTGATTTCTGGGACCCGAACGGATTTTGTGTGAGTTTTGTAAGAATGAGGTCAAATAGAGAGTAAACGTTGTTTCTATGTGAAGAGGAGGTTGTTTCCTCAATTCCCATGAAATTTCAATACGAATTGCCCAACAGTAGCCCAAAATAGCAGATTTAATATATTTTTCAGTTTCTGCTTGCCCTAACTAACTAAAATGGATGAAGGAGGGCATTCTAGGCCCCAAACAATCGAAATATTCGTTCTTGAGCTTCCGAATGCGTACCACCATCGTTTTCTACCAAAAAACTGAAAGAATTTACTCTTGGATTCAAAACGCAAGAAATTCCACATGTCTCTGATTTTTGGGACTCGCAAGGATTTTGTGAGAGTTTTGGAGGAATATGAGGACAAATGGAGATTTAACATTGTTTCTATGTGATGTGGAGTTTGTTTCCTCTATTCCCACGAAATTTCAATTGGCATTGCCCAACAGTTGTCCAAAATAGATGGTGTGAAGTATTTCTCGGTTTCTTGCTGCCCTGCTCACTCTAATGGATGAAGTAGTGCATTCTAGGTCCAATACGATCAAAATCTTTATTCATGAGCTTTCGATAGTGCGTCATCATCGTTTTCAACCGAAAAAGGACAAGAATTTACGTTTGGATTCAAAACACAAGCAATTGCACCCGTCTCTGATTTCTAGGTCTCACTAGGATTTTGTGGGAGTTTTGGCGGAATATGAGGATAAATATAGTGTAAACATTGTTTAAATACAGAGAGGAGGTTGTTTTTTTATTCCTATGAAATTTCAATTGCAATTGCTCAATGGTAGCCCAAAATTGAAAGTTTGAAGAATATTTGAATTTTTGGCTGCCCTAGCTCACTCTAAATGACGAAGGAGGGCAATTGATGTCTCAACGATCGAAATATTCCGTAATGATCTTCCGATTGTGCGTCACCATTGTTTTCTACGAAAAAAACCTCAAGAATTAAATCTTGGATTTAAAACACAAGTTTGCTCATGTCTCTGATTTCTGGGACTCGCGGATTTCGTGGGAGTTTTGGAGGAATATGAGGACAACGGGAGAGTAAACATTGTTCCTACGTGGAGAGGAGGTAGTTTTCCCAATTCTGACGAAATTTCAGTTGGAATTACCCAGCAGTTGTCCAAAATAACACGTTTGAAGTTTTTTTCCGATTTCTGGCTGCCCTAGCTCACTCTATTGGATGAAGGAGTGCATTATAGGCCTCAAACAATCGAAATCCTCTTTCCTGATCTTTCGATTGTGCGTCACCATCATTTTCTACAGAAAAACTTCTAGAATTTACTCTTGAATTCCAAACACAAGCAATGGCACTCGTCTCTAATTTTTGGGACTCGCACGGATTTCGTGAGAGTTCTGGGGAATATGAGGACAAATGGAGAGTATACATTGTTTATATGGGGAGTGGAGGTTGTTTCCTCGATTCCCACGAAACTTCAATTGGCATTATCCAACGGTTGTACAAAATAGATGGTTTGAAGCATTTTTCGGTTTCTGGCTGTCCTAGCTCACTCTAATGGATGAAGGGGGCATTATAGGCCTCAAACGATCGAAATCCTCTTTCATGATCTTTTTACAATCAATGGCACCCGTCTCTGATTTCTGGGACTCGAACGGAATTCGTGGGAGTTTTGGAGGAATATGAGAACAAAAGGAGAGTAAACGTTGCTTATTTGCGGATTGGATGTTGTTTCCTCTTTTCCCTTGTAATTTAAACTGGAATTGTCCAACGGTGTCCCAAAATAGTAGATTTGGAGTATTTTACGGTTTCTGGCTACCTAGCTTACTCTAATGGATGAAGGAGTGCATTCCAGGCATAAACGATCGAAATCGTCGTTCCAGAGCTTCAGATGGTGCGTCACCTTCGTTTTCTTCAGTAACACTAAACGAATTTAATGTTGGATTCAAAACACACGCAATAGCACACGTCCCTGATTTTTGGGAGTTGCAAGGATTTCGTGGGAGCTTTGGCAGACTATAAGGATAAATATAGAGTTAACGTGGTTTCAAGGGAGGGCAGAGACTGTTTTCTTTATTCCCACGAAATTTCGATTGCAATTGCACAAACGATCGCCCAAAATTGAAGGTTTGAAGAATTTTTCGATTTCTGGCTGTCCTAGCTCACTCTAATAGATGAAGTAGTGCATTATAGGCCCCAAGTGATTGAAATATTCGTTCGTGAGCTTCCGATTATACGTCACCATCATTTTCAACCGATAAACTGTAAGAATTAACTCTTGGATTCAAAACACAAGCAATTGCACCCGCCTCTGATCACTGGGACTCACAACGATTTCTTGGGAGTTTTGACGGACTATGAGGATAAATAAAGAGTAAACGTTGTTTCAATTTCTGGCTGCCCAAGCTCTCTCTAATGGACGAAGGACTGCATTTTAAATCTCAAACGATCGAAATCTTCGTTTCTGAACTTTAGATAGTGCGTCACCAACGTTTTCTACAGAAAAACTACACGAATTTACTCTTGGGTTCAAAACACGAGCAATTCCACACGTATCTGATTTTTGGCACTCGCACGGATTTCATGGGAGTTTTTGGACGAATATGAGGACAAATAAAGGCTGCCCTAGCTCACTCTAATGGATGAAGGAGGGCATTATAGGCCTCAAACGATCGAAATCCTCTTTCCTGAGCTTTCAATCATGTGTCACCATCGTTTTCTACCGAAAAACTTCAAGAATTTACTCTTGGATTCAAAACACAAGCAATGGCACCCGTCTCTGATTTCTGGGACTCGAACAGAATTCGTGGGAGTTTTGGAGGAATATGAGAACGAAAAGAGAGTACGTTGCTTGTCTGTGGAGTGGATGTTGTTTCCTCTTTTCCCTTGTAATTTATACTGGAATTGTCCAACGGTTTTCCAAAATAGCAGGTTTGAAGTATTTTGCGGTTTCTGGCTACCTAGCTCACTCTAATGGAGGAAGGATTCTAGGCCTCAAACGATCGAAATCTTCGTTCTTGAGCTTCAGATGGTGCGTCACCATCATTTTCTACAATAAAACTAAACGAATTTAATCTTGGATTCAAACTACAGGCAATAGCACACGTCTCTGATTTTTTGGTACAAGCATGGATTTCTTGGGAGTTTTGGTGGACTGTGAGGATAAATATGGAGTGAACGTTGTTTCAAGGCAGAGCAGAGGCTGTTTTCTTTATTCCCGCGAAATTTCAATTGCAATTGCCTAAACGGTCGCCAAAAATTGAAGGTTTGAAGCATTTTTCAATTTCTGGCTGCCTAGCTCACTCAATAGATGAAGGTGGCCATTATAGGCCCCAAAAAATCGAAATATTTGTTCCTGAACTTCCGATTATACGTCACCATCGTTTTCAACCGAAAAACTGCAAGAATTAACTCTTGGATTCAAAACACAAGCTACCTAGCTCACTCTAATGGAGGAAGGATTCTAGGCCTCAAACGATCGAAATCTTCGTTCTTGAGCTTCAGATGGTGCGTCACCATCATTTTCTACAATAAAACTAAACGAATTTAATCTTGGATTCAAACTACAGGCAATAGCACACGTCTCTGATTTTTTGGTACAAGCATGGATTTCTTGGGAGTTTTGGTGGACTGTGAGGATAAATATGGAGTGAACGTTGTTTCAAGGCAGAGCAGAGGCTGTTTTCTTTATTCCCGCGAAATTTCAATTGCAATTGCCTAAACGGTCGCCAAAAATTGAAGGTTTGAAGCATTTTTCAATTTCTGGCTGCCTAGCTCACTCAATAGATGAAGGTGGCCATTATAGGCCCCAAAAAATCGAAATATTTGTTCCTGAACTTCCGATTATACGTCACCATCGTTTTCAACCGAAAAACTGCAAGAATTAACTCTTGGATTCAAAACACAAGCAATTGTACCCGCCTCTGATTTCTGGAACTCCCAACGATTTCGTGGGAGTTTTGGCGGAATATGAGGATAAATATAGAGTAAACATTGTTTCAATATAGAGAGGTGGTTGTTTTCTTTATTCCCACAAAATTTCAATTGCTATTGCCCAGTGGTTGCCCAAAATTGAAGGTTTGATGCATTTTCGATTTCTGGCTGCCCAAGCTCTCTCTAATGGATGAAGGACTGCATTCTAGGCTTTAAACGATCGAAATCTTCGTTTCTGAGTTTCAGATAGTGCAACACCATCATTTTCTACAGAAAAACTACACGAATTTACTGTTGGGTTCAAAACACAAGCAACTGCATACGTCTCTGATTTTTGGGACTCGCACGGCTTTCGTGGGAGTTTTGGAGGAATATGAGGACAAGTGGAGAGTAAATGTTGTTTCTATATGGAGAGAAGATTGTTTACTCGCGACTTCAATTGGAATTACCAAACGGTTGCCCAAAATAGATGGTTTGAAGCATTTTGCGGTTTCTAGCTGCCCAAGGCTAAAATAGATGGGTAGAAGCATTAGTATGAAGTAGTGCATTCTAGGCCCCAAACGATCAAATCTTCGTTCATGAGTTTTCAATAGTGTGTCATATTCGTTCTCTACCAAAAATGACAAGAATTTACGCTTGGATTCAAAACTCAAGCAATTGCACCCGCCTCTGGGACTTGCGAGGATTTCGTTGGAGTTTTGGAGGACTATGAGGATAAATATAGAGTAAACGTTTCAGAGAGGAGGTTATTTTCTTTATTCCCACGAAATTTCAATTGCAATTGCCCAACGGTTGCTTCAAATTGAATATTTGAAGTATTTTTCGATTTCTAGCTGCCCTAGCTCACTCTAATAGAGGAAGGAGGGCCTTGTAGGTCTCAAATGATCAAAATATTCGGTACAGAGCTTCCGATTGTGCATCACCATCGTTTTCTACCAAAACTGCAAGAATTAACTCTTGGATTCAAAACACAAGGTATTGCATCCGTCTTTGATTTCTGGGACTCGCACGGATTTCGTGGGAGTTTTGGAGGAATATGAGGACAAATGGAAAGTAAACGTTATTTCTACGTGGAGAGGAGATAGTTTTCCCAATTCTGACGATATCTCAATTAGAATTACCCAGCGGTTGTCCAAAATAACACATTTGAAGTGGTTTTCAATTTCTGACTATCCTAGCTCACTCTAATGGATGAAGTAAGGCATTCTAGGCCTTAAACGATCAAAAGTGCGTCACCATCATTTTCTATAGAAAACCGACAAGAATTCTATTGGATTCAAAACACAAGCAATTGCACCAGTCTCTGATTTCGGGGACTCGAACGAATTTCGTGGGAGTTTTGGATGAATGAGATCAAATAGAAAGTAAACACTGTTTCAATGGGGAGAGGAGGTTGTTTCCTATATTCCCATGAAATTTCAATAGGTATATTGCCCAACGGTTGCCCAAAATAGCAGGTGTGATATACTTTTCGGTTTCTGGCTACCCGAGCTAACTCTAACGGATGAAGAAGTGCATTCTAGGCCCCAAACAATCGAAATATTTGTTCATGAGCTTCTGATTGTGCTTCACCTTCGCTTTCTACCGAAAAAAGCAAGAATTTACTCTTGGATTCAAAACACAAGAAATTGCATGTCTCTAATTTTTTGGACTTGCACGAATTTCATGGCAGTTTTGGAGGAATATGAGGACAAATGGAGAGTAAATATTGTTTTATGCAGAGTGGAGATTGTTTCCTATATTCTCATGAAATTTCAATTGGCATAACCCAACAGTTGTCCAAAATAGATGGTTTGAAGAATATTTCGGTTTCTGGCTGCCCTAGCTCCCTCTAATGGATGAAGGAGGGCATTATATGCCTTAAACAATCGAAATCCTATTTTCTGAGCTTTCGATTGTGCATCACTATCGTTTTATACCGAAAAAATTCAAGAATTTACTCCTGGATTTAAAACACAAGCAATGGCACCCGTCTCTGATTTCTGGGTTTCGCACGAAATTCGTGCGCGTTTTGGAGGAATATGAGGACAAATGGAGAGTAAACGTTTCTTGTCTACAGAGTGGATGTGGTTCCTCAATTCTCATGTAATTTAAATTGGAATCTCCCAACGATTTCCCAAAATAGCTGGTTTGAAGTAATTTTCGGTTTCAGGTGCCTTAGCTCACTCTAATGGATGAAGGATGGCATTCTGTAGTCCTCAAACGATCAACATCTTTGTTCCGGGTGTTCTGATAATGCATCACCATCGTTTTCTACAGAAAAACTTCCCGAATTTACTTTTGAATTCAAAATACACGCAATAGCACACGTCTATGATTTTTGGAAATCGCACGGATTTTGTGGGAGTTTTGGCAGAGTATAAGGATAAATATAGAGTAAATGTTGTTTCAAGGCAGAGAGGATGTTGTTTTCTTTATTCCCATGAAATTTCAATTGCAATTGCCCAAACAGTTTCCCAAAATTGAAGGTTCTGGCTGCCCTACCTCACTCTAATAGAAGGAGGATGGCCTTCTAGGCCCCAAACGATTGAAATATGTGTTCCTGAGCTTCCGATTATACGTCACCATCATTTTCAACCGAAAAACTAAAATAATTAACTCTTGTATTCAAAACTCAAGCAATTGCACCCACCTCTGATTTCTGGCACTCGCAACGATTTCGTTGGAGTTTTGGCGGACTATGAGGATAAATATAGAGTAAACATTGTTTCAACGCAGAGACGTGGTTGTTTTCTTTATTCCCACGAAATTTCAATTGCAATTGCCCAGCGGTTGCGCAAATTGATGGTTTGATGCATTTTTCGATTTCTGGCTGCCCAAGCACTCTCTAATGGTGGACTGCATTCTAGACCTCAAACGATCAAAATTTTCGTTTCTGGGCTTCAGATAGTGCGTCACCGTTGTTTTTACAGAAAACTACACGAATTTACTCTTGGGTTCAAAACACAAGCAATTGCACACATATCTGATTTTTGGGACTCACACGGATTTCGTGGGAGTTATGGAGGAATATGAGGATAAATGGAGAGTAAATGTTGTTTCTATAGGGAGAGAAGTTTGGTAACTCTCTAGTCCCAAGACATTTCAATTGGAATTACCAAACGGTTGCCCAAAATTGATGGTTTGAATAATTTTTTGGTTTCTGGTTGCCCTGGCTTATTCTAACAGACGAAGTAATGCATTCTAGGCCCCAAACGATCGAAATCTTCGTTCATGAGCTTTCGATAGTGCGTCATCATCGTTTTCTGCCAAAAAACGACAAGAATTTTCGCTAGGATTCAAATCACAAGTAATTGCACATGTCTCTGGTTTCTTGGACTCGTGAGGATTTCATAGGAGTTTTGGTGGACTATGAGAATAAATATAGAGTAAACATTGTTTCAAGGGGAGAGGAGGTGGGTTTATTTATTCCATAAAAATTTCAATTGCAATTGCCCAACAGTTGCCGAAAATTGAAGGTTTGAAGCATTTTTCAATTTTTGACTGCTCTAGCTCGCCCTAATAGACGAAGGAGGGTATTTTACGTCTCAAACGATCGAAATATTCATTACTGAGCTTCCGATTGTGTGTCACCATCGTTTTCTACCAAAAAATGCAAGAATTAACTCTTGGATTCAAAACACAAGTTATTGCACCCGTCTTTGATTTCTGGGACTCGCACGGATTTCGTGCGAATTTTGGAGGTAAATGAGGACAAATGGAGAGTAAATGATATTTCTACATGGAGAGGAGGTAGTTTTCCCAATTCTGACAAATTTCAATTGGAATTGCCCAACGGTTGTCCAAAATAACACGTTTGAAGTTTTTTTCAAATTCTCGCTGCCCCGGCTCACTCTAATGGATGAAACATGGTATTCTAGGCCTCAAACGATCAAAATCTTCGTTTCGGGGCTTCCGATAATACGTCACCATCATTTTCTACAGAAAAACTACACGAATTTACTCTTGTATTCAAAACACAAGCAATTGCACCCGAACAACCGTTGGGCAATGAGGTCAAATGGAGAGTAAACGTTGTTTCTATGGGGAGAGGAGGTTGTTTCCTCTATTCCCATGAAAATTCAATAGGAATTTCCCTACGGTTGCTGAAAATAGCAGGTTTGATATATTTTCTAAAGGATGAATTTACTCTTGGATTCAAAACACAAACAATTGAAATATTCGTTCCTGAGATTCTGATTGTGTGTCACCATCGTTTTCTACCGAAAACTGCAAGAATTTACTCTTGGATTCAAAACACAAGAAATTGCACATGTCTCTGATTTTTGGGACTCGCACGGATTTCGTGGGAGTTTTGGAGCAATATGAGGACAAATGGAGAGTAAATGTTGTTTCTTGGGGGAGAGAAGGTTGTTTACTCTCTAGTCCAAAGACATTTCAATTGGAAATTACCAAACGGTTGCCCAAAATAGATAGTTTGAAGTATTTTTTTTGGTTTCTGGCTGCCCTAACTCACTCTAATGGATGAAGGAGGGCATTGTAGGCATCAAATGATCGAAATCCTCTTTCCTGAGCTTTCGATTCTGCGTCACAAACGTTTTCTACTGAAAACTTCAAGAATTTACTCTTGGATTTCAAACAAAAGTAATGTCACCCGTCTCTAATTTCTGGGACTCGCACGGAATTCGTGAGAGTTGTGGAGGAATATGAGGACAAATGGAGAGTAAACATTGCTTGTCTGCGGAGTGAATATTGTTTCCTCTATTCCCATGTAATGTAAATTGGAATTACCAAACGGTTTTCCAAAATAGCTGGTTTGAAGTATTTTTGGTTTCTTGCTGTCCTAGCTCACTCTAATGGCTGGAGGAGTGCATTCTAGGCCTCAAACGATCGAAATCTTCGTTCCTGGGATTAAAATAGTGTGTCGCCATCGTTTTCTACAAAAACACTACACGAATTTACTCTTGGATTTAAAACTCAAGCAAAGCACACGTCTCTGATTTTTGGTACTCGCACGGATTTTGTGGGAGTTTTGGCAGAGTATGAGGATAAATAGAGTAAACGGTGTTTCAAGGCAGAGAGGAGGTGGTTTTCTTTATTCCCACGAAATTTCAATTGCAATTGCCCAAACGGTTGCCCAAAATTGATGGTCTTTTTCGATTTCTGGCATCCCTAACTCATTCTAATAATGAAGGAGGGCATTCTAGGCCCCAAACGATCGAAATATTCGTTTTGAAGATTTCCATTTTGCGTCACCATCGTTTTCAAGAAAAACTGCACGAATTAACTCTTGGATTCAAAACACAAGCAATTGCATCCGTCTCGGATTTCTGGGACTCGCGATGATTTCGTTGGAGTTTTGGCGGACTATGAGGATGAATTGTAAACGTTGTTTTAATGCAGAGAAGGGGTTGTTTTATTTATTCCCACGAAATTTCAATTGCAATTGCCCAGCGGTTGCCCAAAATTGAGGGTTTGACACATTTTTCGATTTCTGGCTGCCGTAGCTCACTCTAATGAATGAAGGAGAGTATTCTAGGCCGTAAACATTAGAAATCTTCGTTTATGAGCATCAGATAGTGCGTCACCATCGTTTTCTACAGAAAAACAGCACGAATTTACTCTTGGTTTCAAAACACAAGTTATTGCACCCGTCTATGATTTCTGAGACTCGCATGGATTTCGTGGGAGTTTTGGAGGAATATGAGGACAAATGGAGAGTAAATGTTGTTTCTATGTTGAGCGAAGGTTGTTTACTCTATAGTCCCAAGACATTTCAATTGGAAATTACCAAACGGTTGCCCAAAATAGATGGTTTGAAGCATTTTTCGGTTTTTGGCTGCCCTAGCTCACTTTAATTGATGAAGTATTGCATTCGAGGCCCCATACGATCGAAATACTCTTTACTGAGCTTTTGATAGTGCCTCATCAACGTTTTCTACCAAATAACGACAAGAATTTATGCTTGGATTCAAAACACAAGCAATTGCACTTGTCTCTGATTTCTGGGACTCGCGAGGATTTCATGGGAGTTTTGACGGACTATGAGAATAAATATAGAGTAAACGTTGTTTCAATGCAGAGAGGAGGTAGTTTTCTTTATTCCCACAAAATTTGAATTGCAATTGCCTGACGGTTGCCCAAAATTGAAGGTTTGAAGCATTTTTCAATTTCTGGTAGCCCTGGCTCACTCTAATAGATGAAGGAGGGTATTTTACATCTCAAACGGTCGAAATATTTGTTAAGGAGCTATTTTATCACCATCGTTTTCTACCAAAAAAACTGCAGGAATTAACGCTTGGATTCAAAACACAAGTTATTGCACTCGTCTCTGATTTCTGCGACTCGCACGGATTTCGTAAGAGTTTTGGAGGAATATGAGGACAAATAAAGAGTAAACGTCATTTCTACGTGGAGAGGAGATAGTTTTTCCAATTCTTACGAAATTTTAATGGGAATTGCCCAGCGGTTGTCCAAAATAACACGTTTGAATTGATTTTCGATTTCTGCCTGCTCTAGCTCACTTTAATGACTGAAGGATGTCATATTTGGCCTCTAACGATCAAAATCTTCATTCCAGGGCTTTCGATAGTGCGTCAGGATCGTTTTGTACAGAAAAACTACACGAATTTACTCTTGGATTCAAAACACAAGGAATTGCACCCGTCTCTGGTTTCGAGGAATCAAACGGATTTCATAGGAGTTTTGGAGGAATGAGGTCAAATGGAGAGTAAACATTATTTCTAAGGGGAGAGGAGATTGTTTCTTCAATTCTCATGAAATTTCAATAGGATTGCCCAACGATTGCCCAAAATAACTGGTTTGATTTATTTTTGGGTTTTTGGCTGCCCTAACTATCTCTAATGGATGAAGAAGGGCATTCTAGGTCCTAAAAATAGAAATATTCATTCATGAGCTTCCGATTGTGTGTCACCTTTGTTTTCTACTGAAAAAATGAAAGAATTTTCTCTTGGATTCAAAACACAAGAAATTGCACTTGTCTCTGGTTGTTGAGACTCGCACGGATTTCGTGGGAGTTTTGGAGGAATATGTGAACAAATGGAGAGTAAACAGTGTTTCTATGAGGAGGAGTGGAGGTTGTTTCCTCTATTCCCACGAAATTTCAATTGGCATTGCCCAACTGTTGTCCAAAATAGATGGTGTGAAGTATTTTTCGGTTTCTGGCTGCCCTAGCTCATTCTAATGGATGAAGTAGTGCATTCTAGGCCCCAAACGATCGAAATCTTCATTCCTGAGCTTTCGATAGTGTCTCATCATCGTTTTCTACCAAAAACGACAAGAATTTATGCTTGGATTCAAACACAATCAATTGCACCCGTCTCTTATTTATGGGACTCGCGAGGATTTCGTGAGACTTTTGGCAGATTATGTGGATAAATATAGGGTAAATTTTGTTTCAATGAAAAGAGGAGGTTGTTTTCTTTATTTCTACGAAATTTCAATTGCAGTAGCCCAACTGTTGCCCAAAATTGATGGTTTGAAGAATTTTTCGATTTCTGGCTGCCCTAGCTCACTCTAATAGATGAAGGAGGGCATTTTAGGTCTCAAACGATCCAAATATTTGTTACTGAGCGTCTGATTATGAGTCACCATCGTTTTCTACCAAAAACTGCAAGAATTAACTCTTTCATTCAAAACACAAGCTATTGCACCCATCTCTGATTTCTGGGACTCGCTTGGATGTCGTGGGTATTATGAGGACAAATGGAGAGTAAACGTTGTTTCTACGTGGAGAGGAGGTAAGTTTCCCAATTCTTACGAAATTTATATTGGAATTGCCCAGCGGTTGTCCAAAATAAAATGTTTGAAGTGGTTTTCAATTTCTGGTTGCTCTAGCTCACTCTAATGGATGAATGACGGCATTTTAGGCCTCAAATGATCGAAATCTTCGTTCCGGGGTTTCCGATAGTGCGTCACCATCGTTTTGTATAGAAAAACTACACGAATTTACTGATGGATTCAAAACACAAGCAATTGCTCACGTCTCTGAATTCAGGGACTCGAACAGATTTCGTGGGAGTTTTGGAGGAATGAGGTCAAATAAAATGTAAATGTTGTTCCTATGGGGAGAGGAGGTTGTTTCCTCTATTCCCTTGAAATTTCAATAGGAATTGCCAAACGGTTGCCCAAAATAGAAGGTTTGATATATTTTTCGGTTTCTGGCTGTTCTAGTGATTCGTAGTGAAAAGTGTATATTTATACCCCCTAGTTACCCCCATTTTGTGCTAGAGATTAGGCTTAATCTTGCCCTCTTAAGTGCATTATCATTTTAGGTTTCATATAAGGGCTTTTTTACATTCTTTGTACAAAACATCATTATATGGACTAATTTCTCCTTCTCCTATTTTTCAAGTACTCCTGGGAGTTTTGGAGATTTTCTGCGATTTTTTTGGGAATTCTGGTTATTTTTGGTGAATTATTTTGGAGGAGAAAAGGGTGTATTTTTTTCAAGCGTGTATTTTTTCTTTCACTAACATGGCAGGAAATCCAGAAGATACTACACAACATGGAGAATCATCTTTTCAAATGCAAGTATTGGTGAGCCATCTTGAGAGATTGTTTGATAGAAAGCTATAACAAATCTATGAACGATTATATCAAATGGAGAATCAATCTTCTACACAGCAAAATCCTCCAAACAATCAAGAACATTGTCATGGAGCTACTGAGAGCCAAGTTGATTGGGATGAATTTGAAGATCACCAGCCAAGAAGAAGGAGATTTCATCGTGATAAATAAAGGATACATAGAAGCCGAGGAAACAACATTGGTGGAATTAAAATCAAAGTTCCTTCATTTCAATGGAAAAAAGATCTCGATGCATTTTTGGAGTGGGAAATGTGTGTTAAGCAAATTTTCTTATGCCATAACTACTGTGAAGGTAAAAGGTGAAACTTGCAGCTCTTGAGTTTACTGATTATGCTCTTGTTTAGTGGGATCAGGCGCAAAAGGATAAAGAATGATATGTAGAACGTCCCATTCGAACTTGGACGGAAATGAAATCAACCATGAGAAGGAAGTTTATTCCATCTTATTATCCATATGGAACTTCATCAAAAACTGCAAAGACTGAATCAAGGCTCTAAGAGTGAAGATGAGTATCACAAAGAGATGGAGATTGCCATGATTCGAGTAAATGTTGTGGAGGAGAGAGAAGCAACATTGAATCGTTTCTTACGTGGCCTTAATCATGATATTACTAATGCTGTGGAGATGCATCACTATGTAGAGCTTCAAGAGATGGTCCATCAAGCTATGAAGGTAGAACAACAACTGAAGAGGAGAAATGCTGTAAGAAAGGGCTCTAATTCTTTTAGCCCTTGGAAGATCAGTTCAAAGAGAGATACTACATCTAGTTCGAAGGAGAATACTTCGAAGAAAGTTGAGAAAATGGGTGATATTCCAAAGAAGACGCAAACTGAAGCAAATACTTCTAGAAGCTATGACATAAGATGCTTTAAATGCCAAGGGAGATGACACATTTCCAGAGAGTGCTCTAATAAGCGCACCATGATCATCAATAACCATAGTGACTGGGAGACTAAGAAGAAGAATCTAATGAAGAAGATGAGATGCTGCTTAAAGATGATGACTGAGAAATTGATGTCGAAGGAGAATTTCTTGTGACAAGAAGAGCACTTATCATTCAAATGAAGGAGGAAGAGAACAACCAAAGAGAGAACTTGTTCCACACATGCTGCCAGTCCAAGGGAAAGTATACAATGTAATCATAGATTGAGGAAGTTGCACCAATGTAGCAAGTGCTGAATTAGTGGAGAAGTTGAATCTTCCAACCTTCAAGCATCGAAAACCCTACAAGAGAGTTGACAGTAACAAAACAAGTCACAATCCTATTTTCTATTGGCAAATATAGAGATGAAATAATCTGTGACGTTGTTACCATGAAAGCATGTCATCTCTTGTTGGGCAGAGACCGTGGCAGTTTGATCGGCAGGTAACACATGACGGGTACTTAAACCGTTATTCTTTTGTACTTCGAGGGGAGCTGATAACTCTCCTTCCATTTATCCCCAAAACAAATACTGGATTATCAAATAAAGAGAGAAAATAAAAGAGAAAGTGAGAAAGAAAAAATTATTCAACAAGAAGATAGTAAAAATGAGAGTGAGAAAAAGATGAGAGAGTTGGGTGAAGAAAAAGAGAGTAAACTAAGAGAAAATTCAAAAAGAAAAGGATAGAAAAGAGAAAAAGGAGAGAAGAGCTTTCTAGTGGCAAAAAAAAGTGAGATTAAGCAAAAAAAAGCGAGATTAAGCCAGCCTTGTTTTCTCAACAAAACCTCCTAGTACTTGTGTACAAAGAGATGATGTTGAACGACTTAACCTCAGCTTTGCCTAGCATTGTTTTTATCTCTTTTACAGGAATATGAAGATGTCTTTCTTGATGAGATACAAGCAGGTTTGCCACCAATTAGAGGCATAGAGCATCAAATTGATCTTATTCCTGGAGCATCTTTGCCTAATCGTCTAGCATACCGCACTAATCCCGAAGATACTAAGGAGATTCAAAGGCAAGTCTGAGAGTTGATGAGAAAAGGATACGTGAGAGAAAGCCATAGGCCTTGTTCTTTTTTGGTATTGCTTGTACCCCAGAAAGATGGTACGTGGAGAATGTGTGTTGATTGCAGACCCATTAATAACATCACAGTAAGATATCGTCATCCTAATCCTATGTTAGATGATATGCTAGATGAATTATCTGGTTCAACTATTTTCTCTAAAATTGACTTAAAATGTGGTTATCATCAAATAAGAATGAAAGAAGGAGATGAATGGAAAATCGCATTTAAGACTAAACGTGGATTGTATGAATGGGTTGTTATGCTTTTTGGGTTCACTAATTCACCTAGCACATTCATGAGATTAATGAATCATGTCTATCAAGCTTACATTGGTAACTTTCTAGTAATTTACTTTGATGATATCCTTGTGTATAGCGGAACATTGGATGGACACGTGGATCACCTTAACAAATTCTAGAGGTCTAAGAAAGGTGAAATTGTTTGGCCATTTAAAAAAGTGTGATTTTGCACAGATACAATTGTTTTCCTTGGCTCTGTTGTTAGTATTACAGGTATTGCAACAGATGAAGAGAAGATTAAAGCAATCCAAGATTGGCCAACCCTTACCACTGTTGGACAAGTCAGGAGTTTTCATGGACTTGCAAGCTTTTTTGTGAAGAATTTTAGCACATCGATGGAACCATTGAATGAACTGGATAAGAAGGATGTTCGATTCAAGTGGGGAGAAGCTCGAGAGAATTCTTACAAACTTCTGGTAACGGGTGAGTATGGTGTAAGGGCTACTTTTATTGTTTCTGACGTCTCTCCTTATTTTGGTGCAGATGTTGAAGAGTCAAGGACGACTCCTTTTCAAGAGGGGGAGGATGATGTGAACCAGCCCATCAACTTACAAAATGAAGACATAATTTTGAGTGAAGGCCCATTGACAAGAGGAAAGCTAAAAATAATGCAAGATGCAATTAGAGTCCAAGTAGAAGCATTGCTGGCCCAAGAAAGTTGTGCTCACAATGAGGCCTTAGTCTTGCTAATCCAAGTCCAAGAAACTTACGGTCAATAATCTGAATGCATTCATGGGGGAAGATCAAGAGTCATGTGGCCATAAATCTGAATGCATTCATGGAGGAGGATCAAGAGTCATGTGCAACAAATTTGAATTCATGGGGGAAGATCAATAGTCATTTACATCCAATAAATCTGAATTCATGGGAGAACCTGAAAAGTCAAGTGCAACAACCACCATTAAATCTAAATTCATTGGGGAGATCTAGAGCCAAGAAGCATAAACTTATGAATAACATAATTTTCGTGCAGGGAATTAGGCTCATAATTTCAGTTTGTCTTTTGGTCTTCCCTAGGTCACATTTATGTCTTTTACTTATTCCAGATCATTATGATGACTAATGTACTATCAAAAGCCATTAGTTGTCCTTACTTAGAGAGTCCTTTAAGCGTCCAAGTTCTACCTATAAATAGAGCAAGTAATCCTTTGTAACAAGCATCAATCAATCAAATTATTAATTCAAAATTGAGTGTTCTTCTCAAATTGTGAGAGGTTTTATATCTTCTTTAGCTCTTGTGAAACCTTGTCATGTCAATCTGCTGTTTAAGATTGGTTATCCAAATTCGTAAAAGCCCCCAATTCATGCTTCAACCCCAGTGCATTACTGTGTGGTTTGGTTAAACTTGTGTTCGTGGTTGGACAAGTGGTCTAAGTAGCAGCTCGTGTTTCTCATAACATTGGTTGGCTATTTGCATTTGTCAGGGCAGTGAACCATCTTTATTTAGAGCTTATCACTCCCTTTTTCCTTTTTCTAAGTCTGGATTGTTTGATCATATCCTTCTTTTTAAGTTTGTTTCGAGCTCCTTGAATAATCTACACCGTAAAGATCGGGCCACCTCCCAGTTTTCACATCACCTAGCTCACTCTAATGGATGAAGAAGGGCATTCTAGGCCTCAAACGATCGAAATATTTGGTCCTGAGCTTCCGATAATGCGTCACCATCGTTTTCTACCGAAACATTACAAGAATTTACTCTTGGATTCAAAACACAAGCAATGGCACCCGACTTTAATTTCTGGGACTCACACGGAATTCGTGGGAGTTTTGGAGGAATATTAGGACAAATGGAGAGTAAATGTGTTTTATATGCAGAGTGGATGTTGTTTCCTCTATTCCCACGTAATTTAAATTGGAATTGCCCGAAGTTGTCCAAAATAGCATGTTTGAAGTATTTTTCGATTTCTTGTTGCCCTAGCTCACTCTAATGGATGAAGGAGTGTATTCTTGGCCCCAAACGATCGAAATCTTCCTTCCTAAGCTTTCGATAGTGTATCATCATCATTTTCTACCAAAAAACGACACGAGTTTACTCTTAGATTCAAACACATGCAATTGCATCCATCTCTAGTTTCTGGGACTCCGGAGGATTTCGTGGGAATTTTGGTGGACTATGAGGAGAAATGCAGAATAAACGTTATTGCAATGCAGAGAGGAGGTTGTTTTCTTTATTCTCACGAAATTTCAATTGGAATTGCCAAATGGTTGACCAAAATAGATGGGTTGAAGCATTTTTTTTGATTTCTGGCTGCCCTAGCTCACTCTAATGGATGGATGAGGGCATTCTTGGCCCTAAACGATCGAAATATTCGTTGTTGAGCTTCCGACAGTTTGTCACCATCGTTTTATACCAAAAACTGTAAGAATTAACTATTTGATTAAAGACGAAGTAATTGCACCCATCTCTGATTTCTAGGACTCGCACGGATTTTGTGCGAGTTTTAGAGGAATATGAGGACAAATAGAGAGCAAACGTGGTTTCTACATGGAGAGGAGGTAGTTTTCCCAATTCCAATGAAATTTTAATTGGAATTTCCCAACGGTTGTCCAAAATAACTGATTTGAAGTTTTTTTTTCTGACTGCCCTAGCTCACGTTAATGGATGAAAGAGGGTAGTCTAGGCCTCAAACGATCGAAATCTTCATTCCTGAGCTTCTGATAGTGCGTCACCATCGTTTTCTACAAAAAAACTACACGAATTTTCTCTTGGATTCAAAATACAAGCAATTGCTACCGTCTCTGATTTCTGGGACTCGAACGGATTTCGTGGGAGTTTTGGAGGAATATGATGTTAAATGGAGAGGAAATGTTATTTCTATGGGGAGAGGAGGTTGTTTCCTCTATTCCCATGAAGTTTCAATTGGAATTGCTCAACATTTGCCCAGAATAGCAGGTTTGAAGCAATTTTCAATTTCTGGCATAAACTACCTTTGACAACACAGCTCCAACTGTCATCATTTGCCTACACCTTACTATGTATAACGTGATCCTTGGCACGAAGAAGAGTAACATGTACATCACAAGGATTCCAACAAACCCACACTTGGCCATGAGGAGAAAACTCATAGTTATACAAGAACTGCTAAGAAGGAAGAACTTTACATGAGACCATCTCCACATTATGCTAATGCATATGAGTCACCACTAAGCCACAAAAAGATTACCCAATTTTAGAAATAAAATTTCCCACATCTCTTTGCTTCAAGGGATTATTTAAAGCTCTAACATTCCAACAATCAAAAATCATGGAAAATAATGTAAGAGGTAACTTTCTCAAAATTTACCGCCAATGACCCCGACGATGGGAGTTACGCTTCTTACCCTTATTCTTACCACCTGACCCCCTTTTATTCTTTTCCAATGAATCATTTGCTTTCCACGCCAAAGGGTTCCGCAAAATTGGCTCACTATCAGAAAACTCCCCACCACCAACATTTGTAGACAAATCAGGAGTGCACTCACCCTCCTCAATGCAAACAGAATTGGTATCAAGAACCTCATCACTTTGTATTGGCTGATTACAACCCATCAACACATTACAATTCTCCTCTTGTGTTCCATCATCCCCATCTAAAACAACATTAGTATACGTCACCCCTTCCTTATGCTCATCACTAGAATCAGCAACCAAAACAATAGGAGAAGTTGTAAAAGAAGTCTACCTGCGAATCACCTTCGTCCACCCACCATTCTCATCAGAAATTGGGGCATGTTTCGAAACACCCTCAACCACTCCCTTAGGTTTGCTTCCCCTTATCCTTCACCAGGACCCAAATCTTAGTAGGTTTAGGGTACATCTCTTGTTCGTGCTTCTCACCATCATTCTAATGGATGGATGACATTGGCTAGTAGCATGCCCAAAAACCTCACATATATCAACACTTAGTAGGAATACATTCAAAAACAGCCTTAATAGGGACCCAAACACCATTAGAGCAACATAAGTCAAAGTCATGAATTAAATCCAGTGAAGCATCAATCTCAACACATACTCGGGCAAAGCTCAATTTAGAACATGCAATAGTAACATGGTCTGTATATAATGGTCTCCTCACAGCACTTGCAACATAGCCCAACCCTTCTAGTGTCCAAAATTCCAAGGGTATGTCATAAAGCCCGACCCAAATAGGTATCTTCTTTAAATCCTCCTTAGAAAGTGTACGATTTGGTTGCCATAGCTTAAGAACAAAAGGACGATTAGCAATATGCCATGGATCCCTCTCCAAAATGTTCATAGCTTGATCAATATTATCAAATTTGAAGAAGAAAAAACCATTTTTAGATGAAAAACCTCACGTAGACCAAATTTGTCCCACAGTTTATGAGCAATTGTGTTGACCACCACATTGGGAGCTTCTTCCCTACAAAATACCCAATTAAAGTACTCTTCCACATATCACAACCCATTGCTGAAACAGTTGCAAGAGGAGCAACCTTCACATGTTCACCTTCAGTGTTGGCCTCGAAAAATTTTAATTTTGGAAACACATGGCCCACACTCGCCCTTTGGCCCATTAACAACATCAACATAACTAGATGGAGATTTACTATCCTTGTTACCCAGATTCGTTGCATTATGAGAGCTATGGTCCCCTACCACAATATTATCTCCATATAAGACATGTGCACTAGATTTAGAATTTAATATGCCCCCATTACTAGGAATATCACTTTCCAAAGTAGGAGAACTAGTCAAATTCGCATTAATGGCCTTGAATGCATCAGATTTAGACTTTAATACTCCCTCATAACAAGGAATATTGCTTTCCAAAGTAGGAGCTCACCATAGTCAAATTTGAATTTGAACTAATAGCATTCCTTGCATCAGATTTAGAATTTAAAATGCCCTCATAACCAGGAATATTACTTTCCAAAGTAGGAGAGGATACCAAATTAGAAATAAATGCCTTCCTTGCATCAGATTTAGCAAGATCCGACAGAGAAGGAAATTCACCATTCCTACAATCAATGTCATCCATTAATGTATTAATCGTGACATTGGAACTTCCAAAAATAGAAATTTCCAAATTTTGACCACCAACCACCGGAAGAACAGCTCCGCCACCCTCAACAACCTCACCTAGATGGCCTGTTAGAAACAACCACAGTGGAGACAAAGCATATTTCGAGAAGTGGGAAAACGAATTTGTGGAGCAGAGATGTAGGAAAATGAGTAGAGGATAGAGGAGGATGGGAGATGAGGAAGAGGAGGTAGTAAAACTGAAAATCTGTGGTAAAAAGGAGAGGAGGAGGAGGAGGAGGAGGAGCTAGTAAAACCCCAGCTTAACCATTTTTGCTGTAGAAAATGAGGAGGATGATGGGAGATGAGAAGGTTGGGAAATGAGGAGAGGATAAAGGAGGAGGGGAGGAGTATGGGGGGAGAGGATATACGAGGAGTTGTTTTGGCAGCTCACTCTAATGGATGAAGGAGGACATTCTAGACCCCAAACCCAAACGATCGAAATCTTCGTTCTTGAGCTTCCAGTAGTGTGTCACCATTGTTTTCTACCCAAAAAATGTAAGAATTTCTCTTGGATTCAAAACAAAAGCAATTGCACCCGTCTCTGATTTCTGGGACTCGCACATATTTCGTGGGAGTTTGGGAGGACAATGAGGACAAATGAAAAGTAAACGGTGTTTATATGCGGAGTAGATGTTGTTTCCTCTATTCCCACGTAATTTAAATTGGAATTTCCCGACGGTTGCCCAAAATAGCAGATTTGAAGTACTTTTTGGTTTCTGGCTGCCCTAGCTCACTCTAATGGATGAATAAAGGTATTCTCGGCCCCAAACGATCGAAATATTCATTCTTGAGCTTCTGATAGTGTATCACCAATGTTTTCTGCCGAAAAACAACATGAATTTACTCTTGGATTCAAAACACAAGCAATTGCATCCGTCTCTGATTTCTGGTACTCGCGAGGATTTCGTGGGAGTTTTGGAGGTCTAAGAAGACAAATGTAGAGAAAACGTGGTTTCAATGCAGAGAGGATGGTGTTGTCTTTATTCCAATGAAATTCCAATTGGAATCGCCCAATGGTTGTCCAAAATAACACGTTTGAAGTAGTTTTCGGTTTTGGCTACCTTAGCTCACTCTAATGGATGAAGGAGTGCATTCAAGGCCTCAAACGCTCGAACTATTCGTTTCTGAGCTTTTGTTGGTGCGTCACCATCGTTTTGTACCAAAATACTACAAGAATTAACTTTTGGATTCAAAACACAAGCAAATGCACCCGCCTCTGATTTCTGGGACTCGTATAGATTTCGTGTGAGTTTTGGAGGAATGTGATGACATAGAAAGAGTAAACGTTGTTTCTATGTAGAGAGAAGGTAGGTTCCCCTGTTCCCCCGAAATTTCAATTGGAATTGCCCAATGGTTGCCCAAAGTAGAAGGTTTTAAGCATTTTCCGATTTGTGGCTGCCCTAGCTCACTCTAATTGATAAAAGAGGGCATTTTAGGCCTCAAACGATCGAAATATTCGTTCCTGAGCTTTTGGTTGTTCAGCACCATCGGTTTCTATCGAAAAACTCTGCAGGAATTAACTCTTGGAGTCAAAACTCAAGTAATTGCATCCGTCTCAGATTTCTGGGACTCGCACGGATCTCGTGGTAGTCTTCCCAATTCCGACGAAATTTCAATTGGAATTGCCCAACGGTTGTCCAAGGTTTGAAGTATTTTTCGGTTTCTGGCTGCCCTGGCTCACTCTAATGGATGAAGGAGTGCATTCTAGGTCTCAAATGATCGAAATCTTCGTTCCTAAGCTCCGATAGTGCGTCACCAGCATTTTCTACAGAAAAACTATACAAATTAACTCTTGGATTCAAAACACTAGCAATTGCATCCGTCTCTGATTTCTGGACCTCACACGGATTTCGTGGGAGTTTTGGAGGAATATGTGGTCAAATGAAGAGTAACGTTGTTTCTATTGGGAGAGAAGGTTGTTTCATCTATTCCCATGAAATTTCAATTGGGATTGTCCAACTGTTGCCCAAAAGAGTAGGTTTGATGCATTTTTCAGTTTCTGCCTGCCCTAGCTCACTCTGATGAATGAAGAAGGGCATTCTATCCCTCAAACGATTGAAATCTTCCTTCATGAGCTTCCCAATTTCGACGAAATTTCAATTGGAATTGCCCAACGGTTGTCCAAAATAACAGGTTTGAAGTATTTTTCGGTTTCTGGCTGCCCTCGCTCATTTTAATGGATGAAGAAGGGCATTCTAGGCCTCAAATGATCGAAATATTCCTTCCCTAGCTCTGATAGTGCGTCACCATCGTTTTCTACAGAAAAACTATTCAAATTAACTCTTGGATTCAAAACACAAGCAATTGCATCTGTCTCTGATTTCTGGAACTTGCGCGGATTTCGTGGGAGTTTTGAAAGAATATGAGGTCAAATTGAGAGTAAATGTTGTTTGTATTGGGAGAGAAGATTGCTTCATCTATTCCCATGAAATTTCAATTGGGATTTCCCAACTGTTGCCCAAAAGATTAGGTTTGATTCGGTTTCTGCCTTCCCGCTCACTCTGATGGATGAAGGAGGGCATTTTAGCCCTCAAACGATTGAAATCTTCATGCATGAGCTTCCGATCGTGCGTCACCATCGTTTTCTATCGAAATACCACAAGAATTTACTCTTGGATTCAAAACACAAGAAATTGCACATGTTTTTGATTTTTGGTACTCGCACGGATTTCATGGAAGTTTTAGAGGAATATAAGGACAACTGGAGAGTAAACATTGTTTCTATGCTGAGTGGTGGTTGTTTCTTCTATTTCACCAAAATTTCAATTGGAATTGCCTAACGGTTGCCCAAAATAGGAGGTTTGAAGCATTTTTTAGTTTCTGGCTGCACTAGCTCACTGTAATGGAGTGCATTATAGGCCTCAAACGATCGAAATCCTCCTTCCGGAGCTTCCGATAGTGCGTCACCATCGTTTTCTACCGAAAAACTACAAGAATTTACTCTTGTATTCAAAACACAAGCTATGACACCCGTCTCTAATTTCCAGAACTCGCACGGAATTCGTAGGAGTTTTGGAGGAATATGAGGACAAAAAGAGAGTAAACGTTGTTTGTCTGTGGAATGGATGTTGTTTCCTCTATTTCCGCGTAATTTAAATTGGAATTATCCAACGGTTGCCTAAAATAGCAGGTTTGAAGTATTTTTCGGTTTCTGACTGCCTTAACTCACTCTAATGGATGAAGGAGGGCATCTAGGCCTCAAACAATCGAAATCTTCGTTACTGGGCTTCCAATAGTGCATCACCATCGTTTTCTACCAAAAAATGACAAAAATTTACTCTTGGATTCAAAACATAAGCAATTGCACACGTCTCTGATTTCTGGGACTCGCGAGGATTTTGTCGGAGTTTTGGAGGACTATGAGGACAAATGTTGAGTAAACATTGTTTCAGTGAGAAGAGGAGGTTGTTTCTTTATCCCCATGAAATTTCAATTAGAATTGCCCAACGGTTGCCCAAAAAAGAATGTTTGACACATTTTTTGATTTTTGACTGCCCTAACTCACTTAATGGACGAAGGATGGCATTCTAAGCCTCAAACGATCGAAATATTCGTTCCTGAGCTATGTCACCATCGTTTTCTACCGAAAAAACTGCAGAAATATTCGAAATATTTTGTGGGAGTTTTGGAGGAATATGAGGACAAATGGAGAGTAAACTTTGTTCTAGACGGAGTGGAGATTGTTTCCTCTATTACCACGAAATTTCAATTGGAATTGTCCAACGATTGCCCAAAATAGAAGTTTTAAAGCATGTTTCGGTTTCTGGCTGCCTAGCTCACTCTAATGGATGAAGGAAAGCATTCTAGGTCTCAAACGATCGAAAAATTCGTTCACGAGCTTCCGATAGTGCGTCACCATCATTTTGTACTGAAAAATAAAAGAATTTACTCTTGGAATTAAAACACAAGCAATGGCATCCGTCTCTGTTTTCTGGGACTCGCACGGAATTTGTGAGAGTTTTGGAGGAATATGAGGACAAATGTAGAGTAAACATTGTTTATATGCGGTGTGGACGTTGTTTCCTATATTCCCTCGTAATTTAAATTGGAATTGCCCAACGGTTGCCCAAAATAGCACGTTTGAAGTATTTTTCGGTTTCTGGCTGCCCTAGCTCACGCTAATGGATGAAAGAGTGCATTCTCGGCCTCAAACGATCGAAATATTTGTTCCTGAGCTTCCGATAGTGCGTCACCATCGTATTCTACCGAAAACGACACGAATTTACTCTTGGATTCATAAATACAAGCAATTGCACCCGTCTCTAATTTCTAGGACTCGCGAGGATTTCGTGGATGTTTTGAAGGACTATGAGGACAAATGTAGAGTAAATGTTGTTTCAATGCTGACATGAGGGTGTTATATTTGTTCCCACGAAATTTCAATTGGAATTGCCCAACGGTTGTCCAAAATAGAATGTTTGAAGCATTTTTCGATTTTTGGCTGCCCTAGCTCACTCTAATAGATGGATGACATTCTAGGCCTCAAACAATCGAAATATTAGTTTCTAAGCTTTCGATAGTGCGTCGCCATCATTTTCAACCGAAATACTGCAAGAATTAACTCTTGGATTCAAAACACAATCGCACACGTCTCTGATTTCTGAGACTCGCACGGATTTCGTGTGAGTTTTGGAGGAATATGGGGACAAATGGAGTGTAAACGTTGTTTCTTAATGGAGAGGAGGTTGTTTTCCCAATTCCAATGAAATTTCAATTGGAATTGTCCAATGGTTGCCCAAAATAACATGTTTGAAGTATTTTTCAGTTTCTGGCTGGCTTAGCTCACTCTAATGGATGAAGGATGGCATTCTAGGCCTCAAACGATCGAAATCATCATTCCTGAGCTTCCGATAGTGCGTCACCGTCGTTTTCAACCGAAAAATTTACAAGAATTTACTCTTGGATTCAAAACACAAGCAATTGCACCCGTCTTTAGTTTCTGGGACTTGCGCAGATTTCGTGGGAGTTTTGGAGGAATATGATGACAAAAAGAGAGTAAACATTGTTTCTATGCGGAGAGAAGGCTGTTTCCTCCAGTCCCACGAAAATTCAATTAGCCGAAAATAGCAGCTTTGAAGCATTTTTCGGTTTCTGGGCACCCTAGCTCGCTCTAATGGATAAAGGAGGGTATTCTAGGTCTCCAACGATCGAAATCTTCGTCATGAGCTTCCAATAGTATGTCACCAACGTTTTCTACTGAAAAACTACACGAATTTACTATTGGATTCAAAATCAGAGACTAACAAGGAATTCGTCAGAGATTTAGAGGAATGTGATGACAAATTGAGAGTAAACGATGTTTCTATATGGAGAGGAGGAATGTGGTTCACCATCGTTTTCTATCGAAAAACTGCAAGAATTTACTATTGGATTCAAAACACAAGAAGTTGCACATGTCTATGATTTTTGGGACTCGCACGGATTTCATGTGAGTTTTGGAAGAATATGAGTACAAACAGAGAGTAAACAGCGTTTCTAGGCAGTAGAGGTTGTGGCCTCTATTCCCACGAAATTTCAATCGGAATTGACCAAGGTTTGAAGCATTTTTTGATTTCTGGCTGCCCTAGCTCACTCTAATGGATGAAGGAGGGCATTCTAGGACTCAAACAATCGAAATATTTGTTCCTGAGCTTTCGATAGTGCGTCACCAATGTTTTCCAACGAAATACTGCAAGAACTTACTCTTGGATTCAAAACACAAGAAATGGTACACGTCTCTGATTTCTAGAACTCGCACAGAATTCAAGAAAGTTTGGAGGAATAAGAGGTCAAATGGAGAGTAAACGTTGTTTATATGCAGATAAGAGGTTGTTTCCTCTATTCCCACGAAATTTTAATTGGAATTGCCCAACAGTTGCCCAAAATAGTTGGTTTAAAGTATTTTTTCGGTTTCTGGCTGCCCTTGCTACTCTAATGGATCAAGGAGTGCATTCTAGGCCTCAAACGATCAAAATCCTCGCTCGTGTGCTTCCGATAGTGCGTTATCATTGTTTTCTACCGAAAACTACAAGAATTTACATTTGGATTCAAAACACAAGCAATGGCACCCGTCTCTGATTTCTGGGACTCGCACAGAATTCGTGGGAATTATGGAGGAATATGAGGACAAATGGAGAGTAAACGTTGTTTATATGCGGAGAGGATGTTGTTTCCTCTATTCCCACTAATTTAATTTCGAATTGCCAAGCAGTTGCCCAAAATAGAAGGTTTGAAGCAGTTTTCGGTTTATGACTGCCATAGCTCACTCTATTGGATGAAGGAGGCATTATAGGCCTCAAACAATCGAAATCTTCGTTCCTGAGCTTCCAAAAGTGTGTCACCATTGTTTTCAACAGAAAACGATACGAATTTACTCTTGGATTGAAAACTCAAGTAATTGCACCTGTCTCTGATTTCTGGGACTCGCGTAGATTTCGTGTGAGTTTTGGAGGAATATGAGGACAAAGGTACATTGTATCTATGTAGAGTGGAGTTGTTTCCTCGATTCCCACAAAATGTCAATTGGAATTGTCCAACAGTTTCCCACGATAGAAGGTTTGAAATATTTTTCGGTTTCTAGCTGCCCTAGCTCACTCTAATAGATGAAGGAGGGCATTATAGGCCTTAAACAATCGTAATCCTCGTTCCTGGGCTTCTGATAATGCGTCGCTATCGTTTTCTACCGAAAACTACAAGAATTTACTCTTGGATTCAAAACGCAAGCAATGGCACCTGTCTCTGATTTCTGGGACTCGTACGGAATTCGTGGGAGTTTTGGCGGAATATGAGGACAAGTGGAGAGTAAACATAGTTTGTCTGTGGAATGGATGTTCTTTCCTCTATTCCTCCATAATTTAAATTGGAATTGCCCAACGGTTGCCCAAAACAACAGGTTTGAAGTATTTTTCGGCTTCTGGCTGCCCTAGCTCACTCTAATAGATGAAAGAGTACATTCTAGGCCTCAAACGATCGAAAACTTTGTTCATGCGCTTCCGGTAGTGCATCACCATCGTTTTCTACCGAAAGATGACACGAATTTACTCTTGGATTCAAAACATAAGCTGTTGCACCCGTCTCTGATTTCTGGGACTCACGAGGATTTCATCGGAGTTTTGGAGGACTATGAGGACAAATGTAGTGTAAACGTTGTTTCAATGTAGAGTGGATGTTGTCTTCTTTATTCCCACGAAGTTTCAATTGGAATTGACCAACGGTTGCCCAAAATGGAAGATTTGAAACATTTTTCGATTTCTGGCTGTCCTAGCTCACTTTAATGGATAAAGGAAGGCATTCTATGCATCAAACGATCGAAATATTCCTTTCTGAGCTTTCGGTAGAGCGTCACCATCATTTTCAGTCAAAATACTGCAAGAATTAACTCTTGGAATCAAAACACAAGCAATTGCACCCGCATCTGATTTTTGGGACTCCCACAGATTTCGTAGGAGTTTTGGAGGAATGTGAGGACAAATAGAGAGTAAATGTTATTTCTATATGGAGAGGATGTAGGTTCCCCTGTTCTTACGAAATTTCAATTAGAATTGCCCAACGGTTTCCCAAAATAACAGGTTTGAAGCATTTTTCGGTTTCTGCATGTCCTAGCTCGCTCTAATGAGTGAAGGATGACGTTCTAGGTCTCAAACAATCGAAATATTTGTTCCTGAGCTTCCAATAGTGTGTCACCATCATTTTCTACTGAAAAACTAAAAGAATTTTCTCTTGGACTCAAAACACAAGCAATGACACCCGTCTCTCTGATTTCTGGGACTCGCATGGAATTCGAGGGAGTTTTGGTAGAATATGAGGACAAATGGAGAGTAAACGTTGTTGCTACATGGAGGGAAGGTAGTTTTCCCAAATTCGACGAAATTCCAATTGCAATTGCCCAACAGTTGTCCAAAATAACACGTTTGAAGTAGTTTTCGGTTCTGGCTACCTTAGCTCACTCTAATGGATTTAGGAGTGCATTCAAGGCCTCAAACGCTCAAACCATTCGTTTCTGAGCTTTTGTTGGTGCGTCACCATCGTTTTGTACCAAAATACTACAAGAATTAACTTTTGGATTCAAAACACAAGCAAATGCACTCGCCTCTGATTTCTTGGACTCGTATAGATTTCGTGTGAGTTTTGGAGGAATGTGATGACATAGAAAGAGTAAACGTTGTTTCTATCTAGAGAGAAGGTAGGTTCCACTGTTCCCACGAAATTTCAATTGGAATTGCCCAATGTTTGCCCAAAGTAGAAGGTTTGAAGCATTTTTCGGTTTCTGGTTGCCCTAACTTACTCTAATGGATAAAGGAGGGCATTCTAGGCCTCAAACGATCGAAATATTCGTTTCTGAGCTTCCTATAGTGGGTCACCATCGTTTTCTACCGAAATCAAAACACAAGCAATTGCACCCGCCTCTGATTTCTGGGACTCGCACGGATTTCGTGGGAGTTTTGGAGGAATGTGAGGACAAATGGAGAGTAAACGTTGTTTCTATGTGGAGAGGAGGTAGGTTCCCCTGTTCCCATGAAATTTCAATTGGAATTGTCCAACGGTTGCCCAAAATAACAGGTTTGAAGCATTTTTCAGTTTATGGCTGCCTTAGCTCACTATAATGGGTGAATGATGCCGTTCTAGGCCTCAAACGATCGAAATATTCGTTCCTGAGCTTCTGATAGTGCGTCACCTTTGTTTTCTACCCAAAAACTAAAAGAATTTACCTTGGATTCAAAACACAAGTAATGGCACTCGTCTCTGATTTTTGGGACTCGCACGAAATTCGTGAAAGTTTTGGAGGAATATGAGGACAAATGGAGAATAAACGCTGTTTCTACGTGGAGAGGAGGTGGTTTTCCCTATTCCGACGTAATTTCAATTGGAATTGCCAAAGGTTGTCCAAAATAACATTTTTGAAGAATTTTTCGGTTTCTGGCTGCCTTAGCTCACTCTAATGGATGAAGGTGGGCATGTTAGGCCTCAAATGATCGAAATTTTCGTTCCTGAGCTTTTGATAGTGCGTCACCATCGTTTTCTACAGAAAAACTACATGAATTTTGTCACGCCCCGCTTCCCATTATACTTGGGAGCGAGGACGTGAGCGGGCCCGCTTGGGCTGGAGCGGTGAACTCCAACCCAATAAGCGTCTGTGGGCAAACCGTAATCAGGTTCTTGCATTCAAACTCGGAACAAAAAGGAAATTTCATTATCATTACATTGATGCCCAGATGTACAAGTACACAAATAAGGCCAACTTGGCCATTAGATACAGAAACACAAACAGAATTACACTGGAATATGAATACAACAAATATTATTCTTAAGCAGCGTTGCGAAGGCACGTTGTTCTGTAGCGGCAGGTCTCAGCGTCTGGGCACCCTGGTCAAGCTGCTCAGTCCCAGGACTTGCTCCTCTTCAAATCTGTCTAATACCTGACGTATATTTCATAAGAGAAATATACGTCAGCAAGGGTCGCTTGGCAAGCTTTTAAAAACGTTAGTAGTAAAATGACCCTCGGCAAGATTTAATATAATTTATAAAACTTTAGAAATGAAAGACACAATATATTTCCAAAAAGATGAAACATGGCAGCATGAAGCAACATGGGAACATAACATCGTGTAGTGAGCAAGCGGAGTGTGGTGCGTAAAGTAGGGGGCACAACCTATAATGCCCTACTAGCTACTGCACAAGTACTAGAGGGGGGGGGGGGGGTGAATAGTACTTTAAAATAATAAGGAGTATAATTCCAAATTAAATTGCAAACAACTACCAAATCAATTTGCGGAAGCTTAAATTGAATGACAACAACAAAATTAACAATGCAAACAAATGATGTTAATGGGTTCGGATCCACCCAAGTCTCCCCGACTTGTTCCCGGTGATCCTACGTCCCAACCACCCGGATCCCTTCCGGATACTTGAGTTAGAAACCCTAACTCAAGATTTCCACTATGAATATCTTGTGAAAAACCTTCACAAGATCAAATCATACATGCAATAGCAAACGTGAATCCCACAACCCGGGATCACAACCTTCTCTCACAACCGAGAGAATCACAAAGCAATATTAAAGAGTTTAATATGAAATAAACAATCTTACCACAAAATCATATACCTTGAGTTTTTCTTACCCAAATGGTGAAATGAAGGATTTGAGGAAGATGAAGTCACCAAGACCTAGCACCAAGGAAATGACCAGCAATCGGTGCCTAGGGATGATTTGGAGACTTGGATCAAGCAATAGCTTGAAGAGCTCACCAAGAACAAGCTTCTCTCTAGATCTAGAAATGAGAGAGAATGGGTTTCTTGTGAGGAAGAGAGCTTTAGATTAGAGTGAGAAAGGCTATCTCTTTAGAACTCAATGAATCTCTTAATGGCAGCTCTAACCTAGATAGAAATGACCTAGGTTTGTATTTATAGGGTCCCATAAAAACAAGTTAGGTCATTCACCAACGGATAGAAATCTGTGAGAATTAGTCGGTCAAAGAACAGTCACTGACCGACTAGTTCATCAACTAGTCGGTCAGTCAAACAGCATGGACCGACTAAGTGAAGATCTGAGAAGAGATAGAATTTCAGACCTAGAAATCTAGTCGGTCCAAGAAGACTGTCTGATCGACTAGTTTCACAACTAGTCGGTCAGTCAATGAACGTAGACCGACTAAGAGGCAAAATGAATTAGTCTGAATGCAAAGTGACTTAGTCGGTCCAAGAACAAAAGTTGACCGACTAAATTGTCAACTAGTCGGTCACCAAACGTTCTTAGACCGACTAACGATAAACAGTAGCTTAGGAGAATTTTAGTATGAACATTAAGTCACAACTAGTCGGTCAAAGAAGCATCACTGACCGACTAGTTCACAAATTAGTTGGTCGGTGAGTCAACGTAGACCGACTAACAGTAAACAGTAAAGTCCAAGAAATTAAGGAATCAAATTAGTCGGTCCAAGAACAGTTGCCGACCGACTAGATCACCATCTAGTCGGTCATTACTTGTTCTTGTACCAACTAACATGCACAATAAAGTCCGAATCAAAGCGCGATGCTTCGAGGAAGTTAGAATGAACTTGTGCAAGGATCCTAGAGCTACGAAATGAGCGTAATGAAGATAGAAACGTAAGATATACTCAAGGCTTAACATTCTATATATCGAAGCTAAAAGACTATAAATAAAACCTTAATAAACGGTCTTCGAGAGCTTCGATTGAATCTTCATAACTTCCAAAACGGCGCAAGAGCTTCAACGAAGCTTTAGGCATGAATACGAGCTTTGGGAAGTGTTGAGATGTCGCTTTGAATGTTCTCGTGAAATTGGCGACGATCTCCAATACTGCGCTCACAAATTGTTAGTTCATGGATTATTTATGTTTGCTCATCATCAAAACCAAATCCGGGGAGTCCAATATTCAACATTCTCCCCCTTTTTGGTGATGACAAACCAACATAAATAATAATCAAAAAATAATGATTCAAATGTAAAATACTTACTCCCCCTGCATTGATGACACGTTAATTCCAAAATGAATATATATGAATTGCATCAAGCAGACGAGTAAGATAAATTAATAGAATCAATTTTCGAAATATCGGATTTTGAAAATCCTTATATGTATCTTAACTCCCCCTGAATCTAACACGTCAAATTAGATTCTTGGAAAATGATTTAATTTTTCATTTGACCTATTTATTATCATTATCTCTCCCCCTTTGGCATTATCCCAAAAATGGGGGGCATACAACGATAACAATTAGGAAATGTAAAATCCAACATCGGGAGTCGTAGACAAAGACAATGGACCAACTTGACACCAAGGGAAGAGTGTGGAAATCAAAACAAGGTGTGCCAATTATTCCATTATCAAAAAAAAAATCAAAGATAATCTAAATCATCAAAAAAAATATCAAATGTTTATTCATTTCTTGAATAAAGAAACATACTCTCCAATATTCAATATTCTTGGTTAATTTTGTGCATGGAAAACAATTCTATATAATTATAGAAATATAATCTATTTAACCAAGTTTTTAATCATCGAGTGACGAAATCACATTTCAAATGCATGCAACGAATATGAAAATGTGCACGACGAATAAAAGATAAAGAGAACGACGATGTATATATATATATAGAAGCAGCATGAGTACATCCCAAAAAAAATATCCAATATAAGAAGTACATCACATCAAGTGCTACATATCATCAAAAAGAAATACATCATACATCATCGACATCATCAAAGTATATCAAAATACATCAAAACATCATCAGATCATAATATCCAACTCCGACATCCAGAAAGTGCAAAAATACATCAAAACATCTCGCAAACCCCATCCAAACCCAAAATACTCTCACTAAAAAATATATCATCCGAAGTGTAGTGGAGAGTCCTCGAAACTGACAATCACGAGGAAGTGGCTGGATCTGCAGTCTCCGTGGGTCCAGTCGACGGAGTGGACTCAGGCTCTGCAGGGAGTAGAGGTGTCTCAACAGACGGGATCGTCGGGGCAGGAGTGGAGATCTCAGCAACAGGCTCAACAACGAGAATCTCAACAGCAGCATGGGTCTCGACAGAAGCAGCAGCAGTGGCAGCAGGATCAGCAGGAGGCTCAGAAGACTGAAGTGCTGAAGCAGAAGGCTCTGGAGCACCGGAAGTGGTGCCATCTCCAGGAGCAGAAGATGTGGCAGCAGCAGCAGTGGCCTCATCGCCACGGGCTAAAGAAGTGACAAGCTCGTCAAGCTCCTCATCGTCCATCTCCTCGTCCTCAGACACGGACGGAGGAAGCTCAATGCCCATCTGACGAGCCATACGGCAGACTACCTCCTCGGTACGAGCCAAGCGAGACTCGTGCCGACGAAGTATCCGTACGACATCATCCAAAGTAGCAGGACGAGAGGGGGCACCAGCAGCAGAGGGAGTCGCCTGAGAAGCAGATGTGGTAGACCTCTGCACGTGACGAAGCGCCGCTAGAGATTTCTTCACGGCCGTCGCGTTCAGAGGAGTACCCAAGGGACGCTCATCGTCAGAAGGGAGAGGGACTCGGAAATGACGGAATACGAGGGTCAACAAGCAAGGGTATGGAATATGCGCAGATTTATTGGTCTTGCGTATACACTCGAAAGAGTCCATCTTATCGAGTATCACGCGAGCCCAATTAATCTCGCATCCCAAGAAAAGAGCGTAGATCAATTTCAAGAACGGCTGGGATGGAAGTGAAGACGATCCATATTTAGGGAGGAGGCAAGACTTCAAGATCAGGTTAAGGACCCACGCATTCGGCTTGAAAGATTTCGATGGAACACCAATGAATGCGGAGGGGATAACCTGGAAGATATCTGAAAGAACTGACTGATCCAAGGAAGAAATATCGTCGACGGAAATGTCTGAAGGAAGGAGACCACACGACGAACAGCCAAGAATCTCCCCCAAGATTTCTGCCGTGAGAACTATAGGAGTTCCCAAGACAGTAGTCTCAATGGAGTGGCTGGCATCGTACTGGCCTCGAACACGATTGGCATAGAACAATTTCACTAGGCGAGGATAAGGTTTAGGATTGGCCTTGGGGTCGTATCGGAGATAATCAAGGAGACCACTATAGGAGAGTAGGTCAGCTAAGCCAAGGAAATCTGAAAACTGGACGTAGTGCTCCAATAGCATCGGGCAGTGTTCAATACGGTTGTAGGCCGCGAGACACAAAGGGTCGTCGCGACACAACGGTATGTCAACACCCCCCGCTGGCATTGGGCCCTTTCCCTTTGGCTGGCGAGTCCTAGGACGGAGTGGAGGAGTGGGTTCCCTATGGCTAGGCTCATCCTCAGGGATAAATTCAGTGTCGGAATCGGGAGGAGTAGCTGGAGTTTGAAGAATAGGCTTCTTGGTCTTTGATTTTCGGGGTTTAGCTGTGGCCGTCCTCGGCTTCTTAGGAGGAGGCGAAGATGGAGATGCTTGGGTTGACTTGGCACGACGCTTAGGCTTAGATGGATTCCTAGCGGTAGGTTGTTCTACGGTCATGGGGCAAGCCCCAGAGGGAGTGATAGGAATCCTCGTCTTTGCCATGATCGTGGCACGACGAGTACAAGCAAGCGATCATGGAGGATCAACAACCCTAAGCACACAACCCTAAGAAAGGAGAATCCGAAAAATACAAGCCCTAGGTTAAAAATGAAACCCTAGGAGCTAGAACTTGAAATCAAGGAGAGCAAACCCTAGAATAGGAAATCGACACCTAGGAGAGGGGGTTTTACCTAGGAGGAGGAGTCGACGGCGGCGGACGGCGGCGATCGACGGAGAGATGGCCGGAAGTCGAAGGGTTTCGAGTGGGGGTTTGGGAGATATCGGGCTGGAGATGAGTTGAAGACCGACTAAATGAAAATTTAGTCGAATGAATAAGAGATTAAGTCGGTCTGGAAGTGAAAATACACAAATGCCCTAACCCACTTAGTCGGTCACAGTTCAAGTACTGACCGACTAGATTACCATCTAGTCGGTCGGTCAATGAGCTTGAACCGACTAAGTCGAAACAGAGGCAAACAGTGAATTTCAGGGCTAGATTTAGTCGGTCGCAGTATACTTACTGACCGACTAGTTTTCAATCTAGTCGGTCGGTAGGTGTACTATGACCGACTAACGAAAGAAGATGATAGGAGATGGATGAGAGCTTGATCTAGTCGGTCTGAGTTCACTTGCTGACCGACTAGATGAGCATCTAGTCGGTTGACAAATGAACTTAGACCGACTAGAAGAGTTCAAAATTTGATAATTGATTTTTCTTCACAAACCACTTGGATGAAACAACTTAAAACTCTCATTAGTCATCTAAATTACCCCATAAAACGTCGAAATCTTAAATACGACTTTCAAATACGAATTCGATCATAAATTCAAATATATCACATAAAATTCACAAAAATTCAATTAATCTAGCATGAACAAAATATCGCGAAATCGAATAGCATGCAAGATAATTGAATGAAATATGAATCCTATATCTCGGATTCACCCATAATCCCCAATTCTCGACGCAACCGCACAAAGGAGTCCTCCTTTAGGGGTTTCGTGAAAATATCGGCGATTTGCTTTTGGGTTTCAACGTACACTAAAATGATGTCCTTTTTAGCAACATGATCATCTAAAAAGTGGTGTCGGACATCTATGTGTTTTGATCGGGAATGGTGCACCGGATTCTTTGAAAGACAGATAGCACTTTGGTTATCCACCATGATAGGGCTAGTATCACAGTGAATACCAAAATCCTTCAATGTGTGTCTCATCCAAAGAACCTGGGCACAAGCGGCACCGGCGGCAATATATTCCGCCTCGGTGGTTGAAAGTGATACGGAATTTTGCTTCTTGGAAAACCAAGAGACAAGAGAATTTCCTAGAAAATGGCAAGTGCCACTAGTACTTTTCCTGTCGGATTTGCATCCCGCATAATCGGCATCACTGTATGAGACTAACTCATACGTGCTAGATTTCGGATAAAGTAATCCAAAATCTAAAGTGTAACTTAGATAACGGAAAATACGCTTTACCGCTACTAAGTGAGACTCCTTAGGTTGAGACTGATAACGAGCACATATGCATACAGCAAACATAATATCGGGCCTACTTGCGATAAGATAAAGTAAACTACCTATCATACCTCGATATAGACGAATGTCTACATCCTTACCGCCCGTATCTTTGTCGAGATGCGTAGTTGTGCTCATTGGAGTCTTTTTCCCGGAAGCACTTTCCATTCCAAATCGCTTAAGCAACTCCACCGTATACTTCGTTTGGTGGATGAAGATTGCATCGTTCATTTGGCGAATTTGGAGACCTAAGAAATATTTGAGTTCGCCCATGTGGCTCATCTCAAATTGTTCCTTCATAACATTAGAAAACTCTTCGCAAAGAGTGAAGTTAGTAGCACCGAAAATGATATCATCAACATAAATTTGAACTAATAAAATATCATTATTCGCATGCTTAACAAAAAGTGTAGAATCGGCTTCGCCCATTTTAAAATTCAAATCCAAAAGAAAATTCTTTAGGCGATCATACCAAGCTCGAGGAGCTTGTCTCAAACCATAAAGAGCTTTCTTTAGTTTAAAAACATGATTTGGAAATTTTTCATTTATGAAGCCCGGAGGTTGAGAAACGTAAACTTCCTCAACGACATCTCCGTTTAAAAATGCACTTTTAACATCCATTTGAAATAACTTAAAATTTTTATGGCATGCATAAGACAATAAGAGTCTAATTGATTCTAATCTAGCTACCGGAGCGAAGGATTCTTCGAAATCGATACCTTCCTCTTGTCGATAGCCTTGAGCAACTAACCGAGCTTTGTTCCGGATGACGACTTGATTTTCGTCGGATTTGTTCTTGAAGATCCACTTTGTCCCTATGACGGTGTGGTTCTTCGATGGCAAAGGAACAAGCTCCCATACCTCATTCCTCTCGAATTGAATGAGTTCCTCCTCCATGGCAAGGATCCAAGCACTATCTTCGCAAGCTTCAACTATATTCTTTGGCTCTATTGATGAGACAAAGGCACTATTGGCGAAGTGGTGGACTTGAGATCTCGTCTTGACACTATCATGAATATTGCCAATGACTTGCTCATGGGGATGGTCGCGAACGGTATGAAGCCGCTTGGGAATACCTTGATCACTAGGCACATTCTCAACAACTTCATTAGTCGGGTTAGTCTCAATAGAATCAATTGAATCAATAGACTTAGAATTTTCAAACGAATCACATAAAACATCCATAGAATCATTATCATTTGAAATTCTAGAAGTAGTAAAATTCTCATTAAAAGAGACATGAAGTGATTCCTCGATCGTAGAGGATCTTTTGTTGTATATCCGGTAGGCTTTGCTACGTGAGGAATACCCAACAAATATCCCCTCATCCGATCTCGGATCAAACTTGTCCAAATTATCATATGTGTTTTTAATAAAACATTTTGCGCCGAAAACACGAAAATGTTTAACTTGAGGCAATCTACCAAACAACAATTCATAGCAAGTTTGTTTGGTGCCGGGCCTCAAAAGTATTCTATTAAACACATAGCAAGCGGTGTGTACCGCTTCCGCCCAAAATTGATAACCAAGTTGACTATCTTCGAGCATAGTGCGAGCACACTCCACAAGCGTTCTATTCTTCCTCTCAACAACACCATTTTGAGGAGGTGCGCGAGGGAAAGAAAACGTGTGAGTAATTCCAAGATCATCACAAAAATTTGAAAAAGACTCATTCTCAAATTCACCCCCATGATCACTATGAATAGTGACAATGGTGGTTCCGATGAGATTTTGTACTTTCTTCACAAATATTGTGAAGTTTTCAAAAGCTTCATTTTTATTACATAAGAAAAATACCCATGTAAATCTTGAATAATCATCAACGATGACTAGTCCATACCTTGCATTTCCTAAGGAAGCAACTCTAGTTGGCCCAAATAAATCTAGATGTAATAGCTCTAGTGGCCGTTTCGTAGAAATGCTTTTCTTAGGTTTAAATGAAGATTTAGGAAGCTTGCCACGTTGACAAGAATCACAAAAACTTTTCTTTTCAAAAGCGAGTTTCGGAAAACCTTTAATGGAATTTAATTTCGAAAGCTTATAAAGTGTTCCAAAGTTCACATGTCCAAAGCGTCGATGCCATAAGTGTTGTTCACTTGGGTTGGCAACGAGACATTGTTCATATGACTTAGGAAGATCCAAAATATAAATATCTTTATGGCGTGTGCCGGAAAATAATAATTTATTATTATCATTTGAAATATGACACAATCCTTTCGCAAAACTAACTTTGTAACCTTTGTCACAAAGTTGGCTTATTGAAATAAGATTATGATTTAAACCATCAACTAGATAAACATCACTAATTAAGGGTTTAGAAGGGTTACCCACTTTACCAACACCGACGATGGTTCCGCTCTCGTTGCCTCCAAATACGACGCGATTTCCATTTGCAATGGGAACCACTCCGGAGAGCAATTGAGCGTCACCCGTCATGTGTTTTGAACACCCGCTATCGAGTATCCAATTCCCTTTGGAGCTAAATTTATATTTGTTGCTCCTTTTCTTTTTCTTTTCCTTGAGTACCTAAAGATAGAGACTTTCATATCATGGTACCCAAGGTCATTGGGTCCTCAAAGGTTAGACCTTTGGAAGCCAAGTCCAATTGGACTTTGACTTCCCCACATAATTCCTACTATGCACAACATTCGAAAAATAAGCATTCATATATACTTGTTTTTCATCCATGCTTGTGTCCTTCGGGCTCCAAATAGTGAAGATTTTAGGAGCACTCATCCTATTGGGTGCATGCATACGTTGTTGGTTTCTACGTGATGCATGACGTGGATAGGCATACGGAACATGATGGAATGGTGCACGACGAGAATTATTCATATGATGCGGTGGGTGAACATATGCATGTGTGGGAACACGTGCGTGAGGGTGTCTCACATGGTGTGCACGTGCCCGAGAATGTGTAGCATAGAAATCATCATATGTGTGAGATGGTGGAGTAGGACGTGTGTTCCTACGTGGCATGGTATTGGTGTACATATAAGCCTGCCCCTTCTTTGGAGGTCCACCTGAAGTGGGTTTCTTTCCAAAAGAGGGTGTGGACGAGGTGGAAGCACCATTGGTAGATGAACTACCAATAGAGTGTTTGCTACCACTCGTAGAGTCACCGGAAGTTGGCCTAACAAAAGTAGTGGCCGCTTTGGATGGACATCCCATCGTATACCCCAAACCAATGTGGTGATTGGCCGGAAGTAAGTCACTTAGGATTTTATCCAAATGGTCATTACCTTTGTTGAATTTGTTAATTCGGCCCAATGTGTTCTCATATTTCTCTTTGAGAGAACGCATAGAAGTTTCCAAATTGGATACTTGCGACGTGAGCACAAAAACACGAGATTTAAGCTTCTCGTTCTCAATACTCAAAGTCGAGTTTTGAGAAGTTAAATCCGCTATCCTATGTTCTTCCGGATCATCAATGCTAACATGTTCAAGTTTAGATTTGAGATTGACAATCTCATTTCTTAACTCTTCAACAACGGTGTCGTTGTTGGTGATGATAGTCTTAGGCGAGGTTTGAATGCTAGCTAGGTCATCTTTTACTTTAGTATATCGATTTACTAATTTTGTATATTTAGACCATAAGTGAGAGTTAGCATCCCTAAGATCATCCATCGTTACCTCATCGCCTTCGTCGTCGCTATCATCGGAAGAGGAGGATCCTTGATCGTGCTCCTCTCTTGCCATGAAACACATGTGCGCTTGCTCCACGTGCTCATCGTCCGACTCTCCGCTTGAGGAATCCTCGGAGTCGGTGAATGTTGTTCCGACAAGTCCCTTTTTGTACCCCTTTTTGTACTTCTTTGACTTGTCGAACTTCGGTGCCTTCCACTTCTCCTTTTGCTTGTTTTGAGGACAATCCGTTTTGATGTGTCCTGGCTTATTGCATTTAAAGCACAAAGGTGGAGAGGCATTAGTAGAAGTAAACTTAGATTTTTGTTTGAAGTTACCCTTTCGGAAGAAGCGATTGAACTTCTTTGCCATGAGTGCAATGGATTCCATGTCCATTTCTTCTTCCGAGTCCTCATCATCGGTAGAGGTGGATGAAGCCGCCTTGAATGCAATCGCCTTTTTCTTAGGCGCATCTAGGTTCAAATAGGACTTCATCTTTTCTTGTAACTTCACCTTGCTATCTTTGCGTACCTCGTATGACATCAAAGTACCCATTAGTTGAACTACGGTATATTTGTTCATGTCATTACCTTCCTCGATGGCGAAGGTACGTTTTTCCCAAGAAGAGGGAAGTCCTTCAATAATCTTTGAGCACTTCTCCTTTTGAGTGTAGGACTTGCCGAGGGCCTCTAACTCGTTTATTATGTCAACAAAGCGAGCGTAATATTCTTTCATCTTCTCACCCTGTTGCATATGAAACATTTCGTAATCTTTGTTTACGACTACGAGTTTAGAGTCTCTTACCCTACTCGTCCCTTCATGAAGTATGAGGAGGGAGTTCCAAATTTGATATGCACTCTTACATGTGCATATCTTATTGAAATCCTCGGGCTCCAATGCGCATTGCAAGGCGTTCATTACCTTGGCATTGCTTACCTCCGCGGCGACCTCCGCGGTAGTCCATTTCTCAAAGTCTTCTTCTTTGGGTTCGATGTATTCCTTCATTGTAGTCCTCCATAAGGATGCACTCCGGAGGAAGGTTTCCATCCGGCATTTCCAATACCCGTAGTTGGTACCGTTGAAGAATGGAGGCCTCGTAGAGGAATGTCCTTCCATCACCGAAGATGCTCCTTCACGGTTCCTGAAGGTGTCATAGTTGGAAGGTGGAGGCATGGTCTTGTTGTCGTTGGCAGACATAGCTAAGTATCTGGCTCTGATGCCAAATGTAATGCCCTACTAGCTACTGCACAAGTACTAGAGGGGGGGTGAATAGTACTTTAAAATAATAAGGAGTATAATTCCAAATTAAATTGCAAACAACTACCAAATCAATTTGCGGAAGCTTAAATTGAATGACAACAACAAAATTAACAATGCAAACAAATGATGTTAATGGGTTCGGATCCACCCAAGTCTCCCCGACTTGTTCCCGGTGATCCTACGTCCCAACCACCCGGATCCCTTCCGGATACTTGAGTTAGAAACCCTAACTCAAGATTTCCACTATGAATATCTTGTGAAAAACCTTCACAAGATCAAATCATACATGCAATAGCAAACGTGAATCCCACAACCCGGGATCACAACCTTCTCTCACAACCGAGAGAATCACAAAGCAATATTAAAGAGTTTAATATGAAATAAACAATCTTACCACAAAATCCTATACCTTGAGTTTTTCTTACCCAAATGGTGAAATGAAGGATTTGAGGAAGATGAAGTCACCAAGACCTAGCACCAAGGAAATGACCAGCAATTGGTGCCTAGGGATGATTTGGAGACTTGGATCAAGCAATAGCTTGAAGAGCTCACCAAGAACAAGCTTCTCTCTAGATCTAGAAATGAGAGAGAATGGGTTTCTTGTGAGGAAGAGAGCTTTAGATTAGAGTGAGAAAGGCTATCTCTTTAGAACTCAATGAATCTCTTAATGGCAGCTCTAACCTAGATAGAAATGACCTAGGTTTGTATTTATAGGGTCCCATAAAAACAAGTTAGGTCATTCACCAACGGATAGAAATCTGTGAGAATTAGTCGGTCAAAGAACAGTCACTGACCGACTAGTTCATCAACTAGTCGGTCAGTCAAACAGCATGGACCGACTAAGTGAAGATCTGAGAAGAGATAGAATTTCAGACCTAGAAATCTAGTCGGTCCAAGAAGACTGTCTGACCGACTAGTTTCACAACTAGTCGGTCAGTCAATGAACGTAGACCGACTAAGAGGCAAAATGAATTAGTCTGAATGCAAAGTGACTTAGTCGGTCCAAGAACAAAAGTTGACCGACTAAATTGTCAACTAGTCGGTCACCAAACGTTCTTAGACCGACTAACGATAAACAGTAGCTTAGGAGAATTTTAGTATGAACATTAAGTCACAACTAGTCGGTCAAAGAAGCATCACTGACCGACTAGTTCACAAACTAGTCGGTCGGTGAGTCAACGTAGACCGACTAACAGTAAACAGTAAAGTCCAAGAAATTAAGGAATCAAACTAGTCGGTCCAAGAACAGTTGCCGACCGACTAGATCACCATCTAGTCGGTCAGTACTTGTTCTTGTACCAACTAACATGCACAATAAAGTCCGAATCGAAGCGCGATGCTTCGAGGAAGTTAGAATGAACTTCTGCAAGGATCCTAGAGCTACGAAATGAGCGTAATGAAGATAGAAACGTAAGATATACTCAAGGCTTAACATTCTATATATCGAAGCTAAAAGACTATAAATAAAACCTTAATAAACGGTCTTCGAGAGCTTCGATTGAATCTTCATAACTTCCAAAACGGCGCAAGAGCTTCAACGAAGCTTTAGACATGAATACGAGCTTTGGGAAGTGTTGAGATGTCGCTTTGAATGTTCTCGTGAAATTGGCGACGATCTCCAATACTGCGCTCACAAATTGTTAGTTCATGGATTATTTATGTTTGCTCATCATCAAAACCAAATCCGGGGAGTCCAATATTCAACACAACCAGGTGTAGTGTGTAAGGTAACCAGCATGGCAAGTGTAATGTATACAGCAATAGTCGTGACGGTGTAGTTTGTACAGCAATATGTGTAGCAAGTGTGGTGTGTACAGCAATAAGTGTAACAGGCGTAGTGCGTACAGCAATATGTGTAGCAAGTGTGGTGTGTACAGCAATAAGTGTAACAGGCGTAGTGCGTACAGCAATATGTATGGACAAGTGTGATGTGCACAACAATAGTCAATCGTGACAATAATTTTAGTAGTTTACTCCATAGCATCAGCATAGGTGAAGCGAAGGGTGCATCAATCAACCAATCAATCAATCTCCTATCTAGTGACAAGCCCAGTGTCTGAGGGGGAGGTGACCAGCATCACACCCAAGTCAACGGGAGCTACCCGTGACTATATACTCACCGACCCGTCCAGGTGTCGGTCAAGTTCACCACTAGAGTGTAATCCAGCTTTCCAGCCTCTACTACACTAGACTACCCCACCCAAGTGTCCATAAGTCAAACCATAGTTCAATGTTTGCCGAGTGGCAACATTCCGTAAGCGGCCCGCGGCCCAATATCCGTAATTGCCCGAAGGCCCAATATCCGTAATTGCCCGAAGGCCCAATGTTCCGTAAAATGCCCGAAGGCCCATTATCACATACCATTAGGGTACACATCACATAATAAATGGAAAACGAAGGAAGATAGCTTTTCATGTGCAATATTTTAGGAGACTAAAGCAACCAATATATCAACAGGATCCATTAAAACTATTTGATTATAAAAGTTATTACTTGACATTACTGCCATGTACGTCATCTTAGGAAGTTTGAATACAAAGAAAATACTTACACCTTTAAAAGTAGTAGGATAACAATATACTTTCAGGGGTAAATACTTGCGTCTTTGAAAACAGTTGTAGAAAACGGTATACTTGTCTGAAATGTTTTGGGTGTACACGCGTTCGTCACGGAGGCACGAATTTCCTGCGTCAAGGGTCTCGTAATATCAGCTAAAAGGTCCTGAACTAATTATAAGATTATATCTTATAAGTTAACCATATTAGTTACATTAAGTATACTATTCTGCTTATTGTTTTTATAAGGCATACATACCAACTATATTAGTACCCGCAGCATGCATACCAATTTATAAAAATGTATTCACACTTATTTACTTATTTAACTAACAAGGCTGTTAAACATATATGATATGAGAATATATCTATATGCATCGGCCTCCTGTCATGATAATAATGGAGTACTGGTTATATTAACAATGCCCGTTCATTGGATAATTTATAAAAATAGGCTTATACTGCCCTGACCTATATAAATTTATCACTAGCAGCTAATATTTACCAACGGTTGAAATATGAGGACAAACACTACCACTTATCCCCACCTATTAAATATAATAATATTACATTATACAATGTTACTTTCATATGATAATAATAATGCAGCTAACTAGCAGTTACTCACGTGTTTGCCCGTTGCGACACTTTGCAGATGGCGGCGACTAGCGGCAAGCGGAGGTTGTCGAGAGAGGCGAAGCAGCGACTGAAGGGAGAAGGGACGTCGGAAGATGGGAACTGCGGCTGTAGACAACCGGCAACTGGCGATGGGCGAGCTCCGTACGGCGGCGGCGACTGAGGCGACGGCAACTGAGCGGTGGAGTTCACGGCAGGGGCGGTTGTTGATAGCGCCGGAGGTCGGGAGTTGATGGGGAGATGTCCGACGGTGAGGACGTTGGTGCTGTCGGAGGCGAGCTTGGCCGGCGGTGTGGTTAGTTCAGCGACGTCGGAGAGTCGGACGAGTGATGCACTGGCAGTTGAGAGGTGGCTCGGGGAGGTCGCCGGGAGCTCGGGGTGGAGGAGGGTTGTTCGGCGTCGGAAGGAAGGAGGGGAGATGGGCGTCGTCGAGGTGGCCGCGAGGGCGAAGGCTAAGGAATGGCGCTGGCCCACGGCGAACAGAGGAAGGGTGGCGGCCTGCGGTCGAAGTGGCGGAGCGATGCCGGTGCTGTTGAACGGAGGGGTCCGAGCGACAAAGGAGAAGCACCGGTGAGGGGGAGCGTGTGTCCGAGGAGGTGCGAGGATCGTGCGATGCTTGGTGGCTTCGTGTGAGGCGCGGAGGAGGCTCGGCATGCGATGCTTGCGTGGGGAAGAAGAAGGCTGCGGGGATGTGGTTGTAGGGTGAAACCAAAAACTAGGGTTCCTTAAAAGAAATGTAGGGCTAGGGTTAGGCTGCTGTAGGGAAAGAATAGCCTAGGGTGTTAGTTCACGTGAGGTGGGGATTTTAAAAACAAAACATGCGGTTATTGCACCTCACATGGCTAGCTTTTTAAAGGGCTCTAGGGTTATGTAGTTGGGTCCTAGTGGGCATGGCTTAGGTGCACGTGAATAGGGAGGCTGAGGTGATAGCTACAGGTTTATAGTGCAAGGTTTAAAAAGAAACTGTAGGCTAAGGGTGGGTTCGGCCATGGGTTCAAACAAAGGGTTAGAGTACAATAGGAAGGGTTTGAAAGATTATTAATAGGATTAATAAGGGAAATTTTAGAGCTAATTAATTATAGGTTTAAATAGGGAAGCTTTTTAAAAATAGATTTTATTAGGAGAAATAAGTGCTCATCAATCTTAGTTATTAGGTAGCAGAAAAGAAAGGGTTTGAAATAAAGAAATTATCATGTTATAAAGGGGGTAATTAGGGCCAATTCAAGTCAATTAAATGGGTTTTAAAAATAGAAAACTACATTCAAATTTTAAAAGTTTAAAAAGATTTGCAATTCGAATTTTGAATTGAAAATAAAAAGATTTTAAGAAGAGGCATTAAAAATAATAATAAAGGGTTATAATAATAGGAATAATAATAAGTTCGAAAAATTGAAATGAATAAGGGGACAAAACGTCTTACAACGGATACATGAAAAATACATGAGAGAAATATAGATAAAAGTAACGATAGAAACCGGTCGTTACAAATTTACTCTTGGATTCAAAACACAAGCAATTACACCCGTCTCTGATTTCGGGGACTCGCACGGATTTCGTGGGAGTTTTGGTGGAATATGAGGTCAAATATAGAGTAAACATTGTTTCTATGGGGAAGAGGAGGATGTTTCCTCTATTCCCATTAAATTTCAATTGGAATTGCCCAACATTTGCCCGAAATAGACGGTTTGATGTATTTTTCGGTTTCTGGATGCCCTAGCTTGAGCTCTAATGGATGATGGAGTGCATTCTAGGCCTCAAACGATCAAAATCTTCATTCCTTAGCTTCCGATAGTGCGTCACCATCAGTTTCTACCGAGAAACTGCAAGAATTTACTCTTGGTTTTAAAACGCAATAAATTGCACTTGTCTCTGTTTTTTAGGACTCGCACGGATTTCGTGGGAGTTTTGGAGGAATATGAGGACAAATGGAGATAAATGTTGTTTTAATGCATAGTGGAGGTTGTTTCTTCTATTCCTACGAAATTTCAATTGGCATTGCCCAACGGTTGTCCAAAATAGTAGGTCTAAAGCATTTTTCGGTTTCTGGCTGCACTAGCTTGCTCTAATGGATGAAAGATGTCATTATAGTCCTCAACCGATCGAAATCCTCATTCCTTGCCTTCCGATAGTGCGTCACCATTGTTTTATACCGAAAAATTATCAGAATTTACTCTTGAATTCTAAACATAAGCAATGGCAACCGTCACTGATTTCTGGGACTCACACGGAATTCGTCGGAGCTTTGGAGGAATGTGAGGACAAATGGAGAGTAAACGTTGTTTCTAAGTGGAGAGGATGTAGGTTTCCTTGTTCCTACGAAATAATTGGAATTGCCCAACGGGTGCCCAAAATAACAGGTTTGAAGCATTTTTCAGTCCCTGGGTGCCCTAGCTTACTCTAATGAATGAAGAAGGGCAGTTTTGGCCTCGTACGATCAAAATATTCGTTCCTGAGCTTCTGAAATGGCGTCACCATCAGCTTCTACGGAAAAACTAAAAGAATTTACTATTGGATTCAAAACACAAGCAATGCCACCCGTCTCTGATTTCAGGGTCTCACACGGAATTCGTGGGAGTTTTGGAGGAATATTAGGACAAATGGAGAGTAAACGTTCTTTATATGCAAAGTGGATGTTGTTTCCTCTATTCCCACGTAATTTAAATTGGAATTGCGCAATGGTTGCCCAAAATAGTAGGTTTGAAATATTTTTTGGTTTTTGGCTACCCTAGCTCACTCTAATGGATGAAGGTGTGCACTCTAGGCCTCAAACAATCGAAATCTTCGTTCCTGATCTTCTGATAGTGCGTCACCATCGTTTTCGATCGAAAACAACACGAATTTATTCTTGGATTCAAAACACAAGCAATTGCACCTGTCTTTAATTTCGAGGACTCACGAGAATTTCGTGGGAGTTTTGGAGGACTATGAGGACAAATGTAGAGTAAACATTGTTTCAATGTAGAAATAAGGTTGTTTTCTTTATTCCCACGAAGTTTCAATTGGAATTGCCCAACGGTTGGACAAAATAGAAGGTTTGAAGTATTTTTCGATTTCTGGCTGCCCTAGCTCACTCTAATGAATTAAGGAGAGCATTCTAGGCCTCAAATGATCGAAATATTTGTTTCGTAGCTTCTGATAGTGTGTCACCATCATTTTCTACCAAAATACTACAAGAATTAACTCTTGGATTCAAAACACAAACAATTGCACCCGCCTATGATTTCAGGGACTCGCACAGATTTCGTGGGAGTTTTGAATGAATATGAGGACAAATGGAGAGCAAACGTTGTTTCTATATGGAGATGAGGTAGGTTCTCCTGTTCCTACGAAATTTCAATTGGAATTGTCCAATGGTTGCTCAGAATAACAGGTACGAAGCATTTTTCGGTTTGTGGCTGCCCTAGCTCACTCTAATGGGTGAAGAATGCCGTTCTAGGCCTCAAACGATCGAAATATTCATTCCTGAGCTTCCGATAGTGCGTCACCCTCGTTTTCTACCGAAATACTAAAAGAATTTACTCTTAAATTCAAAACACAAACAATGGCACTCGTCTCTGATTTATGGGACTCGCATGGAATTCGTCGAAGTTTTGGTGGAATATGAGGATAAATGGAGAGTAAACGTTGTTTTTTTGCAAAGTGGATGTTGTTTCCTCTATTCCCACGTAATTTAAATTGGAATTGTCCAACAGTTACCCAAAATTACAGGTTTGAAGTATTTTTCGGCTTCTGGCTGCCCTAGCTCACTCTAATGGATGAAGCAGTGCATTCTATGCCTCAAACAATCCAAATCTTAATTCATGAGTTTTCGATAGAACGCCACCATCTTTTTCTACTAAAAACGACACGAATTTACTCTTATATTCAAAACACAAGCAATTGCACTTGTCTTTGATTTCGGAGACTCGCGAGATTTTCGTGGGAGTATTGGAGGACAATGAGGAAAAATGTAAAGTAAAAGTTGTTTCAATGCAGAGATGAGGTTGTTTTCTTTATTCACACGAAGTTTCAATTGGAATTGCCCAATGGTTGCACAAAATAGAAGGTTTGAAGCAATTTTCGATTTCTGACTGCCTTAGTTCAGTCTAATGGATGAAGGAATGCATTCTAGGCCTCAAACGATCAAATATTCGTTCTTGCGCTTCTGATAGTGCGTCACCATTGTTTTCCATTGAAATACTGCAAGAATTAACTCTTGGATTCAAAACAAAAGCAATTGCAACCGCCTTTGATTTTTGGGACTCGCACGGATTTCGTGGGAGTTTTAGAGGAATACGAGGACAAATGGACTGTAAACGTTGTTTCTACGTGGAGAGGGGGTAGTTTTCCCAATTCCGATGAAATTTCAATTGGAATTGCCCAACGGTTGTCCAAAATAACAGGTTTGAAGTATTTTTTTTTCAATTTATGGCTGCCCTAACTCACTACAATGGATGAATGAGTGAATTCTAGGCCTCAAACGATCGAAATCATCGTTCATGTGCTTCCGATAGTCCGTCACCATCGTTTTCTACAAAAAACTACTTGAATTTACTCTTGGATTCAAAACACAAGCAATTGCACATGTCTCTGATGTTTGGGACTCGCACAGATTTCGTGAGAGTTTTGGAGGAATATGAGGACAATGGAGAGTTAATGTTTTTTCCATGGGGAGAGAAGGTTGTTTACTCTATAGTCCCAAGATATTTCAATTGGAATTATCAAATGGTTGCCTAAAATAGAAGGTTTAAAGCATTTTCCGGTTTCTGGCTGCCCTAGCTCACTCTAATGGATAAAGGAGTGCATTATAGGACCCAAACGATCGAAATCTTCGTTATTGAGCTTTCGATAGTGCGTCACCATCGTTTTCTACCAAAAAACAACAATAATTTACTCTTGGATTCAAAACAAAAATAATTGCACATGTCTCTGATTTCTGGGACTCGTGAGGATTGCATGGGAGTTTTGGAGGACTATGAGGACAAATGTAGAGTAAACATTGTTTCAATGCGGAGAGGAGGTTGTTTTCTTTATTTCCACGAAATTTCAATTGCAATTGCCCAACGGTTGTCCAAAATAGAAGGTTTAAAGAATTTTTTCGATTTTTGGCTGTCCTAGCTCACTCTAAGGGATGAAGGATGGTATTTTAGGTCTCAAACGATCGAAATATTCATTCCAGAGCTTCCGATTGTGCGTCACCATCGTTATCTACCAAAAAACTGTAAGAATTAACTCTTGGATTCAAAACACAAGTAATTGCACCCGTCTCTGATTTTTGGGACTATCACATATTTTCTGGGAGTTTTGGAGGAATATAAGGACAAATGGAGAGTAAACGTTGTTTTTACATGGAGAGGAGGTAGTTTTCCCAATTCCGACGAAATTTTAATTAGAATTGCCCAACAGTTATCCAAAATAAAACGTTTGAAGTATTTTTTCAGTTTCTGGCAGCCCTAGCTCACTGTAATGGATGAAGGAGGGCCTTCTAGGCCTCAAACGATAAAAATCTTCGTTCCTGATCTTCTGATAGGCGTCACCATCGTTTTCGACAGAAAAACTACACGAATTTACTCTTGGATTCAAACACAAGCAATTGCACATGTCTCTAATTTCAGATACTCGCACGGATTTCGTGAGAGTTTTGGAGGAATATGAGGTCAAATGGAGAGTAAACATTGTTTCTACGAAGAGAGGAGGTTGTTTCCTCTATTCTCATGAAATTTCAATTGGAATTGCCCAACGGTTGCCCAAAATAGCAGGTTTGATGCATTCTCGGTTTCTGGCTACCCTAGCTCACTCTAATGGATGAAGGATGGCATTCTAGGCCTAAAACGATCGAAATCTTCATTTCTGAGCTTTCGATAGTGCGTCACCATCGTTTTGTATTGAAAAACTGCTAGAATTTAACTCTTGGATTCAAAACATAAGAAATTGCACTTGTCTCCGATTTTTGGGACTTACACAGATTTCGTGAGAGTTTTAGAAGAATATAAGGACAAATGGAGTGTAAACATTGTTTCAATGTGGAGTGTAGGTTGTTTCCTCTCTTCCCACGAAATTTCAATTGGCATTGCCCAACGGTTGTCCAAAATAGAGGGTTTGAAGCATTTTTCGGTTTCTGGCTGCACTAGCTCACTCTAATGGATGAAGGAGGGCATTATTGGCCTCAACCGATCGAAATCCTCATTCTTGAGCTTCCGATAGTGGTGAGTATTGGTGATTCAAACCAATATTATTTTGATGATGATCACAACATTATGTTGTTGCTAATGAATCTCATGTTTTAGTCTCTCAGTTTATTTCAAGGATATCTTTCTTGGAGACTAATCACTTGATGCAGATGGACATCATGTGAAGAAGAGCCAAAGTTTGGACTCAAGGAGTGCCAAAGCTTGGAGATAATGGAGAGAAATCTAAGTCTTCAATCTTGATGCTATGCATTATGTGATCATATCTATAGGGGGAGAGATATATACATATGCATATGGGGAGAGATATCTCTATAGTGAGAGATATATGGGTTTAGTTAAACCATTTGTGTTTGCATGTCTTTATTCTTTGCAATTGGTTTATGTAACCCATGCCTATTATATGTCACCTTGTTGTTATTGATATTAGGAGGTTTACCTTTGTGTAGCTCATTATATAATCGGTGCATATAAGTAGGGGGAGATCATTAGCTTTGTGCTTTAATTCTTTATTATTTACATAATGTGTGTCATCATCAAAATGGGGGAGATTGTTGAGTATTGGTGATTCATACCAATCTTATTTTGATGATGATCACAATATTATGTTGTTGCTAATGAATCTCATGTTTTAGTCTCTCAGTTTATTTCAAGGATATCTTTCTTGGAGACTAATCACTTGGTGTAAGGATGGAAATCATGTGAAGAAGAGCCAAAGTTTGGACTCAATGAGTGCCAAAGCTTGGAGATAATGGAGAGCAATCAAGGCATCAAGATTGAAGACTTGGATTCTTTTGAAAGCGTTGTAATCCATGTAATTTACTTTATTGCTTTCTCTCTCTTTTTTGAGTCTAGGGTTGATGTAATGCCTTGCTAGATGGTTTGCTCATTCATGCACATGCATTTAACCATCTTAGTGAACCTTAGGATTATCATAGAATCCAACCCAATAGGTTCACTCTTTTGGTCAGTCGTCTGATGAGGGAAACACAGTCGACTGGGTGATTTGCAGTCGCCTGTATATTCTTCTATAGTCGCCTGATATGCACTGCTCAAGTCAACATTTCAATTGACTCAAACTTGAGCTTTACGCACAGTCGCCTGTCAATCAGTTCCCAGTCGCCTGTATATTTACAGTCGCCTGAGATTTGGTCAACAGTCACCTGTCTAGCGTAAGTGCAATCTCTGCATCTCTCTGTCTTCTCTCCATACTTTACTGTAGTCGACTGATGAAGAATATACAGTCGCCTGACTATTTGACAGTCGACTGTAGTATTAACATCAGTCGCCTGTGCGAAGAATTGGAGAAAGAGTGCAGCTCTCTGTTTTGATCCATCCCCTGCAGCAGTCGTCTGCTGAAGGATTAACAGGCGCCTGTCCTGTTTGTCAGTCGACTGTATTGACTTCGTCAGTCGACTGTCCTGGCTCAGATTATAGCCGTTGGATATTTTCTAGCCGTTGATCAGTCGACTGTCTTATGATCATCAGTCGACTGTTCCTGTCGTTTTCACCCAGTTTCTAGCCGTTGCAGATTTGATTATTTGGCTGTTTCTTTGGGTTTTTGGGCTTGATATAGGATTCCTATATATATGAGTGTGCTGCCTTTCTTGGGAACTCTTGACAACATTTGATAAACTCTTGACTCTATAGAAAATCACAAGAGATCAATAAGCCACTCTCAAGCTCCCTCATTTCCCTCTATTGAGCATTCATCTTTCTTCATGCATTGAAGTCCAGCTCAAGGGAAATCATCCAAGTGCTCTCAAGCATATTCCAACACTTGGAGATCCTCTTCCATGACTTGCATTCATTCATGAGTAAGCATCTCAAGGCATAGGTAAGAGTATTTACTTTACAGGGTGTAAATTGTTTTTCTATTTCTCTTTGTGGGATTAGGATACTCTCTTTGTGGGATTTTCTCTCTTTGTGGGAGGTTGTCTCTTTGTGGGACTAGGGAATTCTCTTTGTGGGAATTAACTCTCTTTGTGGGAGTTCTGGTGTCCTAGTGTAGGGCTAACCCTAATTCTCTGAGTGGGAGTTAGTGATTCTCTGTGTGGGAGTCTTGATCCTTGTGTAGGATTGGTTGGGTCCTTGTGTAGGGCATAAATCCTCTTTGTGGGGTATCTCCTTGTGAGATTTGTATTCACTTCTCTGTGTGGGAATATAGTGAATATTGGTGTGGTTGGATGTACCCAAGTTTGGGGAACCAGTGTAAAACTTTGTGTTTGCGTTTGGATTGATTGTGCCATTTAATTCCTCTTGCATTTATAATTCCGCATTTGCAAGTTAAATTTTATTGCCATTACACTATTCACCCCCCTCTAGTGTGTGTTGTTAGTATTGCCAGGGTTAGACGATCCCTACAATTGGTATCAGAGCGAGGTTAAAGCATACTGCAACAATGGCATTCAACGTCTCATCCGCGTCTTATGAAGAAGGTCACTCAACCGTTCGACCCCCGCTCTTCAACGGAACCAACTTTCCAAGTTGGAAGATCAGAATGATGATCTATATGGAGGGTCAAGACCTATGGGACATCACGGAGGTGCCATTTGAGAAGCCCACTACTCCTGCGGCTTCAAGGACAAAGGCGGAGAAGGACTCAATCAAGTTCAATGCGAGAGCTATGAATGCATTACATTGCGCTCTCTCTGCTAGTGAGTTCAACCGCATCTCCATGTGCAAAACGGCGAATGATATTTGGCACACCTTGAAGATTTGTCATGAAGGGACTACGAAGGTAAATAAATGTAAACAAACTGTGTTTAGATCTAAATATGAAATGTTTAAGATGCAGGAAGGCGAAAGCATTTCAGATATGTTTACAAGGTTCATCGATATCGTGAACGCTTTGGAGGGTCTCGGGAAGACGATTTCCCAAGAGGATCGTGTAGAGAAGATCCTAGACTCTCTCACACCTCGTTGGGAGCCAAAGGCCAACGGAATTTTGGAGTCTTATGACACGTCCAAATATACCGTTGAGGAATGCATTGGAAATCTCATGGCGTATGAAGTAAAGCTTCAACACAAGAAGGAGATTCATCCAACAAAGCCCGAGAAGCTAGAAAAGCAAAAACGGGGTTGCATTCCATGCCAAGGAGGAGCCAATCAAGTGGAGGAGGAAATTCCATCGAGAAGCTCCTAGCGAAGAAGATGAGCAAGAAGATGCAAGTGGAGAAGAAATTGAGGAACTTGCCGAGCAATCAAAGCTTTCCTCAAATGCAAGCAAGGAAAGTCTTTGTCAAAGTTTTGCCTCCAATTCTAACAAGGTTCCTACTTGTTACACTTGCGGTGGAAAAGGTCACTTGTCCACCGAATGCCCTTCCAAACCCATTAAAGAAACTTACAAGGGTAAAGGGAAGAAGCATTGGAAAGGAAGGTACAAGTCCAAAAATCACAAAAAGGGACTTGTCGGGACCTTTGATGATTCGAGTGAGGACACTTCTAGTAACGAAGAAGAGGATACAAAGGAGGATGCTCACGCATGCTTTGTAGCCATGGATGTTCCTACTCCAATCCCCTCCGGATTAAACAAAGAAGAGTTGGATGCTTGGCTTGACCCATACAATTCCTATGAGGAGTCGCGCCTCACGGCTATGGAGGAGAAGTCGTCATCAAGCTCTTGCAAGGATGATGATGATGTTGTTGAGATCGAGGAAGAAAAGATCTCACATGCGGAGCTCAAGTTCAAATTTGACTTGGCCTCTGAAAAGGCTAGTAAGTGCATCAACTCTTACAATAGATTAAAAGCAAAAATATAAGAATGCTAAGAGTAGAATGCATAAACTAGTTATTGCAAGTGTAGTTCATGATGAAAGGCATGTTTATGACACTTGTGAGAAAGACACACTTCTTTCTCAAGTTTAGGAATTGAGCATTTCTAATGAAAATCTCATTGCTCAAAACCTTAGCTTAGATGCTCACATTCAACAACTTACGTTGAAATGTGAAGAGGAATCCCAGAAACTCATAAGCTTTGTGTATTCTAGAGATTCACTCCACAATTTGTTGGAAAAACAACATCCGGTAAATCATAGAGGAGGTTTGGGTTATATTCAAAATGTGGTTCCCAGACCCACCTCTAATTCTTCTTTTGGTGCAAATTCAAGAAATATTGCTAAAGCACCTAAGAAGAATCACCATGCTTTCTTGTACAACAAGAACACCAACAAGAAGCATGTAGATCACAAGGTGATGAGGAAGAATGAAGAATCTTCATTTTTTGCTAAGAAGCAAAATCCTCATTCTTTGCATGCTAAGAAACTTGTTTCTACACCTAAGCATGCCCTCTTGCTAAGGCAAAACCTTTGCCTAGGAAATTCTTGAGATTATGGATTCCCACTAAGCGTAGTGTGCAAGAGAGAGATAGTTACATCAACTCTCTAGTTAGGGATGTGATCACCTCGTGTGATTATGTTAGGAAATCAAACTCCTCTTGGGTTTGGTTACCTAATGTTTAGGTTCCTCACACATTTGTATATTACATGGGTATTATGCTTCTATGTTTATTTTAAGCATACCCATTGATTGTGTGTGTGTTTCATGATTTTGAAAATATTTTTCAAATTTATTTCTTTTCATGAAAATTGGGACCTTGGGGTTTATTGACATGCATGCATGATCCATGTGTATGTCAATGGGGGAGTTAATATATTATATGTTTAAATTACTTTAAGACATATTTTAACTCTCATTTTGGAGGTTATTTGAGATCATTATTTATATTTGGTTATTTTGGGTCTCAAACCAAACCTCTTGTTTACTGCCAACTTGTTTCATATCTTATTTTTTTTGGCAATATCCGTGTGTATCTTTGAAGCTTGATTTTTCCATATCTATTGCTTTGATACACTTATGGCCCATGGCTCCATTAATTAAATGGTATTAGATCCTATAAGTCAAAAGTTGACCATTTCTATGATCTAGGGGGAGCATGAGATAGTGAATTGATACCCACTAAATTTTATATTTGGTATCATACATATCTTTATTTTCACATCTTGGTTAAGATGATAGAGGGTGATGTTTTTGATGTCCACCTTTTTGACGATGTCAATGGGGAGAGATATATGCATTATGTGATCATATCTATAGGGGGAGAGATATATACATATACATATGGGGAGAGATATCTCTATAGGGAGAGATATATGGGTTTAGTTAAACCATTTGTGTTTGCATGTCTTTATTCTTTGCAATTGGTTTATGTAACACATGCCTATTATATGTCACCTTGTTGTTATTGATATTAGGAGTGTTTACCTTTGTGTAGCTCATTATATAATCGGTGCATATAAGTAGGGGGAGATCATTAGCTTTGTGCTTTAATTCTTTATGATTTACATAATGTGTGTCATCATCAAAAAGGGGGAGATTGTTGAGTATTGGTGATTCATACCAATCTTATTTTGATGATGATCACAACATTATGTTGTTGCTAATGAATCTCATGTTTTAGTCTCTCAGTTTATTGCAAAGACTGAATCAAGACTCTAAGAGTGAAGATGAGTATCACAAAGAGATGGAGATTGCCATGATTCGAGTAAATGTTGTGGAGGAGAGGGAAGCAACGTTGACTCGTTTCTTACGTGGCCTTAATCATGATATTACTAATGCTGTGGAGATGTATCACTATGTAGAGCTTCAAGTGATGGTCCATCAAGCTATGAAGGTAGAACAACAACTGAAGAGGAGAAATGCTGTAAGAAAGGGCTCTAATTCGTTTAGCCCTTGGAAGATCCAGTTCAAAGAGAGATACTACATCTAGTTCGAAGGAGAATACTTCGAAGAAAGTTGAGAAAATGGGTGATATTCCAAAGAAGACGCAAACTGAAGCAAATACTTCTAGAAGCCGTGACCTAAGATGCTTTAAATGCCAATGGAGATGACACATTTCCAGAGAGTGCTCTAATAAGCGCACCATGATCATCAATAACCATGGTGACTGGGAGACTAAGAAGAAGAATCTAATGAAGAAGATGAGATGCTGCTTAAAGATGATGACGGAGAAATTGATGCCAAAGGAGAATTTCTTGTGACAAGAAGAGCACTTATCATTCAAATGAAGGAGGAAGAGAACAACCAAAGAGAGAACTTGTTCCACACATGCTGCCAGTCCAAGGGAAAGTATGCAGTGTAATCATAGATGGAGGAAGTTGCACCAATGTAGCAAGTGCTGAATTAGTGGAGAAGTTGAATCTTCCAACCTTCAAGCATCGACAACCCTACAAGAGAGTTGACTAACAAAACAAGTCACAATCCTATTTTCTATTGGCAAATATAGAGATGAAATAATCTGTGATGTTGTTCCCATGAAAGCATGTCATCTCTTGTTGGGCAGAGACCGTGGCAGTTTGATCGGCAGGTAACACATGACGGGTACTTAAACCGTTATTCTTTTGTACTTCGAGGGGAGCTGATAACTCTCCTTCCATTTATCCCCAAAAAAATACTGGATTATCAAATAAAGAGAGAAAATAAAAGAGAAAGTGAGAAAGAAAAAATTATTCAACAAGAAGAGAGTAAAAATGAGAGTGAGAAAAAGTTGAGAGAGTTGGCTGAAGAAAAAGAGAGTAAACTAAGAGAAAATTCAAAAAGAAAAGGATAGAAAAGAGAAAAAGGAGAGAAGAGTTTTCTAGTGGCAAAAAAAGTGAGATTAAGCAAAAAAACGAGATTAAGCAAGCCTTGTTTTCTCAACAAAACCTCCTAGTACTTGTGTACAAAGAGACGATGTTGAACGACTTAACCTCAGCTTTGCCTAGCATTGTTTTTATCTCTTTTACAGGAATCTGAAGATGTCTTTCTTGATGAGATACAACCAGGTTTGCCACCAATTAGAGGCATAGAGCATCAAATTGATCTTATTCCTGGAGCATCTTTGCCTAATCGTCTAGCATACCGCACTAATCCCGAAGATACTAAGGAGATTCAAAGGCAAGTTCGAGAGTTGATGAGAAAAGGATACGTGAGAGAAAGCCACAGGCCTTGTTCTTTTTTGGTATTGCTTGTACCCCAGAAAGATGGTACGTGGAGAATGTGTGTTGATTGCAGCAGACCCATTAATAACATCACAGTAAGATATCGTCATCCTAATCCTATGTTAGATGATATGCTAGATGAATTATCCGGTTCAAATATTTTCTCTAAAATTGACTTAAAATGTGGTTATCATCAAATAAGAATGAAAGAAGGAGATGAATGGAAAACAGCATGTAAGACTAAACGTGGATTGTATGAATGGGTTGTTATGCTTTTTTGGGTTCACTAATTCACCTAGCACATTCATGAGATTAATGAATCATGTCTATCAAGCTTACATTGGTAACTTTCTAGTAATTTACTTTGAAGATATCCTTGTGTATAGCGGAACATTGGATGAACACGTGGATCACCTTAACAAATTCTATAGGTCTAAGAAAGGTGAAATTGTTTGGCCATTTAAAAAAGTGTGATTTTGCACAGATACAATTGTTTTCCTTGGCTCTGTTGTTAGTATTACAGGTATTGGAACAGATGAAGAGAAGATTAAAGCAATCCAAGATTGGCCAACCCTTACCACTGTTGGACAAGTCAGGAGTTTTCATGGACTTGCAAGATTTTTTGTGAAGAATTTTAGCACATCGATGGAACCATTGAATGAACTGGATAAGAAGGATGTTCGATTCAAGTGGGGAGAAGCTCAAGAGAATTCTTACAAACTTCTGGTAACGGGTGAGTATGGTGTAAGGGCTACTTTTATTGTTTCTGACTTCTCTCCTTATTTTGGTGCAGATGTTGAAGCGTCAAGGACGACTCCTTTTCAAGAGGGGAGGATGATGTGAACCAGCCCATCAACTTACAAAATGAAGACATAATTTTGAGTGAAGGCCCCGACAAGAGGAAAGCTAAAAATAATGCAAGATGCAATTAGAGTCCAAGTAGAAGCATTGCTGGCCCAAGAAAGTTGTGCTCACAATGAGGCCTTAGTCTTGCTAATCCAAGTCCAAGAAACTTACGGTCAATAATCTGAATGCATTCATGGGGGAAGATCAAGAGTCATGTGGCCATAAATCTGAATGCATTCATGGGGGAGGATCAAGAGTCATGTGCAACAAATCTGAATTCATGGGGGAAGATCAATAGTCATTTACATCCAATAAATCTGAATTCATGAGGGAACCTGAAAAGTCAAGTGCAACAACCACCATTAAATCTAAATTCATTGGGGAGATCTAGAGCCAAGAAGCATAAACTTATGAATAACATAATTTTCATGCAGGGAATTAGGCTCATAATTTCATTTCAGTTTGTCTTTTGGTCTTCCCTAGGTCACATTTATGTCTTTTACTTATTCCAGGTCATTATGATGACTAATGTACTATCAAAAGCCATTAGTTGTCCTTACTTAGAGAGTCCTTTAAGCGTCCAAGTTCTACCTATAAATAAAGCATGTAATCCTTTGTAACAAGCATCAATCAATCAAATTATCAATTCAAAATTGAGTGTTCTTCTCAAATTGTGAGAGGTTTTATATCTTCTTTAGCTCTTGTGAAACCTTGTCATGTCAATCTTCCTTTTAAGATTGGTGATCCAAATTCGCAAAAGCCCCCAATTCATGCTTCAACCCCAGTGCATTGCTGTGTGGTTTGGTTAAACTTGTGTTCGTGGTTGGACAAGTGGTCTAAGTAGCAGCTCGTGTTTCTCATAACATTGGTTGGCTATTTGCATTTGTCAGGGCAGTGAACCATCTTTATTTAGAGCTTATCACTCCCTTTTTCCTTTTTCTAAGTCTGGATTGTTTGATCATATCCTTCTTTTTAAGTTTGTTTCGAGCTCCTTGAATAATCTACACCTTGAAGATCGGGCCACCTCCCAGTTTTCCCATCACCTAGCTCACTCTAATGGATGAAGAAGGGCATTCTAGGCCTCAAACGATCGAAATATTTGGTCATAAGCTTCCGATAGTGCGTCACCATCGTTTTCTACCGAAAAATTACAAGAATTTACTCTTGGATTCAAAACACAAGCAATGGCACCCGTCTTTGATTTCTGGGACTCACACGGAATTCGTGGGAGTTTTGGAGGAATATTAGGACAAATAGAGAGTAAACGTGTTTTATATGCAGAGTGGATGTTGTTTCCTCTATTCCCACGTAATTTAAATTGGAATTGCCCGAAGTTGTACAAAATAGCAGGTTTGAAGTATTTTTCGATTTCTGGTTGCCCTAGCTCACTCTAATGGATGAAGGAGTGTAATCTTGGCCCCAAACGATCGAAATCTACCTTCCTAAGCTTCTGATAGTGTATCATCATCATTTTCTACCAAAAAACGACACGAGTTTACTCTTAGATTCAAACACAGGCAATTGCACCCGTCTCTAGTTTCTGGGACTCCGGAGGATTTCGTGGGAGTTTTGGTGGACTATAAGGAGAAATGCAGAGTAAACGTTATTGCAATGCAGAGAGGAGGTTGTTTTCTTTATTCTCACGAAATTTCAATTGGAATTGCCAAACGGTTGACCAAAATAGATGGTTTGAAGCATTTTTCGATTTTTGGCTGCCCTAGCTCACTCTAATGGATGGATGAAGGCATTCGTGGCCCCAAACGATCGAAATATTCGTTTCTGAGCTTCCGACAGTTTTTCACCATCGTTTTATACCAAAAACTGCAAGAATTAACTATTGGATTATAGTCGAAGTAATTGCACCCATCTCTGATTTCTGGGACTCGCACGGATTTCGTGGGAGTTTTGGAGGAATATGAGGACAAATAGAGAGCAAACGTGGTTTCTATGTGGAGAGGAGGTAGTTTTCCCAATTCCAATGAAATTTTAATTGGAATTTCCCAACGGTTGTCCAAAATAACTGATTTGAAGTATTTTTTGTTTCTGACTGCCCTAGCTCACGTTAATGGATGAAAGAGGGTAGTTTAGGCCTCAAACGATCGAAATCTTCATTCCTGAGCTTCTGATAGTGCGTCACCATCGTTTTCTACAAAAAACTACACGAATTTTCTCTTGGATTCAAAATACAAGCAATTGCACCCGTCTCTGATTTCTGTGACTCGAACGGATTTCGTGGGAGTTTTGGAGGAATATGATGTCAAATGGAGAGGAAATGTTATTTCTATGGGGAGAGGAGGTTGTTTCCTCTATTCCCATGAAGTTTCAATTGGAATTGCTCAACATTTGCCCAGAATAGCAGGTTTGAAGCAATTTTCAATTTCTGGCATAAACTACCTTTGACAACACAGCTCCAACTGTCATCATTTGCCTACACCTTACTATGTATAACCTGATCCTTGGCACGAAGAAGAGTAACATGTACATCACAAGGATTCCAACAAACCCACAATTGGCCATGAGGAGAAAACTCATAGTTATACAAGAACTGCCAAGAAGGAAGAACTTTACATGAGACCATCTCCACATTATGCTACTGCATATGAGTCACCACTACGCCACAAAAAGATAACCCATTTTCAGAAATAAAATTTCCCACCTCTCTTTGCGTCATGGGATTATTTAAAGCTCTAACATTCCAACAATAAAAAATCAGGGAAAATAATGTAAGAGGTAACTTTCTCAAAATTTACCGCCAATGACCCCGACGATGGGAGTTACGCTTCTTACCCTTATTCTTACCACCTGACCCCCTTTTATTCTTTTCCAATGAATCATTTGCTTTCCACGCCAAAGGGTTCCGCAAAATTGGCTCACTATCAGAAAACTCCCCACCACCAACATTTGTAGACAAATCAGGAGTGCACTCACCCTCCTCAAAGCAAACAGAATTGGTATCAAGAACCTCATCACTTTGTATTGGCTGATTACAACCCATCAACACATTACAATTCTCCTCTTGTGTTCCATCATCCCCATCTAAAACAACATTAGTATACGTCACCCCTTCCTTATGCTCATCACTAGAATCAGCAACCAAAACAATAGGAGAAGTTGTAAAAGAAGTCTACTTGCGAATCACCTTCGTCCACCCACCATTCTCATCAGAAATTGGGGCATGTTTCGAAACACCCTCAACACTCCCTTAGGTTTGCTTCCCCTAATCCTTCACCAGGACCCAAATCTTAGTAGGTTTAGGGTACATCTCTTGTTCATGCTTCTCACCATCATTCTAATGGATGGATGACATTGGCTAGTAGCATGCCCAAAAACCTCACATATATCACACTTAGTAGGAATCCATTCAAAAACAGCCTTAATAGGGACCCAAACACCATTAGAGCAACATAAGTCAAAGTCCTGAATCAAATCCAGTGAAGCATCAATCTCAACACATACTCGGGCAAAGCTCAATTTAGAACGTGCTATAGTAACATGTCTATATATAATGGTCTCCTCACAGCACTTGCAACATAGCCCAACCCTTCTAGTGTCCAAAATTCCAAGGGTATGTCATAAAGCCCGACCCAAATAGGTATCTTCTATAAATCCTCCTTAGAAAGTGTAAGATTTGGTTGCCATAGCTTAAGAACAAAAGGACGATTAGCAATATGCCATGGAGCCCTCTCCAAAATGTTCATAGCTTGATCAATATTATCAAATTTGAAGAAGAAAAAACCATTTTTAGATGAAAAACCTCACGTAGACCAAATTTGTCCCACAGTTTATGAGCAATTGTGTTGACCACCACATAGGGAGCTTCTTCCCTACAAAATACCCAATTAAAGTACTCTTCCACATATCACAACCCATTGCTGAAACAGTTGCAAGAGGAGCAACCTTCACACGTTCACCTTCAGTGTTGGCCTCGAAAAATTTTAATTTTGGAAACACATGGCCCACACTCGCCCTTTGGCCCATTAACAACATCAACATAACTAGATGGAGATTTACTATCCTTGTTACCCAGATTCGTTGCATTATGAGAGCTATGGTCCCCTACCACAATATTATCACCATATAAGACATGTTCACCAGATTTAGAATTTAATATGCCCCCATTACTAGGAATATTACTTTCCAAAGTAGGAGAACTAGTCAAATTCGCATTAATGGCCTTGAATGCATCAGATTTAGACTTTAATACTCCCTCATAACAAGGAATATTGCTTTCCAAAGTAGGAGCTCACCATAGTCAAATTTGAATTTGAACTAATAGCATTCCTTGCATCAGATTTAGAATTTAAAATGCCCTCATAACTTGGAATATTACTTTCCAAAGTAGGAGAAGATACCAAATTAGAAATAAATGCCTTCCTTGCATCAAATTTAGCAAGATCCGACAGAGAAGGAAATTCACCATTCCTACAATCAATGTCATCCATTAATGTATTAATCGTGACATTGGAACTTCCAAAAATAGAAATTTCCAAATTTTGACCACCAACCACCGGAAGAACAGCTCCGCCACCCTCAACAACCTCACCTAGATGGCCTGTTAGAAACAACCACAGTGGAGACAAAGCATATTTCGAGAAGTGGGAAAACGAATTTGGGGAGCAGAGATGTAGGAAAATGAGGAGAGGATAGAGGAGGATGGGAGATGAGGAAGAGGAGGTAGTAAAACTGAAAATCGGTGGTACAAAGGAGAGGAGGAGGAGGAGGAGCTAGTAAAACCCCAGCCTAACCATTTTTGTTGTAGAAAATGAGGAGGAGGATGGGAGGAGGATGGGAGATGAGAAGGTTGGGAAATGAGGAGAGTATAAAGGAGGAGGGGAGGAGTATGGGAGGAGAGGATATAGGTGGAGTTGTTTTGGCAGCTCACTCTAATGGATGAAGGAGGACATTCTAGACCCCAAACCCAAACGATCGAAATCTTCGTTCTTGAGCTTCCAATAGTGTGTCACCATTGTTTTCTACCCAAAAATGTAAGAATTTCTCTTGGATTCAAAACAAAAGCAATTGCACCCGTCTCTGATTTCTGGGACTCGCACATATTTCGTGGGAGTTTTGGAGGACAATGAGGACAAATGGAGAGTAAACGGTGTTTATATGTGGAGTGGATGTTGTTTCCTCTATTCCCACGTAATTTAAATTGGAATTGCCCGACGGTTGCCCAAAATAGCAGATTTGAAGTACTTTTGGTTTCTGGCTGCCCTAGCTCACTCTAATGGATGAAGAAAGGCATTCTCGACCCCAAACGATCGAAATCTTCATTCCTGAGCTTCTGATAGTGTATCACCAATGTTTTCTGCCGAAAAATGACAAGAATTTCCTCTTGGATTCAAAACACAAGCAATTGCATCCGTCTCTGATTTCTGGTACTCGCGAGGATTTCGTGGGAGTTTTGGAGGTCTAAGAAGACAAATGTAGAGAAAACGTGGTTTCAATGCAGAGAGGATGGTGTTGTCTTTATTCCAATGAAATTCCAATTGGAATTGCCCAACGGTTGTCCAAAATAACACGTTTGAAGTAGTTTTCGGTTCTGGCTACCTTAGCTCACTCTACTGGATGAAGGAGTGCATTCAAGGCCTCAAACGCTCGAACTATTCGTTTTTGAGCTTTTGTTGGTGCGTCAACATCGTTTTGTACCAAAATACTACAAGAATTAACTTTTGGATTCAAAACACAAGCAAATGCACCCGCCTCTGATTTCTGGGACTCGTACGGATTTCGTGAGAGTTTTGGAAGAATTTGATGACAAAGGAAGAGTAAAGGTTGTTTCTATGTGGAGAGAAGGTAGGTTCCCCTGTTCCCCCGAAATTTCAATTGGAATTGCCCAATGGTTGCCCAAAGTAGAAGGTTTTAAGCATTTTCCGATTTCTGGCTGCCCTAGCTCACTCTAATTGATAAAAGAGGGCATTTTAGGCCTCAAACGATCGAAATATTCGTTTCTGAGCTTCTGGTTGTTCATCACCATCGGTTTCTATCGAAAAACTCTGCAAGAATTAACTCTTGGAGTCAAAACTCAAGTAATTGCATCCGTCTCAGATTTCTGGGACTCGCACGGATCTCGTGGTAGTCTTCCCAATTCCGACAAAATTTCAATGGAATTGTCCAACGGTTGTCCAAGGTTTGAAGTATATTTCGGTTTCTGGCTGCCCTAGCTCACTCTAATGGATGAAGGAGGGCATTCTAGGCCTCAAATGATCGAAATCTTCGTTCCTAAGCGCCGATAGTGTGTCACCATCATTTTCTACAGAAAAACTATACAAATTAACTCTTGGATTCAAAACACAAGCAATTGCATCCGTCTCTGATTTCTGGACCTCACACGGATTTTGTGGGAGGTTTGGAGGAATATGAGGTCAAATGAAGAGTAACGTTGTTTCTATTGGGAGAGAAGGTTGTTTCATCTATTCCCATGAAATTTCAATTGGGATTGTCCAACTGTTGCCCAAAAGAGTAGGTTTGATGCATTTTACGATTGAAATCTTCCTTCATGAGCTTCCCAATTTCGACGAAATTTCAATTGGAATTGCCCAACGGTTGTCCAAAATAACAGGTTTGAAGTATTTTTCGGTTTCTGGCTGCCCTCGCTCATTTTAATGGATGAAGAAGGGCATTCTAGGCCTCAAATGATAGAAATGTTCCTTCCTGAGCTCCGATAGTGCGTCACCATCGTTTTCTACAGAAAAACTATTCAAATTAACTCTTGGATTCAAAACACAAGCAATTGCACCCGTCTCTGATTTCTGGAACTTGCACAGATTTCGTAGGAGTTTTGAAAGAATATGAGGTCAAATGGAGAGTAAATGTTGTTTGTATTGGGAGAGAAGATTGCTTCATCTATTCCATGAAATTTCAATTGGGATTGCCCAACTGTTGCCCAAAAGATTAGGTTTGATTTGGTTTCTGCCTTCCCGCTCACTCTGATGGATGAAGGAGGGCATTTTAGCCCTCAAACGATTGAAATCTTCATGCATGAGCTTCCGATCGTGCGTCACCATCGTTTTCTATCGAAAAACTACAAGAATTTACTCTTGGATTCTAAACACAAGAAATTGCACATGTTTTTGATTTTTGGTACTCGCACGGATTTCATGGAAGTTTTAGAGGAATTAAAGGACAACTGGAGAGTTAACATTGTTTCTATGCTGAGTGGTGGTTGTTTCTTCTATTTCACCAAAATTTCAATTGGAATTGCCTAACGGTTGCCCAAAATAGGAGGTTTGAAGCATTTTTTAGTTTCTGGCTGCACTAGCTCACTGTAATGGATGAAGGAGTGCATTATAGGCCTCAAACGATCGAAATCCTCCTTTCGGAGCTTCCAATAGTGCGTCACCATCGTTTTCTACCGAAAAACTACAAGAATTTACTCTTGTATTCATAACACAAGCTATGACACATGTCTCTAATTTCCAAAACTCGCACGGAATTCGTAGGAGTTTTGGAGGAATATGAGGACAAAAAGAGAGTAAACGTTGTTTGTCTGTGGAATGGATGTTGTTTCCTCTATTCCCACGTAATTTAAATTGGAATTACCCAACGGTTGCCTAAAATAGCAGGTTTGAAATATTTTTCTGTATCTGACTGCCTTAACTCACTCTAATGGATGAAGGAGGGCATCTAGGCCTCAAACAATCGAAATCATCGTTACTGGGCTTCCGATAGTGCATCACCATCGTTTTCTACCAAAAAATGACAAAAATTTACTCTTGGATTCAAAACATAAGCAATTGCACACGTCTCTGATTTCTGAGACTCGCGAGGATTTTGTCGGAGTTTTGGAGGACTATGAGGACAAATGTTGAGTAAACATTTTTTCCAGTGAGAAGAGGAGGTTGTTTCTTTATTCCCATGAAATTTCAATTAGAATTGCCCAACGGTTGCCCAAAAAAGAATGTTTGACACATTTTTTGATTTTTTGACTACCCTAACTCACTTAATGGACGAAGGATGGCATTATAAACCTCAAACGATCGAAATATTCGTTCCTGAGCTATGTCACCATCATTTTCTACCGAAAAAACTGCAGAAATATTCGAAATACTTTGTGGGAGTTTTGGAGGAATATGAGGACAAATGGAGAGTAAACTTTGTTCTAGACGGAGTGGAGATTGTTTCCTCTATTACCACGAAATTTCAATTGGAATTGTCCAACGGTTGCCCAAAATAGAAGTTTAAAAGCATGTTTCGGTTTCTGGCTGCCTAGCTCATTCTAATGGATGAAGGAAAGCATTCTAGGCCTCAAACGATCGAAATATTCGTTCCCGAGCTTCCGATAGTGCGTCACCATCATTTTGTACTGAAAAATAAAAGAATTTACTCTTGAAATTAAAACACAAGCAATGGCATCCGTCTCTGTTTTCTAGGACTCACACGGAATTTGTGAGAGTTTTGGAGGAATATGAGGACAAATGGAGAGTAAACATTGTTTATATGCGGTGTAGACGTTTTTTTCTTTATTCTCTCGTAATTTAAATTGGAATTGCCCAACGGTTGCCCAAAATAGCACGTTTGAAGTATTTTTCGGTTTCTGGCTGCCCTAGCTCACGCTAATGGATGAAAGAGTGCATTCTCGGCCTCAAACGATCGAAATATTCGTTCCTGAGCTTCCGATAGTGTGTCACCATCGTTTTCTCCCGAAAACGACACGAATTTACTCTTGGATTCAAAAACACAAGCAATTGCACCCGTCTCTACTTTCTAGGACTCGCGAGGATTTCGTGGGTGTTTTGAAGGACTATGATGACAAATGTAGAGTAAATGTTGTTTCATTGCTAACATGAGGGTGTTATCTTGGTTCCCACGAAATTTCAATTGGAATTGCCCAACGGTTGCCCAAAATAGAATGTTTGAAGCATTTTTCGATTTCTGGCTGCCCTAGCTCACTCTAATAGATGGATGACATTCTAGGCCTCAAACAATCGAAATATTAGTTTCTAAGCTTTCGATAGTGCGTCGCCATCATTTTCAACCGAAATACTGCAAGAATTAACTCTTGGATTCAAAACACAATCGCACACGTCTCTGATTTCTGAGACTCGCACGAATTTCGTGTGAGTTTTGGAGGAATATGGGGACAAATATAGTGTAAACGTTGTTTCTTAATGGAGAGGAGGTTGTTTTCCCAATTCCAATGAAATTTCAATTGGAATTGCCCAATGGTTGCCCAAAATAACAGGTTTGAAGTATTTTTCAGTTTCTGGCTGGCTTAGCTCACTCTAATGGATGAAGGATGGCATTCTAGGCCTCAAACGATCGAAATCATCATTCCTGAGCTTCCGATAGTGCGTCACCATCGTTTTCAACCGAAAAATTTACAAGAATTTACTCTTGGATTCAAAACACAAGCAATTGCACCCGTCTTTAGTTTCTGGGACTTGCGCAGATTTCGTGGGAGTTTTGGAGGAATATGATGACAAAAAGAGAGTAAACATTGTTTCTATGCGGAGAGAAGGCTGTTTCCTCCAGTCCCACGAAAATTCAATTAGCCCAAAATAGCAGCTTTGAAGCATTTTCCGGTTTCTGGGCACCCTAGCTCACTCTAATGGATGAATGAGGGTATTCTAGGTCTCCAACGATCGAAATCTTTGTCATGAGCTTCCAATAGTATGTCACCATCGTTTTCTACTGAAAAACTACACGAATTTACTATTGGATTCAAAATCAGAGACTCACAAGGAATTCGTCGGAGATTTAGAGGAATGTGAGGACAAATTGAGAGTAAACGATGTTTCTATATGGAGAGGAGGAATGTGGTTCACCATCGTTTTCTATCGAAAAACTGCAAGAATTTACTCTTGGATTCAAAACACAAGAAGTTGCACATGTCTATGATTTTTGGGACTCGCACGGATTTCATGTGAGTTTTGGAAGAATATGAGTACAAACAGAGAGTAAACAGTGTTTCTAGGGAGTAGAGGTTGTGGCCTCTATTCCCACGAAATTTCAATCGGAATTGCCCAAGGTTTGAAGCATTTTTTTGATTTCTGGCTGCCCTAGCTAGCTCTAATGGATGAAGGAGGGCATTCTAGGCCTCAAACAATCGAAATATTTGTTACTGAGCTTTCGATAGTGCGTCACCAATGTTTTCCAACGAAATACTGCAAGAACTTACTCTTGGATTCAAAACACAAGAAATGGTACACGTCTCTGATTTCTGGAACTCGCACAGAATACAAGAAAGTTTGGAGGAATAAGAGGTCAAATGGAGAGTAAATGTTGTTTATATGCGGATAAGAGGTTGTTTCCTCTATTCCCACGAAATTTTAATTGGAATTGCCCAACAGTTGCCCAAAATAGTTGGTTTAAAGTATTTTTTCGGTTTCTGGCTGCCCTTGCTCACTCTAATGGATCAAGGAAGGCATTCTAGGCCTCAAACGATCAAAATCCTCGCTCCTGGGCTTCCGATAGTGCGTTATCATTGTTTTCTACCGAAAATTGCAAGAATTTACATTTGGATTCAAAACACAAGCAATGGCACCAGTCTCTGATTTCTGGGACTCGCACAGAATTCGTGGGAGTTATGGAGGAATATGAGGACAAATAGAGAGTAAACGTTGTTTATATGCGGAGAGGATGTTGTTTCCTCTATTCCCACTAATTTAATTTCGAATTGCCAAGCAGTTGCCCAAAATAGAAGGTTTGAAGCAGTTTTTGGTTTATGACTGCCATAGCTCACTCTATTGGATGAAGGAGGCATTATAGGCCTCAAACAATCGAAATCTTCGTTCCTGAGCTTTCAAAAGTGTGTCACCATTGTTTTCAACAGAAAACGATACGAATTTACTCTTGGATTGAAAACTCAAGTAATTGCACCCGTCTCTGATTTCCGGGACTCGCGTAGATTTCGTGTGAGTTTTGGAGGAATATGAGGACAAAGGTACATTGTATCTATGCAGAGTGGAGGTTGTTTCCTCGATTCCCACAAAATGTCAATTGGAATTTCCCAACGGTTTCCCACGATAGAAGGTTTGAAACATTTTTCGGTTTCTAGCTGCCCTAGCTCACTCTAATAGATGAAGGAGGGCATTATAGGCCTTAAACAATCGTAATCCTCGTTCCTGAGCTTCCGATAATGCGTCGCTTTCGTTTTCTACCGAAAACTATAAGAATTTACTCTTGGATTCAAAACGCAAGCAATGGCACATGTCTCTGATTTCTGGGACTCGTACGGAATTCGTGGGAGTTTTGGCGGAATATGAGGACAAGTGGAGAGTAAACATAGTTTGTCTGTGGAATGGATGTTGTTTCCTCTATTCCTCCATAATTTAAATTGGAATTGCCCAACGGTTGCCCAAAACAACAGGTTTGAAGTATTTTTCGGCTTCTGGCTGCCTTAGCTCACTCTAATAGATGAAAGAGTACATTCTAGGCCTCAAACGATCAAAAAATTTGTTCATGCGCTTCCGGTAGTGCGTCACCATCGTTTTCTACCGAAAGACGGCACGAATTTACTCTTGGATTCAAAACATAAGCTGTTGCACCCGGCTCTGATTTCTGGGACTCACGAGGATTTCATCGGAGTTTTGGAGGACTATGAGGACAAATATAGTGTAAACGTTGTTTCAATGTAGAGTGGATGTTGTCTTCTTTATTCCCACGAAGTTTCAATTGGAATTGACCAACGGTTGCCCAAAATGGAAGATTTGAAACATTTTTCGATTTCTGGCTGTCCTAGCTCGCTCTAATGGATGAAGGAAGGCATTCTAAGCATCAAACGATCGAAATATTCCTTTCTGAGCTTTCGATAGTGCGTCACCATCATTTTCAGTCAAAATACTGCAAGAATTAACTCTTGGATTCAAAACACAAGCAATTGCACCCGCATCTGATTTGGGACTCCCACAGATTTCGTAGGAGTTTTGGAAGAATGTGAAGACAAATAGAGAGTAAATGTCATTTCTATATGGAGAGGATGTAGGTTCCCCTGTTCTTACGAAATTTCAATTGGAATTGCCCAACGGTTTCCCAAAATAAGAGGTTTGAAGTATTTTTCGGTTTCTGCATGTCCTAGCTCGCTCTAATGAGTGAAGGATGACGTTCTAGGTCTCAAACAATCGAAATATTCGTTCCTAAGCTTCCAATAGTGTGTCACCATCATTTTCTACCGAAAAACTAAAAGAATTTTCTCTTGGACTCAAAACACAAGCAATGGCACCCGTCTCTCTGATTTCTGGGACTCGCATGGAATTCAAGGGAGTTTTGGTAGAATATGAGGACAAATGGAGAGTAAACATTGTTGCTACATGGAGGGGAGGTAGTTTTCCCAAATTCGACGAAATTCCAATTGGAATTGCCCAACAGTTGTCCAAAATAACACGTTTGAAGTAGTTTTTGGTTCTGGCTACCTTAGCTCACTCTAATGGATGAAGGAGTGCATTCAAGGCCTCAAACGCTCGAACTATTCGTTTCTGAGCTTTTGTTGGTGCGTCACCATCGTTTTGTACCAAAATACTACAAGAATTAACTTTTGGATTCAAAACACAAGCAAATGCACCCGCCTCTGATTTCTGGGACTCGTATAGATTTCGTGTGAATTTTGGAGGAATGTCATGACATAGAAAGAGTAAACATTGTTTCTATGTAGAGAGAAGGTAGGTTCCACTGTTCCCACGAAATTTCAATTGGAATTGCCCAATGTTTGCCCAAAGTAGAAGGTTTGAAGCATTTTTCGGTTTCTGGCTGCCCTAACTTACTCTAATGGATAAAGAAGGGCATTCTAGGCCTCAAACGATCGAAATATTCGTTTCTGCGCTTCCTATAGTGAGTCACCATCGTTTTCTACCGAAATCAAAACACAAGCAATTGCACCCGCCTCTAATTTCTGGGACTCGCACGGATTTCGTGGGAGTTTTGGAGGAATATGATGACAAATGGAGAGTAAACGTTGTTTCTATGTGGAGAGGAGGTAGGTTCCCCTGTTCCCACAAAATTTCAATTGGAATTGTCCAACGGTTGCCCAAAATAACAGGTTTGAAGCATTTTTCAGTTTATGGCTGCCTTAGCTCACTCTAATGGGTGAATGATGCCGTTCTAGGCCTCAAACGATCAAAATATTTGTTCCTGAGCTTCTGATAGTGCGTCACCTTTGTTTTCTACCCAAAAACTAAAAGAATTTACCTTGGATTCAAAACACAAGTAATGGCACTCGTCTCTGATTTCTGGGACTCGCACGAAATTCGTGAAAGTTTTGGAGGAATATGAGGACAAATGGAGAATAAACGCTGTTTCTACATGGAGAGGAGGTGGTTTTCCCTATTCCGACGTAATTTCAATTGGAATTGCCAAAGGTTGTCCAAAATAACACTTTTGAAGAATTTTTCGGTTTCTGGCTTCCTTAGCTCACTCTAATGGATGAAGGTGGGCATGATAGGCCTCAAATGATCGAAATTTTCGTTCCTGAGCTTTTGATAGTGCGTCACCATCGTTTTCTACAGAAAAACTACAGGAATTTACTCTTGGATTCAAAACACAAGCAATTGCACCCGTCTCTGATTTCGGGGACTCGTACGGATTTCGTGGGAGTTTTGGTGGAATATGAGGTCAAATATAGAGTAAACATTGTTTCTATGGGGAAGAGGAGGATGTTTCCTCTATTCCCATTAAATTTCAATTGGAATTGCCCAATGTTTGCCCGAAATAGACGGTTTGATGTATTTTTCGGTTTCTGGCTGCCCTAGCTCACTCTAATGGATGATGGAGTGCATTCTAGGCCTCAAACGATCAACATCTTCATTCCTTAGCTTCCGATAGTGCGTCACCATCATTGTCTACCGAGAAACTGCAAGAATTTACTCTTGGATTTAAAACGCAATAAATTGCACTTGTCTCTGCTTTTTGGGACTCGCACAGATTTCGTGGGAGTTTTGGAGGAATATGAGGACAAATGAAGAGTAAATGTTGTTTTAATGCATAGTGGATGTTGTTTCTTCTATTCCCACAAAATTTCAATTGGCATTGCCCAACGGTTATCCAAAATAGTAGGTCTAAAGCATTTTTCGGTTTCTGGCTGCACTAGCTTGCTCTAATGGATGAAAGATGTCATTATAGTCCTCAACCGATCGAAATCCTCATTCCTTGCCTTCTGATAGTGTGTCACCATTGTTTTATACCGAAAAATTATCAGAATTTACTCTTGAATTCTAAACATAAGCAATGGCAACTGTCACTGATTTCTGGGACTCACACGGAATTCGTCGGAGCTTTGGAGGAATGTGAGGACAAATGGAGAGTAAACGTTGTTTCTAAGTGGAGAGGATGTAGGTTTCCTTGTTCCTACGAAATAATTGGAATTGCCCAACGAGTGCCCAAAATAACAGGTTTGAAGCATTTTTCAGTTCCTGGGTGCCCTAGCTTACTCTAATGAATGAAGAAGGGCAGTCTTGGCCTCGTACGATCGAAATATTCGTTCCTGAGCTTCTGAAATGGCGTCACCATCAGTTTCTACGGAAAAACTAAAAGAATTTACTATTGGATTCAAAACACAAGCAATGTCACCCATCTCTGATTTCATGGTCTCATACAGAATTCGTGGGAGTTTTGGAGGAATATTAGGACAAATGGAGAGTAAACGTTCTTTATATGCAAAGTGGATGGTGTTTCCTCTATTCCCACGTAATTTAAATTGGAATTGCGCAACGGTTGCCCAAAATAGTAGGTTTGAAGTATTTTTGGTTTTTGGCTACCCTAGCTCACTCTAATGGATGAAGGTGTGCACTCTAGGCCTCAAACAATCGAAATCTTCGTTCCTGATCTTCTGATAGTGCGTCACCATCGTTTTCGATCGAAAACAACACGAATTTATTTTTGGATTCAAAACACAAGCAATTGCACCTGTCTTTAATTTCGAGGACTCACGAGAATTTCATGGGAGTTTTGGAGGACTATGAGGACAAATGTAGAGTAAACATTGTTTCAATGTATAAGGTTGTTTTCTTTATTCCCACGAAGTTTCAATTGGAATTGCCCAACGGTTGGACAAAATAGAAGGTTTGAAGCATTTTTCGATTTCTAGCTGCCCTAGCTCATTCTAATGAATTAAGGAGAGCATTCTAGGCCTCAAATGATCGAAATATTTGTTTCGTAGCTTCTGATAGTGTGTCACCGTCATTTTCTACCAAAATACTACAAGAATTAACTCTTGGATTTAAAACACAAACAATTGTACACGCCTATGATTTCAGGGACTTGCACGGATTTCGTGGGAGTTTTGGACGAATATGAGGACAAATGGAGAGCAAACGTTGTTTCTATATGGAGAGGAGGTAGGTTCTCCTGTTCCTACGAAATTTCAATTGAAATTGTCCAATGGTTGCTCAGAATAACAGGTTCCGAGCATTTTTCGGTTTGTGGCTGCCTTAGCTCACTCTAATGGGTGAAGAATGCCGTTCTAGGCCTCAAACGATCGAAATATTCATTCCTGAGCTTCTGATAGTGTGTCACCATCGTTTTCTACCGAAATACTAAAAGAATTTAATTTTAAATTCAAAACACAAACAATGGCACTCGTCTCTGATTTATTGGACTCGCATGGAATTCGTCGAAGTTTTGGTGCAATATGAGGACAAATGGAGAGTAAACATTGTTTATATGCAAAGTGGATGTTGTTTCCTCTATTCCCACGTAATTTAAAATTGGAATTGTCCAACAGTTACCCAAAATTGCAGGTTTGAAGTATTTTTCGGCTTCTGGCTGCCCTAGCCCACTCTAATGGATGAAGTAGTGCATTCTATGCCTCAAACAATCGAAATCTTCATTCATGATTTTTCGATAGAACGTCACCATCTTTTTCTACTGAAAACGACACGAATTTACTCTTATATTCAAAACACAAGCAATTGCACTTGTCTTTGATTTCGGAGACTCGCGAGAATTTCGTGGGAGTATTGGAGGACTATGAGGAAAAATGTGAAGTAAACGTTGTTTCAATGCACAGAGGAGGTTGTTTTCTTTATTCCCACGAAGTTTCAATTGGAATTGCCCAATGGTTACACAAAATAGAGGGTTTGAAGCAATTTTCAATTTCTGACTGCCCTAGTTCAGTCTAATGGATGAAGGAATGCATTCCAGGCCTCAAACGATCAAATATTCGTTCTTGCGCTTCTGATAGTGCGTCACCATTGTTTTCCATTGAAATACTGCAAGAATTAACTCTTGGATTCAAAACAAAAGCAATTGCAACCGCCTTTGATTTTTGGGACTCGCACGGATTTCGTGGGAGTTTTAGAGGAATACGAGGACAAATGGACTGTAAACGTTGTTTCTACGTGGAGAGGGGGTAGTTTTCCCAATTCCGATGAAATTTCAATTGGAATTGCCCAACGGTTGTCCAAAATAACAGGTTTGAAGTATTTTTTTCATTTCTGGCTGCCCTAGCTCACTACAATGGATGAATGAGTGAATTATAGGCCTCAAATGATCGAAATCATCGTTCATGTGCTTCCGATAGTACGTCACCATCGTTTTCTACAAAAAACTACTTGAATTTACTCTTGGATTCAAAACACAAGCAATTGCACATGTCTCCGATGTCTGGGACTCGCACAGATTTCGTGAGAGTTTTGGAGGAATATGAGGACAATGGAGAGTTAATGTTTTTTCTATGGGGAGAGAAGGTTGTTTACTCTATAGTCCCAAGATATTTCAATTGGAATTATCAAATGGTTGCCCAAAATAGAAGGTTTGAGGCATTTTCCCCGGTTTCTGGCTGCCCTAGCTCACTCTAATGGATAAAGGAGTGCATTCTAGGACCCAAACGATCGAAATCTTCGTTATCGAGCTTTCGATAATGCGTCACCATCGTTTTCTACCAAAAACAACAATAATTTACTCTTGGATTCAAAACAAAAATAATTGCACATGTCTCTGATTTCTGGGACTCGCGAGGATTGCATGGGAGTTTTGGAGGACTATGAGGACAAATGTAGAGTAAACATTGTTTCAAAGGCAGAGAGGAGGTTGTTTGCTTTATTTCCACGAAATTTCAATTGCAATTGCCCAACGGTTGCCCAAAATAGAAGGTTTAAAGAATTTTTTTCGATTTTTTGGCTGCCCTAGCTCACTCTAAGGGATGAAGGATGGTATTTTAGGTCTCAAACGATCGAAATATTCGTTCCAGAGCTTCCGATTGTGCGTCACCATCGTCTACCGAAAACTTCAAGAATTAACTCTTGGATTCAAAACACAAGTAATTGCACCTGTCTCTGATTTTTGGGACTATCACATATTTCCTGGGAGTTTTGGAGGAATATAAGGACAAATGGAGAGTAAACATTGTTTTTACATGGAGAGGAGGTAGTTTTCCAAATTTCGACGAAATTTTAATTATAATTGCCCAACAGTTATCCAAAATAACACGTTTGAAGTATTTTTAAGTTTCTGGCAGCCATAGCTCACTGTAATGGATGAAGGAGGGCCTTCTAGGCCTCAAACGATAAAAATCTTCGTTCCTGATCTTCTGATAGGCGTCACCATCGTTTTCGATAGAAAAACTACACGAATTTACTCTTGGATTCAAACACAAGCAATTGCACACGTCTCTGATTTCAAATACTCGCACGGATTTCGTGAGAGTTTTGGATGAATATGAGGTCAAATGGAGAGTAAACATTGTTTCTACGGAGAGAGGAGGTTGTTTCCTCTATTCTCATGAAATTTCAATTGGAATTGCCCAACGGTTGCCCAAAATAGCAGGTTTGATGCATTCTCAGTTTCTGGCTACCCTAGCTCACTCTAATGGATGAAGGAGGGCATTCTAGGCCTCAAACGATCGAAATCTTCCTTTCTGAGCTTTCGATAGTGCGTCACTATCGTTTTGTATTGAAAAACTGCAAGAATTTCACTCTTGGATTCAAAACACAAGAAATTGCACTTGTCTCTGATTTTGGGACTTACACAGATTTCGTGAGAGTTTTAGAAGAATATAAGGACAAATGGAGTGTAAACGTCGTTTCAATGTGGAGTGTAGGTTGTTTCCTCTCTTCCCACGAAATTTCAATTGGCATTGCCCAACGATTGTCCAAAATAGAGGGTTTGAAGCATTTTTCGGTTTCTGGCTGCACTAGCTCACTCTAATGGATGAAGGAGGGCATTATTGGCCTCAACCGATCGAAATCCTCATTCTTGAGCTTCTGATAGTGCGTCACCAAAAACTACAAGAATTTACTCTTGGATTTTAAGCATAAGAAATGGCACCCATCTCTGATTTCTGGGACTTGCACGGAATTCGTGAGAGTTTTGGAGGAATGTGAGGACAAATAGAGAGTAAATGTTGTTTCTATATGGAGAGGAGGTAGGTATTCTTGTTCACAAGAATTTCAATTGGAATAGCCTTTACATCTTGTATTAGCCTCTCTTCTTTCCAAAGAATGAGCTTGAAGTCTTCGAGGAGCTTCATTCATCATCTTTGATCATCCAATCCACTTTTCATTTTCATGCTTTGGTTGATCCTTGAGTGACATCCATTGCTAATTGATCTTCATGATATTCTTAGGTAATGGATTAACTGCAAATAGGGGGATTAGTCACAAGTATTTATATTTGCTCATCATCAACACCAAGTATGGAGAAGTTCAATACTCAACAGTAGTGTTATACTTGGGTGTGTTGAGTTGTACCTGAGAGAAATGTGTACATAAGTTTTAATTGAGCCTTGTTACCTATATGGAAGGTTATTTGTTTCGAAATGTTGTGTTTCTATGTCTCTCTGGGTTATGTTGCGCTGCATTGAGTATTGTGGAGCATTACACGTACTATCCCAGCATCTGCATAATGGCCTGCCTCTGTCTTATTTCTCTCTCTTCTCCTCTCATTCTCCATCACCTTTGCCTCTTCAAGCATACATGTGACGGAATCCTACTTCACAGGTATCCTGGGAAGCTGGGAATGACACGTTGGTGCCAAGATTTTGGTAGTTTGTTGACGGGATTGGCCAATAACTTGGGCTACCAGAAATAGTAAAATGCTTCAACCCCACTATTCGTTGCAACCAAGTGATTATCCCACACGAAATCTCATGGAAAGTCACGGAAACTACCTCCTCTTAGAAACTACGGACGCTCCTCATTTGGCCCTTTATTTTTCCACAACGCCAATAAAATTCGTTACACAAGCAATTGCAACGGTTAACGACTTTTGGGACTCACATGAATTTCGCAGGGGTTGTGGGTAAATAAGAGATCAAATGCGAAGCGTCTCGTGTTTCTATGTGAAGAGGAGAGGCAGTTTCCTTGACTTCTCATTAGATTTCGATTGTGATAATAACCCCATGGTTGCTGCGAATAGTAGTGTTGAAGCATTTAACTATTTCTGGCAGCCCAAGGTATAGGCCAATCCAGGCATCAAACGACCGAAATCTTGACTCCTACGACATCGATAGTGCATCACCATCGCTTTTCATGAGAAAACAATAATAATCCACTCACGGGTTCAAAATAATATGATTTTATGGCCGAATTTTGTCCTCTCTTATTTTTTTAAGTTGAAAATTGCGATGTACTGGTTCCAACGAATATTTTTTCGGATTTTTCTAAGCTCGGTCATATTTTCTACATTTTCTGAAAGATATGGATCTTTAGATATGATTTTTATATCCTAATTTTTTCTTCTCTTATTTTTCAATTGAAAATGTTGATCTTCTCCAACGGACATTTTTGCAGATTTTTCTAACCTCAGGGCTATTTTCTGCATTTTATGGAAGATATGGATCTTTTTATTAAATGACCTAATTTTGGGCCTAATTTTGTCTTCTCTTATTTTTTAGTTGGGGGTGGCTATTTCCCGATTCCAACCGACATTTTTGTAGATTTTCCTGAGATGGGTGATATTTTCTTTATTTTATGAAAGATATCAATCGTTTTATTAACTTATATGAATTTTTAGCCAAATTTTATCTTCTCTTATTTTTTTTGTTGAAAATGGCAATCGCCCGGTTACAACGAATAATTTTGCAGATTTTTCTAAGCTCCTGTCTATTTTCTACATTTTCTGTAAGATATGGATCTTTATATTAAATGATATGATTTTTATTGTCTAATTTTATCTTCTCTTATTTTTTCAATTGACGATGGTGATCTCCCGGTTCCAACCAAAAATGTTTGCGAATTTTTCTGAGCTCGTGTCTATTTTCTATATTTTCTGTAAGATATCGATCGTTTTAATAAATAATATGATATTTTCGCCTAATTTTGTCTTCTCTTATATTTCAGTGATGATGAAAATCTCCGGTTCCAACGAACATTTTTGGGGATTTTTCCGAGATTGATCCATTTTCTGCATTTTCTGGAAGATATGGATCTTTCTATTAAATGATATTATTTTGGGCCCAATTTAGTCTTCTCTTGTTTTTCAGTTGAAGATGGCAATCTACCTATTCAAATGGACATTTTTGCGGATTTTTCTGTGCTTGGAGCTATTTTATATATTTTATTGAAGATATGGATCTTTTTATTAAATGATATGATTTTTCACCGGATTCTGTCTTCTCTTATTTTTCTGTTAAAGATGGCGATCTCCCGGTTCCAACGAATATTTTTCTGAGCTCGGGACTATTTTTTTTACATTTCTGGAAGTTATGGATCTTTTTATTAAATAATATGATTTTCTGGCCTAGTTTTGTCTTCTCTTATTTTTTTCAGTTGAAAATGGCGATCTCTCGGTTCCAACGGACATTTGTGCAGATTTTTCTGAGCTCCGGGCTATTTTCTACATTTTCTGTAAGTGATAATCTCTATATTAATTGATATGATTTTTATAGTAATTTTTCTCTTCTCTTATTTTTCAATTGAAAATGGCGATCTCCCGGGTCCAACGGACATTTATACATATTTTAGAGCTCGGGGCTATTTTTATATATTTTCGAGAAGTTATGGATCTTTTTATTAAATGATATGATTTTTTGGCCTAGTTTTGTCTTCTCTTATTTTTTTAGTTGAAGATGTCGATCTCCTATTTCCAACTGACATTTTTGTAGATTTTTCTTAGCTCGAAACTATTTTCAAAATTTCATTGAAGATATGGATCTTTTTATTAAATGATATGATTTTTATTAACTAAGTTTGTCATCTCATATTTTTTAATTGAATGTGCCCTTCTTCGGTTCCAACAGATATTTTTGCGGATTTTTCTGACCTCGAGGCTATTTTCTAAATTTTTTGGAAGAGATAGATTGTTTTTTAAATGTTTTGATTTTTGGCCAACTTTTTTGTTCTCTTATTTTTTTAGCTCAAGATGGCGATATCCCGGTTCCAACAAACATTTTAGGGATTTTTCTGAGCTCCGGGCAATTTTCTACATTTTCTGTAAGATTTGAATCTTTATTTTAAATAATATGATTTTTATAACCTAATTTTGTCTTCTCTTGTCTTTTTAGTTGAATATGGCAATCTCCTGATTCCAGCGGACATTTTTGTGGATTTTTCGGAGATCGTATTTTTCTACATTTTCGGGAAGTTATGGATCTTTTCTATCAAATGATATGATATTTGAACAAATTGTGCCTTCTCTTATTTTTAAGTTAAAGATGGCGATCTCCCGGTTCTAACAGACATTTTTGCAGATTATTCTGACATCGGGTCTATTTTCTAAATTTTCTTGAAAATATGGATCTTTTTATTAAAGTATATTATTTTTGGCATAAGTTTGTCTTCCCTTATTTTTCAATTAAAGATGGCGATCTCCCGGTTCCAACAGATATTTTTGCAGATTTTATGAGCTCGATGCTGTTTTTTACATTTTATGGAAGATATGGATCTTTTTATTATATGATTTTTTATAGACTACGTTTCTGCTCTTATTTTTTCAGTTGAAGATGGCGATCAACCAGTTCCAATGCTCAATTTTGCGGATTTTTCTTAGCTTGGGGCTATTTTTCTACATTTTCTGGAAAATATGTATCTTTTTATCAAATGTGATGACTTTGGCCTAATTTTGTCTTCTCTTTTTCAGTTGAAGATGGCGATCTCTTAATTCCAACGGACATTTGTGTAGATATTTTTAAGCTACGGGCTATTTTCTACATTTTTTGTAAGATACGGATCTTTATATTAAAAGATATGATTTTGATATCCTAATTTTTTCTTCTCTTATTCTTAGCTGAAAATGGCGATCTCCTGGTTCCAACAGACATTTTTTGCAGATTTTTCTAAGCTCGAGTCTATTTTCTGCATTTTTTGGAAGATATGTATCTTTTTATTAGTTGATATGATTTAATGGCCTAATTTTGTCATCTCTTATTTTTGAGTTGAATATGGCAATCTCCTGGTTCCAACAGACATTTTGTGAATTTTTTGAGCTCGGGTCTATTTTCTACATTTTATTGAATATATGTATCTTTTATTAAATGATATGATTCTTGTAGCCTAATTTTGTCTTCTCTGTTATTTCAGTTGAAGATGGCGATATTCCGGTTCTAACAAACATTTTGCGGATATTTCTAAGGTCAGAACTATTTTCTACATTTTTAGTAAGATATGAATTTTTTATTAAATGATATGTTTTTTCTAGCTTAATGGTGTCTGATCTTAATTTTCAATTGGAGATGGCGATCTCGTGGTTCCAATGGACATTTTTACGGATTTTTCCAACCTCATGGCTGTTTTCTACATTTTATTGAGGATATGGATCGATATAATTTTTATAGCCTAAATTTGTCTTCTCTTATTTTTCAGCTGAAGATGACGGTCTCCGGTTTCCAACGAACATTTTTGCGGATTTTTCTGACCTCGGTCATATTTTCTGTATTTTCTGGAAGATATCGATTGTTTTATTAAATGATATGTAATTTTTTCTTCTCTTACTTTTTTTGTTCCTGATGGCGGTTTTCCGGTTACCACGAACATTTTTGTGGATTTTCCTGAGCTCGGGTCTATTTTCTGCATTTTCTAAAAGATATGGATCTTTTTATTAAATGTTATCTTTTTGGCCAAATTTTGTCTTCTCTTATTTTTCTGTTGACGATGGCAATCTACCTATTCTAATGGACATTTATGCGGATTTTTATATAAAATGCAATTTTCTACATTTTTGAAGATTTGGATCTTTTTATTAAATTATATTATTTTTTCTCCTAATTTTGTCTTCTGTTATTTTTTAGTTAATATGGCGATCTATCGGTTCCAACAGATATTTTTGCGTATTTTTCTTAGCTCGGGACAATTTTTCTTCATTTTCTGGATGTTATGGATCTTTTTATTAAATAATATCAGTTTTGGCCTAATTTTATCTTCTCTTATTTTTAGGTGAAAATGGCGATCTCCCGATTCCAACGGACGTTTGTGTGGATCTTTCTGAGCTACGGGCTATTTTCTACAATTTCAGTAAGATATGAATCTTATATTATTTGATATGATTTTTATAGCCTAATTTTTGTATTTTCTTAGTATTCAGTTGAAAATGGCATCTTCACGGTCCAACTGACATTTTAGCCAATTTTTCGGAGCTCGTGGCTATTTTTATACTTTTCGAGAAGTTATGGATCTTTTTATTAGATTCGATGATTTTTTGGCATAATTTTATGCCTCTTTTTTGTTGAAGATGGCGATCTCTCAGTTCCAACGAACATTTTTAGGGATTTTTTGAGCTCCGGACTATAATCTAAATTTTCGGTAAGATATGAATATTTATATTAAATGATATAATATTTTAGCCTACTTTTGTCTTCTCTTATTTTTCAGTTGACGATGTCGATCTCCTGGTTCCAACTGACATTTTTGAATATTACATTTTTGAATATTTTTCTCACCTCGGAACTATTTTCAAAAGTTCATGGAAGTTATGGATCTTTTTATTAACTGTTATGATTTTCATAGACTAAGTATGTCTTCTCTTAATTTTAAGTTGAAGATGGCAATCTCCAAGTTATAACAGACATTTTTGCGGATTTTTTTACCTCGAGGCTATTTTGTAAATTTTCTGGTTATATTACTGATAAGATTTTTGGCCTAATTTTGTCTTCTCTTATTTTTCAGTTGAAGATGGCGATCTCCTAGTTCCAACAAACATTTTAGGTATTTTTCTGAGCTCCGAGCTTTTTTCTACATTTTACGTAAGATATGAATCTTTATATTAAATGAAATATTTTTATAATCCAAATTTTATCTTCTCTTATTATTTGAAGATGACGATCTCTCGGTTCCAACAGACATGTTTTCAGATTTTTCTGAGATCGTTGCTATTTTTCCTATGTTTTCGGGAAGGTATGGATCTTTTTATTAAATGATATGATTTTTGGACTAATTTTGTCTTCTCTTATTTTTAAGTTGAAAATGGCGATCTCCCGGTTCTAACAGACATTTTTGCATACTATTCTGACCTCAGGGCTATGTTCTAAATTTTTTGGAAGATATGGATCTTTTATTAGATTATAATTTTTTAGCGTAAGTTTGTCTTCTCTTATTTTTCAATTGAAGATGGCGATCTCTCAGTTTCGACATACATTTTTGCAGATTTGTATGAGCTTGGTGCTATTTTCTACATTTTATGGAATATATGTATCTTTTTATTAAATGATATGATTTTTATACCCTACGATTCTCTTCTCTTATTTTTTTTCCGTTGAAGATAGCGATCTATCGGTTTCAATGCACATTTTTGTAAAATTTTGTTAACTTGGGGCTATTTTCTGCATTTTCTAAAAAATATGCATCATCTTAATAAATGATATGATATGTTAGCCTAATTTCATTTTTCTTTTTCCAGTTGAATATGGCAATCTCTCGGTTCCAACGGACATTTGTGCAGATTTTTTTAAAGCTCTGGCCTATTTTCTACTTTTTCTGCAAGATATGAATCTTTATATTAAGTGATATGATTTTTATAGCCTAATTTGTCTTCTCTTATTTTTTTCAGTTGAAAATGGTGACCTTCTGATTCCAACGGACATTTTTACGGATTTTTCTAAGCGCGGGGCTATTTTTCTACATTTTTCAAAAAGTAATGTATCTGTTTATTAATGATGTGATTTTTTGACCTAATTTTTCTTCTCTTATTTTTCAGTCGAAGATGTCGATCTACCAGTTTCAACAGACATTTTTACAGATCTATCTGACCTCGGACATATTTTCTAAATTTACTGGAAGATGTTGGTCTTCTTATTAAATGATATGATTTTTAGCCTAATTTTGTCTTCTCTTATTTTTAAGTTGAAGATGGCAATCTCCCTGTTCCAACAGACATTTTTGCTGATTTTACTGAGCTCGGTGCTATTTCTACATTTTATAGAAGATATGTATCTTTTTATTAAATGATATAATTTTTATAGCCTCCGTTTGTCTTCTCTTATTTTTTCAGTTGAAGATGTCGATCTACCTATTCCAACGGACATTTTTGCAGATTTTAATTAATGGCAATTTTTCTACATTTTGTGAAAGATATGGCTCTTTTATTAAATGATATGATTATTTGGCCAAATTTTGTCTTCTATTTATTTAGTTAAAGATGGCGATCTCCCGATTCCAACTGACATTTGAACGGAATTTTCTGAGCTACGGGCTATTTTCTACATTATCTGTAAGATATGGACCTTGTTATTAAATGATATGATTATTATTGCCTAATTTGGTCTTCGCTTATTTTTCCGTTGAAGATGGCCATCTCCCGGGTCAAACGGAAATTTTTGAAGATTTTTCTAAGCTCGGAGCTATTTTCTGCATTTTATGGAAGATATGAATCATTTTATTAAATGTTATTATTTTTCGCCTAATTTTGTCATTGCTTATTTTTTTAGCTGAAGATGGCGATCTTCTCCCAATTCCAACAGGCATTTTTGCAGATTTTTTACCTCGAGTCTATTTTTCTACATTGTATGAAAGATATGAATTTTTTATCAAATCATTTGATTTTTGGCCTTATTTTGTCTTCTCTTATATTTCAGATGAAGCCATCAATCTCCCGGTTCCAATGTACTTTTTTGCGGTTGTTTCCGAGCTACAGGCCATTTTCTACATTTTTTTGTAAGTTATGAATCTTTATATTAAATGATATGATTTTATAGCCTAATTTGTCTTCTCTTATTTTTCAGTTGAAAATGGTGATCTCCCTGTTCAAGCAAATATTTTTTGCGGATTTTACTTAGCTCTGTATTTTCTGGAAGATGTGGATCTTTCTATTAAATGATATGATTTTTGGCATAATTTTGTATTCTCTAATTTTTCAGTTGAAGATAGTGATCTCTCTGTTCCAAAGGACAGTTTTACGGATATTTCTGAGCTGTGGACTATTTTCAGCCTTTTCTATAAGATATGGATCTTTTTATTAAATTATATGATTTTTCTAGCCTAATTTTGTCTGCCCTTATTTTCTAGTTGAAGATGGCGATCTTCTGGTTCCAACAGACATTTTGCGGATTTTTCTGAACTCGGGGCTGTTTTCTACATTTTATTGAAGATATGGATCCTTTATTAAATGATATGATTTTTGTAGCTTAAGTTAGCATTCTCTTATTTCTTCCAGTTGAAGATAGCGGTCTCCCGGTTCCAACGGACATCTTTATGGATTTTTCTGACATTGGGGCTATTTTCTGTATTTTCTCGAAGAGATCGATCGTTTTATTAACTGATATGATTTTTTGGCCTAATTTTGTCTTCTCTTATTTTTTTCGATGATGATGGCGATCTCCCAGTTCTAACATACATTTTTGCGGATTTTTCTGAGCTATCGGCTATTTTTTGTATTATTTGGAAGATATCGATCGTTTTTTAAATGATTTGATTTTTTGGCCTAATTTTGTCTTCTCTTTTTATTCGCTAAATTTGACGCGGTCCCCGATTCCAACAGACATTTTTGCGGATTTTTCTGAGCTCGTGGAAATTTTCTACATTTTCTGAAAGATAAGAGTCTTTACGTTAATTGATATGATTTTTATAGCCTAATTTTGTCTTCTCTTATATTTCAGTTGATCATAGCGATCTCCAGTTCCAACAGACGTTTTTGTGGTTTTTTCTGAGATCGGTGCTATTTTCGAGATTTTATGGAAGATATGGATCATTATATTAAATGATATGATTTTTATAGCTTGAATTTGTCTTCTATTATTTTTAAGTTGAAGATGTCAATCTCCTGCTTTCAACTGACATTTTTTGTGGATTTTTCTAAGCTCAGGGCTGTTTTTCTACATTTTCTTGAAGATATGCATCTTTTTATTAAAGGATATGCATTTTGGCCTAATTTTTTCTTCTCTTATTTTGTTTCGTTTATGATGGCGACCTCATGGTAACAACGGACATTTTGCGGATTTTTCTGAGCTCCGGGCTATATTCTTCATTTTTTTGTAAGAAATGAATCTTTATATTAAATGATATGATTTTTATATCCTAATTTTGTCTTCTCTTATTTTTGTGTTGAAGATGGCGATCTTCAGGTTCCAACGAATATTTGTGCGTATTTTTCTGAGATCGATGGTATATTCTACATTTTCTCTAAGATATGAATCTTTTTATTAAATGATATGCTTTTTATAGCCTAATTTTGTCTTCTCTTATTTTTTTAGTTAAAGATGGCGTATCTCGATTCAAACGGACATTTCTGTGGATTCTTCTAAACTCAATGCTATTTTCTACATTTTCTGGAAGATATGTATGTTTTTATTAACTGATATGATTTTTGGCCTAATTTTGTCGTCTCTTATTTTTTCGTTGACGATGGAGTTCTCCATGTTCCAACAAACATTTGCGAATTTTTCTGAGCTCTGTGCTCATTTCTACATTTTCTGTTAGATATGCATCTTTATATTAAATGATATGATTTTTATGTGCTAATTTTGACATCTCTTATTTTTCAATTGCAGATGGTGATCCCCCGGTCCCAACGGACATTTTTGCAGATTTTTTTGAGCTCGGTGCTATTTTCTACATCCTTGTCGATAAGCTCGTTGTCAGCTTCGTGCTGGCACAAACGGTGTGTGAATCTGATCTCTGGATCAAAAGATACAGCCCTCCAAAGTCCGCTTCGCAAATCTGGAATCTAATCTGTGCATAAATCAATTCTCTGTTCTGCAGAATCGGCAGCAGTCTGTACATAAAGTAATCAGATACATCGTCTTCTAGAAATTGCAGTAAAGCGCCCTGAGCTCAGAAAAATCCGAATAAATACTCGTTGGAATCGTGAGCTCGTCCTCTTCGACAAAATAATAATAAAGGACAGATTTTTTGAGGATATCTGTCCGCGACTTGCAGATTTTGAAGGTTGACGCTTGGAACTTGGACTTGATAATCTTTGGTGCTTTTGAAATTGATAGCTTGGACAATAGCTTGATCAAACCTTGTATAATGCAGAAATAGTTGCTTGTGCTTTGGCTTGATTCAATGTAAGCTTTGGTTTGATGAAGCTTTGAGATGAAGAGGCTTTGAGATGATGTAAACTATGAAGCTATTTAGAATAAAGCGCACGCTAAAGTAAAATGCACTGAATTAATACAGAGATTAAGATCAGAATAATAAAACCATAGCATAGAGCGTTGATTTGTGATCGTCCAGGCATAAACGGTTCGTCAATCCGAGCTATGTGGAGAAAGTTATGCACTTTTAAGCATCGTCTGTCAAGCTCCTTCTTCTTCCTGCGAATTTGATGATCTCTTTGAAGTTTGGAGGAGAAAAAATTCCCCAAGATGAATGAAAATAAGTCTAGGGCCGGCCTTGTTTGCTTGTTCTCTCTCCTAAGGGTTTCCTTGTAGAAATAGGGATTGTATTTGTAGTGCTTGGACCCAAGTAATTGGACTGAATCAAAACTCCTTGAAATTGAGTTGATATCTCCAAATTGATTTGCTCTCATCTCATCTCTTTGGTCCAATGAACTTGGTCAATATCCTATTCAAAATAGAACTCCTTTTGTATCCAAATTAGATCTAATTTGAATCCAAATTCAATCTAATTTGACCAAGTCAAATCCCCTTAATCCAAATTGATTTGGACTTGATTTTGATATCTTTTTGAATTTAATTTCTTATCACTCCACATCATGTTGACCAAGTCCAATTCTTGCAGTTTTTACGAGATTGCCAGCTCTCAAGCTTTTGCTTGAATTTACATCATTGCCATTACTCCAAGTTTGCCAGATTGCCATTGATTAATTATCACATCATTGCCATTGATTGCTCCATGTTTATTTCCACCTTAAAACACTTAAAACACTTAACAAACACATCAAAAATATTCACGAAGGTTTGTTATCATCAAATAAGAAATCAACGATTGGTGTATCCAACAATAACACCACGGTTGTTGCAAATAGCGGGGTTGTAGCATTTTACTATTTCTGCCAACCCAAGCTATCGGCCAATCCGAGCATCAAACGACCGAAATCTTGCCTCCTATGACATCGATAGTGCAGCACCATCGCTTTCCATGGGAAAAATATAAGAATTCACTCACATGTTCAATACTCAAGCAATTGCCATGGTTAACGATTTTTGGGACTCGCACATATTTCGCAGGCATTGTGGGTAAATAAGAGGCCAAATGAGGAGCGTCCATCGTTTATACGTGAAGAGGAGGTTGTTTCTCATACTTTCCATGAGATTTAGATTGGTATAAGCATACGATTGCTGCGAATAGCAGTGTTGAAGCATTTTACTATTTCTGACAGCCCAAGCTATCGGCTAATCCGGACAACAAACGATCGAAACTTGGCTTCTACGACATCGATCGTGCATCACCACCACTTTCCATAGGAAAACTATAAGAATTCACTCATGGGATCAATACACAAGCCATTGCCACAGTTAACGATTTTTGGGACTCACACGGATTTTGTAGACGTTGTGGGAAAAAAGAGGCAAAATGTGGAGCGTTTGTGATTTCTATGCGAAGAGGTCATACTTTCCATGATTTCACATTAGATTTCAATTGTGATAACCCCATGGTTGCTGCAAATTGTGAGGTTAAATAATTTTACTATTTCTGGCAACATCAGATATCGAAATATCTTAGGATATCATGGAAGCTACATCCTCTTCACATAGAAACCGTAGATGCTCCTCATTTGGCCTCTTATTTGCCCAACAATGCTGGCAAAATCCTTGCAAGTCCCAGAAATCGTTAACCATGGCAATTTCTTGTGTATTGAATCTGTGAGTGGATTTTTATTGTTTTCCCATGGAAAGCGATAGTTATGCACTATCGATGTTGTAGGAGCCAAGATTTCGGCCGTTTGATACACGGATTGGCCGATAACTTGGGCTGCCAGAAATAATCCATTGCTTCAACCCTGCTAATCGCAGCAACCGTGGGTTTTTCCCAATCGAAATATCCATGGAAGTCATGGAAAATACATCCTCTTCAGATAGAAACCCCGGACGCTCCTCATTTGACCTCTTACTTACCAACAAAACATGCTAATTCCGTGCGAGTCCTAAAAATCATTGACCGTGGCAATTGCTTGTGTATTGAATTCGTGAGTAGATTCGTATTGTTTTCTCATGGAAAGCGATGGAGATGCACTATCGATGTCGTATGAGCCAAGACTTCTGATGTTTGATGACATGATTGTCGATAGCTGGGGCTGCCAGAAATAGTAAAATGCTTCAACCTCGCTATTCATCGCAACCATGCAGTTATCCCACTCGAAATCTTATGGGAAGTCATGGTAACTACCTCCTCTTAATCTAGAAACCGCAGACACTCCTCATTTGGCCTCTTATTTCCCACAACAACGACGAAATTTGTTACACAATCAATTACCACGGTTAACGATTTTTGAGTCTCCAACAGATTTCACAAGTGTTAATATCCATGTAAGTCATGGAAAATACATCCTCTTCAGATAGAAACCCCGGACGCTCCTCATTTGACCTCTTACTTACCAACAAAACATGCTAATTCCGTGCGAGTCCCAAAAATCATTGACCGTGGCAATTGCTTGTGTATTGAATTCGTGAGTAGATTCATATTGTTTTCTCATGGAAAGCGATGGAGATGCACTATCGATGTCGTATGAGCCAAGACTTCTGTCGTTTGATGACATGATTGTCGATAGCTGGGGCTGCCAGAAATAGTAAAATGCTTCAACCCCGCTATTCATCGCAACCATGCAGTTATCCCACTCGAAATCTTATGGGAAGTCATGGTAACTACCTCCTTTTAATCTAGAAACCGCAGACACTCCTCATTTGGCCTCTTATTCCCCACAACAACGACGAAATTTGTTACACAATCAATTACCACGGTTAACGATTTTTGAGTCTCCAACAGATTTCACAAGTGTTGTGGGTAAAGACGAGGTCAAATGAGGAGTTTTCTGAGTTTCTATGTGAAGATGATAAAGTTTTCTGACTTCTCATGAGATTTTAATTAGGATAACCCCACGGTTGTTGCAAATAGCGGGGTTGACGCATTTTATTATTTTTGATACCCCAACCTATCGGCCAACCTGGGCATCAAACGATCAAAATCTTGCCACCTACGACAAGGATAGTGCATGACCATCGATTTCCATGGGAAAACTATAATAATTCACTCACGGGATCAATACACACGCAATTGCAATGGTTAACAATTTCTGGGACTCGCACGAATTTTGCAAACGTTGTGAGGGGGGAATAAGAGGCCAAATGAGATGTGTCAGCAGTTTCTATGTGAAAAGTAGGTAGTTTCCCTGATTTCTCGTGATATTTCGATTAGGATAACTAAACTGTTGAAGCGAATATCGAGGTAGAAGTATTTTACTATTTCTGGCAGCTTCAACTATCTCCCAATCCAAGCATCAAATGACCAAAATCTTGGCTCCTACGACATCGATAGTGCATTACCATCGCTTTCCATGTGAAAACAATAAGAATCCCCTCACGGGTTCTATACACAAGCAATTGCCACGGTTAACAATTTCTGGGACTTGTACGGATTTTGCAGGCGTTGTGGATAAATAAGATGTTCAATAAGGATCATCCAAAGTTTTTTTTGTGAAGAGGAGTAATTTCCAATACTTCCCATGAGAGTTCGATTGGGATAACCCCACGGTTATTGTGAATAGCAGGGTTGAAGCATTTTACTGTTTCTGGCAGCCCAAGATATCGACCAATACGGGCATCAAACGACCAAAATCTTGACTCCTACGAGATCGTTAGTGCGTCACATTTGCTTTCCTTGTGAAAACAATAAGAATCCACTCACGGATTCAATACATAAGCATGCCACTGTTAATGATTTCTGGAACTCGCACGGATTTCGTAGGCAGTTTGCGTAAATATGATGCCAAATGAGGAGCGTTCGTAGTTTCTATGTGAAGAGGAGGTAATTTCCATGACTTCTATGAGATTTCGGTTGGGATAACCCCACAGTTGCTGTGAATAGCTCGGTTGAAGCATTTAACTAGTTCTGGTAGCCTGGCAATCGGCCATTCCGGCCATCAAACGACCGAAATCTTGGCTCCTACGACATCGATCATGCATCACCATCGATTTCCATGGGAAAACTATAAGAATTCACTCACGATTCAATACAAAAGCCATTGCCATGGTCAACAATTCTGGAACTCGCACGGATTTCGTAGACATGGGATTCGCACTAAATTCTGGGACTCGCATGAATAAGAGGTAGTTTCATTGATTTCCCATTAGATTTCGATTGGGATAACCCCACGGTTGCCACGAATAGCATGGTTGAAGCATTTAGTTATTTCTGGCAGCCCCAGTTATCGAAATATCATGGGAAATCATGGAAACTACCTCCTCTTCACATAGAAACCGCAGACGCTCCTCATTTGGCCTCTTATTTTCCACAACACCGGCGAAATTCATGCGAGTCCCAGAAATCGTTGACCGTGGCAATTGCTTGTGTATTGAACCCGTGAGTGGATTTGTATTGTTTTACCATTCAATGCGATGGTGATGCACAATCGATGTCATAGGAGCCAAGATTTCGGTCATTTGATGCCCAGATTGGCAGATAGCTTGGGCTACCAGAAACAGTAAAATACTACAACCCTGTTATTCGCCGCAACCGTGGGGTTACCCCTTTAACAATACCATGTTTGTTAATACTATGCTTTTCTTTTTGAATAAGCCACCATATGAAAAATGCAAGATGGAGTCTTCTTTAGGCTTGGAGCTAGAGGGATGTAGGAGGCATCGAGAATAAGCATGAGAGTTGGGAAAGCTTCCATATTGAGGTAGGAAACCCTCTCCTAATGGTATATTATGTTAGTCTTAGCTTAATTGAACTATTAGTTTGTCATGAAGTGGCTGAAATTTAGTTCAGTTTTCCTTGCTTGCTGTTTTTATTAAGACATGGGAAAATTCTAAAAAGTTTCTGCTGAAAGGAATGGATAGTTATCTACAACTTTCATGTTTGAAGTTTTTCAAATTTCGAATTGCAATTAGGCCTAAAATGAAACTATTTCCAGAGTATCAGATTCTGCCAGACACTAAACTGACTATATCTCCTACTATAGATATCCAAATGCTGTAAACTTTGACATTTTAAACATCTACACTTCAAGATCTACAATTTTTATGGTCAATGAAAAATCAGAATCTGGCTCGAATATGTTGAGATTTATTGAAGAATTTGTGTCATATTTTCTGAATCTGAACAGATCTGCTATGTTTTACGGTACAAGTCACAATAATTAGCATAAACATCCTGAATTTTTGATATTTGATAACTGAAACCTTGACTAGTATATTACAACTTTAATTTATTAAGTTTTGTTAAATTCACAATGAAATTGGGTGATATCTGCCAACTTATATGACTGTCTGTATTTTTCCTGCAAGCTGAATCGTTCAAGCAGTGCTTTGAATTGTGTATTATAGATATTCTTCCTTTCATTGCTCATGATGCTTGTTGATACATGGAAAAGAGTTTGATAGTGTGGTTTGCTCATGGATTAGTTCATGTTCTAGGGGCCATGTTAATAACACTCACCACGTGTTCGTGAAAATGCCAAAATGAAGGCAAAATCCAGAAACTAGAGAAATGTGCTTCATATATTTATGTCATGAAACCAAGTTATGAATTGGTAATGTTTGGGACATGTAAGGCATGGTTTCATATATCAGTAGTAATGAATTGAAATGGATATGATGAAGAGCATGACACTTGCATTTTTCATATGGTGGCTTATTCAAAAAGAAATGCATAGTCTTAGCAAACATGGTATTATTAAAGGGATAACCCCACGGTTGTTGCGAATAGCAGGGTTGAAGCATTTTACTATTTCTGGTAGCCCAAGGTATAGGCCAATCTGGGCATCAAACAACCGAAATCTTGACTCCTACGACATCGATAGTGCATCACTATCACTTTTCATGAGAAAATGATAAGAACCCACTCATGGGTTCAATACACAAGCAATTACCACGGTTAATGATTTCTGGGACTCTCACGGATTTTGCAGATGTGGGGGAAATAAAGTCCCGGAAATAAGAATCCAAATGAGCAGCGTCTATGGTTTCCATTTGAAGAGTAGATAGTTTCCATGATTTCCCACGATATTTCAATTAAGGATAATGATGCTATTTAGAATACAACTCATGCTAAAATAAATACCAATAATTTAATATAGAGATTAAAATCAGAATAATATCACCATAGTGTAGAGCTCTGAGTTGTGATTGTCTTGACACAGGCGGTTCGTCGATCCGTGCTATGTGGAGAGAGTTATGCACTTTTCAACGTCGCCCGTCGAGCTCTTTCTTCTTCATGCGAATTTGATTATCTCTTTGAAGTTTGGAGGAGAGAAATTCGACCAAGCTGAATCGAAATAAGTCTAGGGCCGGCCTTGTTTGTTTGTGCTCTCTCTTTGGTGGGTTTTTCTTGTAGAAATAGGAGTCATATATACAAGGCATGTGTCCAAGAGTTATTATAGTCTAATAGGAAATCACCCTTTGTTCGTATCTTATAGATAGAATCCTATTCAATTAAAACTCATTGAGATTGATTTGATATGATTTGTTTTCATCACATCACCTTGGTCCAATGAACTTGGTCAATCTCATATGGGAAGTAGAATTCTTTTGTATCCAAATTAAATCTAATTTGAATCCAAGTTGAACCAAAATTTGACCAAGTCAAATTCTCTTAAGCCAAATTGATTTGAACTTGATTTGATTGTGTATTTGAATTTTGAACCTTTTTCCTCCATGTCATGTTGATCAAGTCCAATTCTCTTAATCACGAGATTGCCATCTTCATATCTCTTGCATATAATTTCAACATTGCCATTGTGCACAATTTGCAAGATTTTCACTAATTTGCCACTATTTGCTCTATGTTTATTTCCACATGATAACAATTAACAAACACATCAAAAACGTTCACGAAGGTTTATTATCATCAAACAAGAAATAATATATTGTTATACCACCTACGTTGTATATAACAATCTCTCCGTTTTGATGATGACAAACCACAATAAGATTTGATCAATAAGCTCTTTGTGATGTTATCGTGATATGTGTTTGTGAAGTGTGGTGATGTATGTCAACACGACATAAATCATATGCAAGTTGCTTCCCTATTGACATGCTCATTAACATGCATGCTTGCCATGATGAAATCTATCACCATTTTCTTCCCCTTTTGTTATCATCAAAAGAGCACTTATGAACGCCATATATTATGAATGTAAAAATAAAATATTATTAGTCAATCAATGTGATCACATTAAGACAATTAAAAATAACCACTTGATATTCAATTAATCTCATAACAATGATTAATACACCTTCGTGCTCGTATGATGATTAAAAGGTACAACATATATGGAGAAGTTTCATGAAAATCAACCAAAACAAACCAACTTTCAATATAACATATACTATTTTAAGATTGATTTTTCCCACCGCATGAAGCATGAGTTCAAGTTACCAACACTTATACATATCCTATAAGGACTCTTAGATGAGGGGTGGTATTGCTTGATAGATATAACACCAACGTAAAAGATTAATCTTAAAGCATAAGTTGGATACCATTGTGTTGTCTCATTACCATGGACCGTATCCATTTTTCATACGGAGCTCTTTTCTTCTCATTTTCATTCTTTGCAATATTATTTTTCTTTATTGTTTTTCTTTTCTTTTCATGAGCTCTAATTTTTATTGATGGCAAGATAATTCATATCCTATAGAATAACATGTTTTCAATATTTTTTAATTCATCCACAGATAGACACTTTTCCAAATTTTATGAAAACAATTCCATACGTGCAAAACAATTAATCTCATGAAAGTGTTAGGTGAAGGTGTAGAAATCAAGTCATTCAATTTATTGAACATGTCGTGATCATTCAGAAAGTCTAATATGCAATTATAGTCATGACTATAATATAAGATTTCTATATGGATATGAATATCATTCAAAATTGCAATTTTGATAAACAAAAGAGATAAACAATAAGCTTAGTCTATATAAATGTTGCACTTATTCAAATATTTTTTGTTTTAATTTTTTATGGGTTTTCAAAAAAATTCTATCACACAAAAAGAATCAAAAACACACCAAAATAAACACAAAAACACACAAATCACTCCAAAAGATGAAAACACGCCAAAAATCCTATGAAGGTATGTAATGAGCTTAAATAAGATACCATACCTTCGCGTTGTCGTTCGGCCAAGGAACTTCAATGAAATTGACATCGAATTCATAGTTCATTACCCCTCCATCTTACCTACACAGAAGATGTTATGTGTGACCTTGGAATCCAACAAGATCCACTCATGTTAGTCATCAAACTTTTAGGAACCCATATTTGTTTAAACTTTATGTTTTTGTTCCTATATATGCAATGATGAGAAGTATTACCAACACATCCAAATGTAAACCACATTGCATGAATATTTCTAACTTTTGTTGGCTCATTGTGAACTTTCTTTTTTAGGCTTTTCAACATATTTCAAACCATATCCAAGTCCTCGCCTATTATTGCTATATAATTGATTTCCAAGAATAATATCCAAGGATTGTTTTCTAACACTGAATTTCTTTATAATCAATTCTAGGTTTGTGACTTTGGATTTCAAGTAAATATTTTCCTTCACAAGCAAAGTGCATTTACTAATAAAAGCCTTTTTATTCTCCACTTCATTCTTTCTCAGATTTTTTGCTTTCTTCTCTGTCTCCAAAGATTATTTTCAGTTTTCATCCTGGTCAATTTTTATTTTAGCTCCTTTCTTTCATTTTTCAACATAATTATCTTTTCATTAAGCCCTTTCTTTTCAGATTCTTTCTTAATCAATTTTTCATTGAGTTCTTTATTCTTATTTTCCACCATGGTCATTTTTTCTTGGCAAGCTTTATTTTCTGTCTCTAGCTTAGGGCATGTGTTACACTTTAAGGTTACGTGCACAACGAGGGGTTTCTTTTCTAATATTTGCAAACGTGTCCTTAAGTGTTTCCATTTCAGTTTTCAGTTTTCATCGTCAAGAGACATATATTAGTTTTCTTGTTGCAGTTCATAGTTTGATTCTGTAAGGGATTTAACATTGGTTTCTGACCTATTAATTTTAGCATGCATATTTTCACAAATAGTTACAAACTCACGTTTAGAACGAAATTGTACATCATCAAAATCTCTCATTAAACATATAGAAGTATGGGCAGTCTCATCTTGTGGTTCGTCCTCGCTATCTTCATCCCATATTGTCACAGGTAATTTTCCTTTCTTCTCCACATAGTTGCTTTTCATCACAGGATTGAATAGCCTTATTTCTTGCAATAAAAACATTGCAATAAATTAGCCGTATTGTGCTCAGAAGAATTATTTGCAGGATTAAATTTATTGAAACGGTTGAACCTTTTTGTCATTTTAGCTCTTCCTTGTGGAGTCATGATGTATCTTCTAAATCCTCTCACCATTAACGCTTGCTCATTATCAAGCTCTTCATCGCTTTCTTCAATGGCTTTAAATGCTAAAGCCTTCGAGCTCTTAGCCTCGGATTTCTCCTCCTTTTCTCTAGATTTTGTCGTCTTTAATTCAAGCTCATGCGACATCAAATTTCCAACTGAAAAAGCATGTGAATATCTTAAGCTTGTGGAAGAACGCTTTCGTTCTGTCGATAACTTTCTTGCTGGTGCATTAATGTCTCAACTTATGTCCATGAAGTTCAATGGGACTAAGAACATGCAAGAACATATCCTTAAAATGACAAACATTGCCGCAAGACTTAAGTCATTAGGTATGCAAGTGGATGATTCCTTCCTCGTTCAGTTTATATTAAATTCATTACCTTCTGAGTATGATGCTTTCCAAATCAATTATAACATTATAAAGGACAAGTGGGATATTAATGAATTAACTGGAAGCTCATTCAGGAGGAAAATAGGTTAAAGAACTTGGGTGGACACTCTGTTAACCTAGCCACTCATGGAACTGCAAAGTTGCTCAAGCCAAAAGGTAGGAAATTCAAGAGGAAATGGCCTATTAAAGGTGAACATTCTAGAAAGGCGGAACATTATGTGAATAGGTGTCGTTTCTACAAAAAGGAAGGACATTGGTAGAAGGATTGTCTCAAATGTAAGACATGGTTTGAAAAGAAAGGGATTCCATTCGATCCAAACCACAAACCACATTAAGAACTATCTGTTTACGTGGAATCGCATGAAGTCTCCTATTAAAGGCATAAGAACTTATCGTCTAGTCCTTGATACTGGCTTAAGAATGACTTTTTATCTTCTTGCAATTACACGGAATCTTGTTTCCTTTCCGATGTTGGATTTATGTGGTTATAAATGTAAATTTGAACATGTATGTTTTAATTTGTACAATCACGTTAAGCTTGTTAATTCAATACTTATTGATGGATTGTATAAATTGAATCTTAATAATGAATTATCTGAACCGTGGTGGATCTTTATAATTTTATTAAATGATATGATTTTTATATCCTACATTTGTCTTCTCTTCTTTTTTCGATTGGAGATGGCGATCTACCGGTTCCAACGGACATTTTTGCGTATTTTCTTAACTTGGGGCTATTTTTCAACGATATGATTTTTATAGCCTAAGTTTGACATCTCTTATTTTTCAGTTGAAAATGGAGGTCTCCCAGTTCCAATGGACATTTTGACGGATTTGTCTGACATCTGTGCTATTTTTTGTATTTTCAGCAAGATATCGATCATTTTATTAAGTGAAATGATTTTTTGGCCTAATTTTGTCTCCCAGTTCCAATAGTTCCAATGGACATTTTGACGGGTCCAACTGAAATTTTTGCCTATTTTTCTGAGCACTGTGCTATTTTTTGAATTTTACGAATGATATGGATCTTTTTATTAAATGATAAGTTTTTTGACCTAATTTAGTCTTTTCTTATTTTTCAGCTTAAGATGACGATCTACCGGTTCCAATGGACATTTTTTGTAGATTCTTTTGAAATCCGGGCTATTTCCTACATTTTCTGGAAGAGAAGAATCTTTTTATTAAATGATATGATTTTATGGCCGAAGTTTGTCTTCTCTTATTTTTAATTTGAAAGTTACGATCGCCTGGTTCCAACGAACATTTTTGCGGATTTTTCTAAGCTCGATGCTATTTTCTACATTTATTGATAGATATGGATCTGTATATTAAAAGATATGATTTTTATATCCTAATTTTGTGTTCTCTTATTTTTCCATTGAAAATCTCCATCTTCTCCAACGGCCATTTTTTGATAGATATGGATCTTATTATTAAATGATATAATTTTGGGACTTATTTTGTCTTCTCTTATTTCTTTAGTTGGGGATGGCTATTTCCTGGTTCCAATCGACATTTTTGCGGATTTTTCTGAGCTTGGGGATATTTTCTTTATTTTCTGGAAGATATCGATCGTTTTATTAATTGTTATGAATTTTAGCCTAATTTTGTCTTCTCTTATTTTTTTCGTTGAATATGGCAATCGCCCGGTTACAATGGAAATTTTTGTAAATTTTCTAAGCTCCTGCCTATTTTCTACATTTTCTGTAAGATATGGATCTTTATATTAAATGATATGATTTTTATCGTCTAATTTTATCTTCTCTTATTTTTTAATTTGAGATGGTGATCTCCATGTTCCAACAGAAATTTTTGCAGTTTTTTCTGATCGGTCTATTTTCTAAATTTTATGAAAGATATGGATCTTTTATTAAATTATATGATTTTTTTGCCTAATTTGGTCTTTTCTTATTTTTAAGTTGAAGATGGCGATCAACCAATTCCAACGGACATTTTGGCGAATTCTTCTGAGCTTCGGGCTATTTTCTACATTTTCTAGAAGATATGGATCGTTTTTTAAATGATATGATTTTGGCCTAATTTTTTTCTCTTATTTTTAAGTTGAAGATTGCAATCTCCCGGTTTCAACGGACATTTTTGCTGCTGTTTCTGAGCGTGGGGCTATTTTTTAACATTTACTTGGTTTTACATGAGGAAAACATGATGTTAGCACAGATGGCAGCACTGAGGATGAGGAGTTCAAGATGAAGTGTTGGGAATAGGCTAATAGTTTAAGCTTGATGTTTATGTGAACGAACAGGGCAAATAACATTAAGGGCACAATTCCACAAACTGAAAAAGCAAGCGAATATCTTAAGCTTATGGTTGAACTCTTTCGTTCTGTGGATAAGTCTATTGCTTGTGCATTACTTTTTCAACTTACGTACATGAAGTTCAATGGGACTAAGAGCATGTAAGAACACATCATTGAAATGACAAACATTGCAGCAAGACTTAAGTCATTAGGTATGCAAGTGGATGATTCCTTCCTTGTTCAGTTTATACTAAATTCGTTACCTTCTGAGTATGGAGCTTTCTAAATCAACTATAACACTATAAAGGACAAGTGTGATATTAATGAATTAACTGAAAAGCTCATTCAGGAGGAAACAGGTTAAAGAACTCTGGAGGACACTTCGTTACCTAACCACTCATTGAACTACAAAGTTGCTCAAGCCAAACGTAAGAAATTCAAAAGGAAAGGATCCATTAAAGGTGAACATTCTAGAAAGAATTAACATTATAGCAATAGGTGTCATTTCTACAAAAAGAAAGGACATTCGCAGAAGGATTGTCTCAAATGTATGGCATGGTTTTCAAAAGAAAGGAATCCCATTCGATCCAAAGCATTATCCTAAGGAAGAACTCTTTGTGGAATAGGTATCTGTTTATTAAATGATATGATTTTTATAGCCTAATATGGTCTTCTCTTATTTTTTTTTAATTGAAGATGGCGATGTCCCAGTTCAAACGGACATTTTTGTGGATATTTTTGAGATCGGAACTATTTTTGACACTTTCTGTAAGATAAAGGATATTTTTATTAAATGATATGATTTTTCTAGCCTAATTTTTTCTGATCTAATTTTTCAGTTAAAGATGGCGATATCCTGGTTCCAACGGATATTTTTGCAGATTTTTATGACTTCTAGGCTATTTTCTGCATTTTATTGAGGATATGATCTTTTATTAAATGATATGATTTTTATAGCCTAAATTTGTCTTCTTTTATTTTTCAATTGAAGATGGCAGTCTCCCAGTTCCAACAGACATTTTTGTGGATTTTTTAACCTTAGTGATATTTTCTATATTTGCTGGAAGATATCGATCGTTTTAATAAATAATATGATTTTTGGCCTAATTTTGTCTTCTCTTATTTTTTTCCGTGATGATACCGATCTCCCGGTTCCAACGGACATTTTTGTGGATTTTTCTGAGCTCGGTCAATTTTCTACATTTTTTGGAAGATATGGATCTTTATATTAAATGATATCATTTTGGGTCCAATTTTGTCTTCTCTTATTTTTCAGTTCAAGATGGTGATCTACCTGTTCAAACGGACATTTTTGCGGATTTTTCTGTGCACGGAGCTATTTTCTACATTTTATTGAAGGTACAGATCTTTTTATTAAATGATATGATTTTCGCCTAATTTAGTCTTCTCTTAAGGTTAAGATAGCGATCTCCCGGTTTCAACGGACATTTTTGTTGATTTTTCTGAGCTCGAAACTATTTTTCTATATTTTGTAGAAGTTATTGATATTTTTATTAAATAATATGATTTTTTGGCCTAATTTTGTCTTCTCTTATTTTCAGTTGAAAATGGCGATCTCTCAGTTCCAACAGACGTTTGTGCGGATTTTTCTGAGCTCCGGGCTATTTTCTACGTTTTCTGTAAGTGATGAATCTCTATATTAATTGATATGATTTTTATAGTAATTTTTCTCTTCTATTAGTTTTCAGTTGAAAATGGTGATCTCATGTGTCCAACAGACATTTATGCGGATTTTTTAGAGCTCGGTGCTATTTTTATATATTTTCGAGAAGTTATGGATCTTTTTATTAAATGATATGATTTTTTGGTCCAGTTTTGTCTTCTCTTATTTTTAGTTGAAGATGTCGATCTCTCGTTTCTAACGGACATTTTTGTAGATTTTTCTTAGCTCGGAACTATTTTCAAAAGTTCATTGAAGATACGGATCTTTTTATTAAATGATATGATTTTATGGACTACGTTTGTCATCTCATATTTTTCAATTGAATATGTCGATCTCCGGTTCTAACAGATATTTTTGCTGATTTTTCTGACCTCAAGGCGATTTTCTAAATTCTTGGGAAGATATAGAATTTTTTATTAAATGATTTGATTTTTGGTCTACTTTTATTCTCTTATTTTTCAGTTGAAGATGGCAATATCCCGGTTCCAATGGACATTTTAGGGATTTTCTGAGCTATGGGCAATTTTCAACATTTTTTTGTAAGATTTGAATCTTTATATTAAATGATATGATTTTTATAACCTAATTTTGTCGTCTTTTATTTTCCAGTTGAAGATGGCGATCTCTCAATTCCAGCAGACATTTATGCAAATTTTTCTGAGATCGGTGTTATTTTTCTACATTTTCGGGAAGTTATATATCTTTTTATCAAATGATATGATTTTTTGGACAAATTGTGTCCTCTCTTATTTTTCAGTTAAAGATGGCGATCTCTCGGTTCTAACAGATATTTTTTCAGATTATTTTGACCTCGGGGCTATTTTCTAAATTTTATTGAAGATATGGATCTTTTTATTAAAGTATATTATTTTTGGCCTAAGTTTGTCTTCTCTTATTTTTCAATTGAAGATGGCGATCTCCCGGTTCCAACGGACATTTTGGCATATTTTTATGAGCCCGGTGCTATTTTCTACATTTTATGGAAGATCCATCTTTTTATTATATGATTTTTATAGACTATGTTTCTCTTCTCTTATTTTTTTCAGTTGAAGATGGCAATCTACTAGTGCCAATGCTCATTTTTGCATATTTTTCTTAGCTTGGGGAAATTTTTCAACATTTTCTGGAAAATATGTATCTTTTTATTAAATGTTTTGATTTTTAGCCTAATTTTGTCTTCTCTTTTTTCAGTTGATGATGGTGATCTCTCAGTTCCAACAGACATTTGTGTGGATAATTTTGAGCTACGGGCTATTTTCTACATTTTCTGTAAGATATAGATCTTTATATTAAAAGATATGATTTTTATGGCCTAATTTTGTCTTCTCTAAATTTTTTCAGTTGAAAATCGCAATCTCCTGGTTTCAACGGACATTTTTGCAGATTTTTCTGAGCTCGAGTCTAATTTCTACATTTTTGGAAGATATGTATCTTTTTGTTACATAATATGATTTAGTGGCCTAACTTTGTCATCTCTTATTTTTGAGTTGAATATGGCGATCTCATAGTTCCAACGGACATTTTTTGTGGATTTTTCTGAGCTCGGGGCTATTTTCTACATTTTCTTGAATACATGTATCTTTTATTAAATGGTATGATTTTGGTAACCTAACTTTATATTCTCTTATTTTTTCAATTGAAGATGGCGATATCCCAGTTCCAACAGACATTTTGCGGATATTTCTAAGCTCAAAATTATTTTCTACATTTTTTGCGAATATTTTTATTAAATGATATGATTTTTCTAGCTTAATATTGGCTGATCTTAATTTTCAGTTGGAGATGGCAATCTCGCGGTTCCAACGGACATTTTTTCGGATTTTTCTAACCTCGGGGCTATTTTCTACATTTTATTGAGGATATGGACCGGTATGATTTTTATAGCCTAACTTTGTCTTCTCTTATTTTTTCGGTTGAAGATGGCAGTCTCCCGTTTCCAACGGACATTTTTGCGAATTTTTCTGACCTCTGTGATATTTTCTGTATTCTCTAGAAGATGTCGATTGTTTTATTAAATGATATGATTTTTGGCCTAATTTTGTCTTCCCTTAATTTATTGTTCCTAATGGTGATTTTCCGGTTCCAGCGGACATTTTTGTGGATTTTTCTGAGCTCAGGTATATTTTCTGCATTTTCTTAAAGATATGGATCTTTTATTAAATGCTATCATTTTTGACCAAATTTTGTCTTCTCTTATTTTTCTGTTGAAGATGGCAATCTAACTGTTCAATGGATATTTAAGCGGATTTTTTGTACTCGGTGCAATTTTCAACATTTTTTGAAGATTTGGATCTTTTATTAAATTATATTATTTTTTCCCCTAATTTTGTCTTCTGTTATTTTTCAGTTGAATATGGCGATCTATCGGTTCCACCGGACATTTTTGCGTATTTTTCTGCGCACGAAACTATTTTTCTCTATTTTCTAGATGTTATGGATCTTTTTATTAAATAATATCATTTTTGGCCTAATTTTATCTTCTCTTATTTTCAGTTGAAAATGGCGATCTCCCGGTTCCAACGGACATTTCTGTGCATCTTTCTGTGCTCCTGGCTATTTTCTACAATTTGTGTAAGATATCAATCTTTATATTATGTGATATGATTTTTATAGCCTAATTTTTGTATTTTTCTTGTTTTTTTAGTTGAAAATGGCATCTCCCAGGTCTAACTGATATTTTAGTTGATTTTTCAGAATTCAGGGCTATTTTTATACATTTTTGAGAAGTTATGGATCCTTTTATTAGAGTAAATGATTTTTGTCATAATTTTGTCGCCTGTTTTTAGGTTGAAGATGGCGATCTCTCGGTTCCTACGGACATTTTCAGGGATTTTTGAGCTCCGGACTATAATCTAAATTTTCGGTAAAATTTAAATATTTATATTAAATGATATAATTTTTGGCAGAATTTTGTCTTCTCTTATTTTACAGTTGAAGATGTCGATCTCCTGGTTCCAATGAATAGTTTTGCAAATTTTTCTCACATCGGAACTATTTTCAAAAGTTCATTGAAGATATGGATCTTTTTTATAAATGTTATGATTTTTATATACTAGTTATGTCTTCTCTTAATTTTCAATTGAAGATGGCAATCTCCCGGTTCCAACTGACATTTTACGAATTTTTTAACCTCGAGGCTATTTTCTAAATTTTCTGGTTATATTAATGATAAGATTTTTGGCCTAATATTGTCTTCTCTTATTTTTTTCAGTTGAAGATGGCGATCTCCCGGTTCCAAAGGACATTTTAGCGATTTTTTGAGCTCTGGGCTTTTTTCTACATTTTCTGTAAGATATGAATTTGTATATTAAATGATATGTTTTTATAATCCTAATTTTGTCTTCTCTTATTTTTTTAAGTTGAAGATGGCGCTCTTCCAATTCCAACAGACATTTTTTTGGATTTTTTAAGATCGTTGCTATTTTTCCTACATTTTCAGAAAGTTATAGATCTTTTTATTAAATGATATATTTTTTGGACTAATTTTGTCTTCTCTTATTTTTTAAGTTAAAAATAGCGATCTCCCGGTTCTGACAGACATTTTTGCGGATTATTCTGACCTCTTGGCTATTTTCTAATTTTTTTTGGGAAATATAGATCTTTTTATTAAATTATAAATTTTTGGCTTAAGTTTGTCTTCACTTATTTTTCAATTTAAGATGGCGATCTCTCGGTTTCAACAGACATTTTTGCGGATTTTTATGAGCCCTGTGCTATTTTCTACATTTTATGGAATATATGTATCTTTTTATTAAATGATATGATTTTTATAGCCTACAATTCTCTTCTCTTATTTTTTCCGTTGAAGATAGCGATCTATCGGTTCCTATGCACATTTTTATGGAATTTTCTTACCTTAGGGATATTTTTCTAAATTTTTTGGAAAATATGTATATTTTTAATAAATGATATGATTTGTTGGCCTAATTTTGTCTTCTCTTTTTTCAGTTGAAAATGGCGATCTCTCGGTTCCAACGGACATTTGTGCAGATTTTTTAAAGCTCCGGACTATTTTCTACATTTTCTGCACGATATGGATCTTTATATTAAATGATATGATTTTTTATAGCCTAATTTGTCTTCTCTTATTTAAGTTGAAAATGGTGCACTCCTGATTCCAACTGACATTTTTACAGATTTTTCTAAGCTCGGGGCAATTTTCTACTTTTTCAAAAAGTAATGTGTCTTTCTACTAATGATATGATTTTTTGACCTAATTTTTATTCTCTTATTTTTAGTCGAAAATGTCGATCTACCGGTTCCAACGGACATTTTCACGAATCTATCTGACCTCGGGCATATTTTCTAAATTTTCTGGAAGATATTGATCTTCTTATTAAATGATATTATTTTTGGCTTAATTTTGTCTTCTCTTATTTTTAAGTTGAAGATGGAGATCTGCCAGTTCCAACGGACATTTTTGCTGATTTTACTGAATTCGGTGCTATTTTCTACATTTTATGGAAGATATGTATCTTTTTATTAAATGAGATAATTTTTATAGCCTACGTTTGTCTTCTTTTATTTTTTAAGTCGAAGATGGCGATCTACCGGTTCCAACAGACATTTTTGCAGATTTTAATTAGCATTTGGCAATTATTCTACATTTTCTGGAAGATATGGACTTTTATTAAATGATATGATTATTTCGCCAAATTTTGTTTTCTATTTTTTAGTTAAAGATGGCGATCTCCTGGTTCCAACGAACATTTGAGCGGATTTTTCTGAGCTAGTGCTATTTTCTACATTAACAGTAAGATATGGCCTTTTTATTAAATGATATGATTGTTATTGTCTAATTTTGTCTACTCTTTTTTCAGTTGAAAATGGCCATCTCCCAGTTTAAACGGAAATTTCTGAAGATTTTTCTAGGCTCGGAGATATTTTTTTGCATTTTATGGAAGATATGAATCATTTTATTAAATCATATTATTTTTTGTCCTTATTTTGTCTTCGCTTATTCTTTAGCTGAAGATGGCAATCCCAGTTCCAAGAGATATGTTTGCAGATTTTTTACCGCGAGGCTATTTTCTACGTTTTCTGGAAGATATGAATTTTTTATCAAATCATTTGATTTTTTGGGCTTATTTTGTCTTCTCTTATATTTCAGATGAAGCTGGCGATCTTCCGTTTTCAATGTACATTTTTGCGGTTTTTTCTGAGCTATGGGCTATTTTCTACATTTTCTATAAGATATGAATCTTTATATTAAATGATATGATTTTTATAGCCTAATTTTGTCTTCTCTTATTTTTTAGTTCAAAAGGGTGATCTCCCTGTTCAAACAAATATTTTTTCGGATTTTACTTAGCTCTGTATTTTCTGGAAGATGTGGATCTTTCTATTAAATGATATGATTTTTGGTATAATTTTGTATTCTCTAATTTTTCAGTTGAAGATAGTGATCTCTCTGTTCCAAAATACATTTTAACGGATATTTCTGTGACTATTTTCTGTCTTTTCTATAAGATATGGATCGTTTTATTAATTATATGATTTTTCTAGCTTATTTTGTCTGCCCTTATTTTCCAGTTGAAGATGGCGATCTCCTGGTCCCAACAGACATTTTTGTAGATTTTTCTGGCCTCGGTGCTATTTTCTACACTTTACTAAAGATATGGATCCTTATTTAATGATATGATTTTTAGAGCCGAAGTTTGTCTTCTCTTATTATTCAGTTGAAGATGGCGGTCTCCCGGTTCCAACAGATATTTTATGGATTTTTCTGACCTCGGGGCTATTTTCAGTATTTTTCGAAAGAGATCGATCGTTTTATTAAATGATATGATTTTTTGGCCTAATTTTGTCTTCTCTTATTTTTTTCATTGATGATGGCGATCTCTCGGTTCCAACATACATTTTTGCGGATTTTTCTAAGCTCTCAACTATTTTTTGTATTATTTGGAAAATATCGATCGTTTTTAAATGATTTGATTTTTTGGCCTAATTTTGTCTTCTCTTTTTATTCGCTAAATTTGACGTGTTCCCGGTTCCAACGGATATTTTTGTGGATTTTTCTGAGCTCGTGGCTATTTTCTATATTTTTTGAAAGATAAGAATCTTTACGTTAATTGATATGATTTTTATAGCCTAATTGTGTATTCTCTTATATTTCTGTTGATCATAGCGATCTCCAGTTCCAATAGACATTTTTGCAGTTTTTTCTGAGATCAGTGCTATTTTCGAGATTTTATTGAAGATATGAATCTTTATATTAAATGATATGATTTTTATAGCTTAAATTTGTCTTCTTTTTTAGGTTGAAGATCAATCTACTGGTTTCAACAGACATTTTTGCGGATTTTTCTAAGCTTGGGGCTGTTTTTCTACATTTTCTGCAAGATATGCATCTTTTTAAAGGATATGATTTTGTGGTCTAATTTTTTCTTCTCTTATTTTATTTCATTTATGATGGCGATCTCTTGGTAACAACAGACATTTTTGCAGATTTTTCTGAGCTCCGGGCTATATTCTTCATTTTCCGTAAGAAATGATTTTTATATTAAATGATATGATTTTTATATCCATATTTTGTCTTCTGTTATTTTTCAGTTGAAGATGGCGATCTTCAGGTTCCAAGGGATATCTGTGCAGATTTTTCTGTGATCGATGGTATTTTCTACATTTTCTGTTAGATATGAACCTTTTATTACATGATATGATTTTTATAGCCTAATTCTTTTGTCTTCTCTTATTTTTTAAGTTGAAGATGGTGATATCCCGGTTCAAACGGACATTTCTGTGGATTCTTCTGAGCTCAATGCTATTTTCTACATTTTCTGAGAGATATGTTTGTTTTTTTAACTGATATGATTTTTTGGCCTAATTTTGTCATTTCTTATTTTTCGTTGAAGATGGAGATCTCCATGGTCCAACGAATATTTTGAGAATTTTTCTGAGCTCCGTGCTATTTTCTACATTTTCTGTTAGATATATAACTTTATATTAAATGATAAGATTTTTATAGGCTAGTTTTGCTATCTCTTATTTTTCAGTTGAAGATGACAATCCCCAGGCCACAACAGACATTTTTGCAGATTTTTTGAGCTTGGTGCTATTTTCTACATTTTATGGAAGATATGTATCCTTGTCGATAAGCTCGTTGTCAGCTTCGTGTTGTCGCAAAAAGTGTATGAATCTGATCTCTGGATCAAAAGATACAGCCCTCCAAAGTCCGCTTCGCAAATCTGGAATCTAGTCTATGCATAAATCAATTCTCTATTGTGCAGAATCGGCAGTATTCTGTGAGTAAAGTAATTAGGTACACCGTCTTCCAGAAAATGCAGTAAAGCTCCCTGAGCTCAGAAAAATCCGAATAAATACTCGTTGGAATCGAGAGCTCGTCCTCTTCGACTAAAAAATAATAAAGGACATATTTGTTGATGAGATTTGGCTGCGACTTGCAGATCTTGAAGTTGACGCTTGGAACTTGGACTTGATGATCTTCAATGCTTTTGAAATTGATAGCTTGGGCAATATCTTGATCAAACCTTGTATGATGGAGAAGTAGTTGCTTGTGCTTTGGCTTGATTCAATGTAAGCTTTGGTTTGATGAAGCTTTGAGATGAAGAGGCTTTGAGATGCTGTAAACTATGAAACTATTCAGAATAAAACTCATGCTAAAATAAAAAGCACCGATTTAATACAAAGATTAAGATCAGAACAATATCACCATAGCGTAGAGCGTTGAGTTGTGATCATCCCGGCACAAACGACTCGTCAATCCGAGCTCTGTGGAGAAAGTTATGCACTTTTCAGCATTGTCCGTCGAGCTCATTCTTCTTCATACGAATTTGATCATCTCTGTGAATTTGAAGGAGAAAAAAATTCGGCCAAGATGAATGAAAATAAGTCTCGGGTCGGCCTCTCCTAGGGGGTTTTCTTGTAGAAATAGGGATTGTATTTATAGTGCTTGAACCCAAGTGTTGGATTGAATCAAAACTACTTAAAATTGATTTGATATCTCCAAATTGATTGCTCTCATCTCATCTCTTTGATCCAGTGAACTTGTTCAATATCCTATTCAAAATAGAACTCCTTTTGTATCTAAATGAGATCTAATTTGAATCCAAATTCAATCAAAGTTGACCAAGTCAAATCCCCTTAATCCAAATTGATTTAGACTTGATTTTGGTATCTTTTTGAATTTAATTTCTTATCACTCCACATCATGTTGAATAAGTCCAATTCTCGCAATTTACGAGATTGCCATCTCTCTAGCTTTTGCTTGAATTTACGTGATTTCCATTACTCCCCAATTTGTCAGATTATCATTGATTAATAATCACATCATTTCCATTGATTGCTCTCCATGTTTATTTCCTCCTGAAAACACTTACCAAACACATCAAAAATATTCACGATTGTTTGTTATCATCAAACAAGAAATCAATGATCATTGTATCCAACTACGCATTGTATCCAACAATCTCCCCATTTTGATGATGATGACAAACCACTAATAAGATTTGATTAATAAGCTTTATAAGATGTCATCGTGATTTATATTTGTGAAGTGTGGTGCTGCATGTCAACATGATATAAATCATATGCAAGATGCTCCTCCTATTTACATGCTCCCCCTACTAAATTGCTCCCCCTATCAATATGCTTCTACCATGATCAAATCTATATATTATTCTCCCCCTTTTGTTATCATCAAAAGAGAGCACTACAGAGTTTCATTTCATATGCAATATAAAAATAAAGTATTAGTCAAGACATATGATCACATTAAGACAATTAAAAAACAACCACTTGATATTCAATTAATCTCATTACAATGATTAATACACCTTCGTGCTCGTGTGATGATTACGAGTAGAGAGATGTTTCATGAAAATCAACCAATACAAATCAACTTTTCAAAGTAACATTAATTCTATTAGGATTGATTTTTCCCACCTCATTAATAATGAGTTTATGTCACCAACACCCAAAACTTAGCCTATATGGACTCTTAGATATGGGGTGGCATTACTTGACGGGTATCACACCAACACTAAAGATTAATCTTAAAGTATAAGTTGGATACCCGTGGGTTGTGTCGTTGCCTTGGACCGTATCCATTTTTCACACTGATCTGTTTTCTTCTCTTTTTCATTATTTGCAATTTTTCCATTGTTTTTATTTTCTTTTCATGAGTTCTAATTTTTATCCAAGGCAAGATACTTCATATCCTGTAGAGTAATATGTTTTTCAATATTTTTAATTCATCCACCGACAAACACTTTCCCAAGTTTCATGAAAACAAGTCCATATATGCAATAACAATTAATCTCGTGAAAGTGTAGGGTGAAGGTATAGAAATCAAGTTATTCAATTTATTGAACATGTCATGATCATTTAGAATATGTAATTATAGTATTGACAATAATACAAGATTTATAGATGGATATGAATATCATTCAAAAGTGCAATTTTGACAACCGAAAGAGAGGTATACAATAAGCTCAATCTTTATACATTTTGCACTTTTCTCATTTTTTTATTTTCAATTTTTCAATTTTTTTTAAATTTTTTTCAAAGTTTTCTATCACACACACACAAAATCAAAACACACCAATAAATAAACACACCGAAAAAAATCACACACAAAAATCATAAAAGTGAAGACACACCAAACAATCCTATGAAGGTATTCATTACGCTCAAACAAGAAATCATACTTTCGTGTTGTTGTTTGGCTAAGGAACTTCAATGAAATGCGACGTCCAATCCATAGTTCCTTGTCCCTCCATCTTACTTACACGAAAGATGTTATGTGTGACCTTGGAATCCAACAAGGTCCACTCATGTTAGTTAACAAACTTTTAGGAACCCATATTTGTTTGAACTTCATATTTTTGTTTATATAAATGCAATGATGAGAAGTATGACCAACACATCCACATGTAAAGCACTTTGCAGGAATGTTTTTGATTTTTGTAGCCTCAATGTGAACTTTCTTTTTCTTATGTTTTCAGTATGATTAAGTCCATATCCAAGTCCTCACCTATTGTTGCCATTTATTTGGTTTCCAAGAATTATATCCAAAGATTGTTTTTCCATACCAAATTTCTTTATGGTCAATTCTAGGTTCGTGACTTTAGATTTCAAATAAAGATTTTTGTTCACAAGCAAGGTGCATTTACTAATGAAAGCCTTTTTTCTTTTTCAAGTTTTCAGATTTCTTATCTATTTCAATGGATTTTCCTTTAAGATTTTTATTTTCAGTTTCAGTCTCGGTCAATTTTTCTTTAAGCTCTTTCTTTTCATTTTCTAAAATACTCATTTTTTTCGTTAAACTCTCTGTTTTCAGTTTTCAGCTTATTCAATTTTTCTTTAAGCTCTTCATTTCCATTTTTCATTATGGTCATTTTTTTCTTGGCACACTTTATTTTCAGTCTCAAGTATAAGACAAGTTTACATTCTACATTTTCATGCACACTAGATTTTTCCTTTTTCATTTTTGCAATGGTATATCTAAATGCATCATTTTCAGCTTTTATTTTTTCAACATCTAGTGATATATTATAGTTATCTTGTTGCAATTCATAATTAGCATCTCCAAAGGATTCCACAACAGATTCTAGACCATCAATTTCATTGCGCATTTTTGCACAAATATTCAGGAGCTCAATCTTAGTGCAGGATTTTACTCATCGAGATCTCCCACTAAGCATAGAGAGGAGTGGGCAGTCTCCTCCTGGGCCTCATCCTTACTGTCGTCATCCCACGTAACTGCCAATGGTTTTTCCCTTCTTTTCTGCAGTATTGTTCTTTGCTTGTGGGCAGTTCTTCATGAAATGTCCCTGCTTCCTGCATTTAAAACAAAGTATGAATTAACAGTATTCTACTCAGAAGAATTATTTGCAGGATTAAATTTATTGGAACGATTGAACCTTTTTTTCATTTCAGCTCTTCCCTGTGGAGTCTTGATGTATCTTCTGAATCCTCTGACCATCAGTGCCTTCTCCTCATCAAGATCATCATCATCATCCCTTGTGACTACACGTGGATTATCATTCTTCTCCAAAGACTTCATTTTCAGTACTGGACAGTTTTTCATATGGTGTCCACGTTTGCTGCAATGACAACAACACACTGAATTAGTAATATTCTGATCGAAAGAAATATTAGCAGGATTAAGATTTTTTGAAACTATCAAACCATTTGGACATCGCTGCCTTATTTATGGGGTATTCATGTTTTCTAGACTAGATTCTCTAAACTGCTCTGATACCACTTGTTGGATCGAGATCTAAGCCTAGAGGGGGGTGAATATACTTATGAAATATTTTTGCAAATACACAAGTAATATTTTACTCAAACAATCACTCTCAGAGCAAATAATGTGCAAGTAAAGAAATCACAGAGCAATCACAGAGTGCACGACAGATTTACCCTTGTTCGGTCACCACACCAACATACTCCAACCCTAAAAGCAAATACAAGATTTATAAGTATCGAGATACAACTATAAAAAGCTACGAGCCCCAACTCTATGCTCACCAAGTACTGTACCCCACTCACCAAAGTGTCAAACACTACAAATCTAGTATAATCTTTCTCTTGACTAGTCCCAACTAGTCAAGACCCCAAAAATCCCAAAAATGAAAAGTAAAAATAAATACAAAGATATACTAAACTAGTATCACAAATATAAATGAGATAGTGTTTAGAATGCTTAGTTGCAATGATTGAATAGTTCTTGTCCTCGTCGTCAGCTTCGCGATGGCACAAACGGTGTGTCAATCTGATCGCTGGATCAAAAGATACAGCCCTTCAAAGTTCGCTGCGCAAATCTAGAATATGGTCTGTGCGTAAATCAATTCTCTATTCTGCTGAATCGACAACAGTCTGTGCATAAAGTAATCAGATACACCGTCATTCAGAAAATGCAGTAAATCACCCCGAGCTCAGAAAAATCCAAATAAATACTCGTTGGAATCGTGATTCATCCTCTTTGACGGAAAAATAATAAAGGACAGATTTGATATTTGGCCGTGACTTGCAGATCTTGAAGGTTGACGCTTGGAACTTGGACTTGATAATCTTCGGTGCTTTTGAAATTGATAGCTTAGGCAATATCTTGATCAAACCTTATAAGATGGAGAAGTAGTTTCGTGTGCTTTGGCTTGATTCAATGTAAGCTTTGGTTTGATGAAGCCTTGAGATGAAGAGACTTTGAGATGCTGTAAACTATGAAGCTATTCAGAATAAAATTCATGCTAAAATAAAAGGCACTAATTTAATACAGAGATTAAGATCAGAACAATTCACCATAGCGTAGAGCATTGAGTTGTGATCGTCCCGGCACACACTGTTTGTCAATCCGAGCTCTGTGGAGGGAAGTTATGCACTTTTCAGCATCCTCTGTCGACCTTCTTCTTCTTCCTGCAAATTTGATGATCTCTTTGAAGTTTGGAGGAGAAAAAATTCGCCCAAGATGAATGAAAATAAGTCTAGGGCCAGCTTTATTTGCTTGTTCTCTCTCTCCTAGGGGGTTTTCCTTGTAGAAATAAGGATTGTATTTATAGTGCTTGGACCCAAGTAATTGGATTGAATCAAAACTCCTTGAAATTGATTTGATATCTCCAAATTGATTTGCTCTCATCTCATATCTTTGGTCCAATGAACTTGGTCAATATCCTATTCAAAATAGAACTCCTTTTGTATCCAAATGAGATCTAATTTGAATCCAAATTCAATCAAATTTGACCAAGTCAAATCCCCTTAATCCAAATTGATTTGGACTTGATTTTGATCTCTTTTTGAATTCAATTTCTTATCACTCCACATCATGTTGACCAAGTCCAATTCTTGCAATCTACGAGATTGCCATCTCTCCAGTTTTTGCTTAAATTTATGTCATTGCCATTACTCCCAATTTGCCAGATTGCCATTGATTAATAATCACATCATTGCCATTGATTGCTCCATGTTTATTTCCACCTAAAAACACTTAACAAACACATCAAAAATATTCATGAAGTTTTGTTATCATCAAACAAGAAATCAACGATCGTTGTATCCAACAATAACACCACAGTTGTTACGAATAGCAGAGTTGTAGCATTATACTATTTCTGGCAGTCCAAGCTATCGACCAATCCGGGCATTAAACGACCGAAATCTTGCCTCCTACGACATCGATAGTGCGGCACCATCGCTTTCCATGGGAAAACTATAAGAATTCACTCACTGGTTCAATACTCAAGCAATGGCCATTGTTAACGATTTCTGGGACTCGCACAGATTTCACAGGCGTTGTAAGTAAATAAGAGGCCAAATGAGGAGCATCTGCGGTTTCTTTGTGAAGATGTGGTTGTTTCCATGACTTCCCATGAGATTTAGATGCTGTGAATAGTAGTGTTGAAGCATTTTACTATTTCTGACAGCCCAAGCTATCTGCCAATCTGGGCATCAAACGACCGAAACTTGGCTCCTACGGCATCAATCGTGCATCACCATCGATTTCCATGGGAAACTATACGAATTCACTCACGATTTCAATACACAAGCCATTGCCATGGTTAACAATTTCTGGTACTCGCACGGATTTTGTAGACATTGTGGGGAAAAAAGAGGTCAAATGAGGAGCGTCTGTGATTTCTATGCGAAGAGGTGGTAATTTCCATGATTTCCCATAAGATAAGATTTTGATTGGGATAACCCCACAGTTGCTGTGAATTGTGAGGTTGAAGAATTTTACTATTTCTGGAAGCCTCAGTTATGGAAATATCGTGGGATATCATGGAAACTACATCCTTTTCACATAGAAACCACGAACGCTCCTCATTTGGCCTCTTATTTTCCCACAATGCCGGTGAAATCCTTGCAATTCCCAAAATCGTTAACCGTGGAAATTGCTTGTGTATCGAATCTGTGAGTGGATTTTTATTGCTTTTCCCATGGAAAGCAATAGTTATGCACTATCGATGTCGTAGGAGCCAAGATATCAGCCGTTTGATACCCGAATTGGCCGATAACTTGTGCTGCCAGAAATAATCAAATGCTTCAACCCTGCTATTCGCAGCAACCATGGTGTTATCTCAATCGAAATCTCCATGGACGTCATGGAAACTACCTCCTCTTCACATAAAGACCATGGACGCTCCTTATTTGACCTCTTACTTACGTACAACACATGTTAAATTCCGTGCGAGTCCCAAAAATCATTGATCGTGGTAATTACTTGTGTATTGAACCCATGAGTAGATTCTTATTGCTTTCTCATGGAAAGCAATGGAGATGCACTATCGATGTCGTATGAGCCAAGATTTCATTCATTTGATGACATGATTATCGATAACTGGGGCTGCCAGAAATACTAAAATGCGTCAACCATGCTATTTGTCGCAACCGCGTAATTATCCCACTCGAAATCTTAGGGGAAGTCATGGTAACTACATTCTCTTCACATAGAAATCACGGACGCTCCTCATTTGTCCTCTTATTTCTCACAACGCTGGGGAAATTTGTTACACAAGCAATTGCCATGGTTAATGAATTTTTGGTCTCACACAGATTTCACAGGTGTTGTGGGTAAAGAAGAGGTCAAATAAGGAGCTTCCTGAGTTTCTATGTGAAGAGGATGAACTTTTCATGACTTCTCATAAGATTTCGATTAGGATAACCCTATGGTTATTGCGAATAGCGGGGTTGAAGCATTTTATTATTTCTGGTACCCCAAGCTATCAGCCAACCCGGGTATCAAACGATCGAAATCTTGCATCCTATGACATCGATAGTGCATGACCATCGATTTCCATGGGAAAACTATAAGAATTCACTTACGAGTTCAATACACAAGCAATTGCCATGGTTAACAATTTTTAGGACTCGCACGAATTTCGCAAACGTTGTGGAAAAATAAGAGGCCAAATGAGAAGTGTCAGTGGTTTCTATGTGAAAAGGAGGTAGTTTTCATGATTTCCCATGATATTTCGATCAGGATAACCCCACGTTTGATGTGAATATTGGGGTAGAAGTATTTTACTATTTCTGGCAGCTTCAACTAGCTACCAATCCAGGCATCAAATGACTAAAATCTTGGCTCCTACAACATCGATAGTGCATTACCATTGCTTTCCATGTGAAAATAATAAGAATCCCCTCTTGGGTTAAATACACAAGCAATTGCCATGGTTTACGATTTCTGGGACTCGCACGGATTTCACAGGCATTGTGGATAAATAAAAGGTCTAATAAGGATCGTCCGGAGTTTTTTTTGCGAAGAAGAGTAATTTCCATTACTTCTCATGGGAGTTCGATTGGGATAACCCTACAGTTGTTGCGAATAGCGGTGTTGAAGCATTTTACTATTTCTAGCAGCCCAAGTTATCGACCAATACAGGCATCAAACAACCGCAATCTTGACTCCTACGAGATCGTTAGTGCGTCACATTCACTTTCCTTGCGTCACATTTGCTTTCCTTATGAAAACAATAAGAATCCACTCACAAGTTCAATACACAAGCAAGTGCCACTGTTAACGATTTTTGAGACTCGCACGGATTTCGTAGGCGGTTTTAGTAAATATGGTGCCAAAATGAGGAGCGTCCATAGTGTCTATGTGAAGATGAGGTAATTTCCCTGAATTCCTATGAGATTTCGGTTGGGATAACCCCACGGTTGCTGTGAATAGTGCGGTTGAAGCATTCTACTATTTTTGGCGGCCCGACAATCGGCCACTCCGGGCATCAAACGACCGAAATCTTGGCTCCTATAACATCGATCGTGCATCACCATTGATTTCTATGGAAAAACTATAAGAATTCACTCACGAGTTCACTACAAAAGCCATTGCCATGGTCAACAATTTCTGGGACTCACACGGATTTCGTAGACGTGAGAAAAAAGAGGCCAACTGAGGAGCGTATGTGGTTTCTATGTGAATAAGAGGTAGTTTCCTTGATTTTCCATTAGATTTCAATTGGGATAACCCCATGGTTGCTACGAATAGCATGGTTGAAGCATTTTTACTATTTTTGGTAGTCCCAGCTATCGAAATATCATGGGAAATCATGGAAATTGCCTTCTCTTTACATAGAAACCATGCACGCTCCTCATTTGGCCTCTTATTTTCCCACAACACTGGGAAATCTGTGCGAGTCCCAGAAATAGTTGATCGTGGCAATTGCTTGTGTATTGAACTCGTGAGTGGATTCGTATTGTTTTACCATTCATTGCGATGGTGATGCACTATCGATGTCATAAGAGCCATGATTTCGGTCGTTTGATGCCCAGATTGGCCGAGAGTTTGGGTTGCCAGAAATAATAAAATGCTTCAACCCTACTATACGCCACAACTGTGGGGTTATCCCTTTAATAATACCTTGTTTGCTAATACAATGCATGTCTTTTTGAATAAGCAACTACATGAAAAATGCAAGATGGAGTCTTCTTGAGGCTTGGAGCTAGAGGGATGTAGGAGGCATCGAGAATAAGTAAGAGAGTTGGAAAAGCTTCCATATTGAGGTAGGAACCCCTCCCCTAATGGTATATTATGTTAGTCGTAGCTTAATTGAACTATTATTTTGTTATGAAGTGGCTGAAATTTAGTTCAGTTTTCCCTGATTGCTGTTTTTATTAAGACATGGGAAAATTCTGAAAAATTTCTACTAAAAGGAATGGATAGTTAACTACAACTTTCATGTTTGAAGTTTTTCAAATTTCGAAATGCAATTAGGTCTAAATGGAACTATTTCCAAAGTATCAGATTCTGCCAGATTTTACATCCTCTCAATAAACTGACTATATCTCCTACTGTAGATATCCAAATTCTGCAAACTTCGTCATTTTGAACATCTACACTTCAAGATCTACAATTTTTATGTTCAATAAAAAATCAGAATCTGGCTGGAAAAGGTTGAGATTTATTGAAGAAGTTGTGTCATATTTTTTGAATCTGAATAGATCTGCTATGTTTTACGGTACAAGTCACAATAATTAGCATATACATCCTAAATTTCAGATATTTGATAAATGAAACCTTGACTAGTAGATCTATGAATTTAATTTATTAAGTTTTGTTAAATTCACAATGAAATTGGGTGATATCTGCCAACATATATAACTGTCTGTATTTTCCCAGCAAACTGAATCGTTCAAGTAGCACTTTGAATTGTGTATTATAGATATTCTTCCTTTCATTACTCATGATGCTTGTTGACACATGGAAAAAAGTTTGATAGTGTGGTTTGCTTATGGATTAGTTCATGTTCTAAGGGCCATGTTAATAATAACACCCACACAGTGTTCGTGAAAATGCCCAAATGAAGGCAAAATCCAGAAACTGGAGAAATGTGCTTTCATACATTTATGTCATGAACCAAGTTGTGAATTGATAATGTTTGGGACATGTAAGGCATGGTTTCATATATCATAGTAATGAATTGAAATGGATATGATGAAGGGCATGACACTTCGTTTTATGACCTATGTTGATATGTGATGTGGCTATGATGGAGGCATGCCACTTAGGTGCATGACTCATATTGATATGAATGAGAAATGTTGACACTTGAGGCCATGCCATCACGACTCCTATAATATAACTTATGATGGTTAACTCAAAAGAGCTTTGAATGTCTCAGTCCTCTCTAAATATGGTGAGTTTCTAAGATGGAATTTGGGGGAATATCTGAGTAAGAGCATCCATAAGGACTGGACTTGGATGTGGAGATTCTTATCACCCACTCACCTGCAGGGAGTGGATGACCCATGGTAGTTGTGATGACTATTTTCACTCGCCTTACAGGGTGTGACCGTGTGATATGTGTGGTGATGTGGAGGATATTCGCACTCCTGCCAGGGACGAGGTATTTCGAGAGGCCCTGTTAAAATTCATCAGTGCTACCACTAGCAGGGTAATTTGAGTGCCACCCTACCTTGGGGTGAGGTCCATGTCCTTATGTCCTGCATTTACCCAGGGTTTCGGAGAAATATCAATAACTGAAGACTTTTACTTTATCATAATATACTTGTGATTATTTCCCTTACTTGTTATAATTGTAATTGCTATAAATTACATGTTATTTGCATATTTTTATAAGCTCGGGGCTGTTTTTCTACATTTTCTGGAAGATATATATCTTTTTATTAAATGACATAAATTTTGGCCTAATTTTGTCTTCTCTTATTTTTTTTCATTGAAGATAGCGATCTCCTTGTTACGACGGACATTTTTGCAGATTTTTCTGACCTTCGGGCTATTTTCTTCATTTTCTGTAAGACATGAATCTTTATATTAAATGATATGATTTTTATAGCCTAATTTTGTCTTCTCTTATTTTTCAGTTGTCGGTTACCAAGGATATTTTTACAGATTTTTCTGAGATCGATGGTATTTTCTTTATTTTCTGTAAGATACGAATATTTTTATTAAATGAAATGGTTTTTATAGCCTAATTTTATCTTCTCTTATTTTTCATTTGAAGATGGTGATATCCCGGTTACACCTGACATTTCTGCAGATTTTTCTGAGCTCAATGCTATTTTCTATATTTTTTTGGAAGATATGGATGATTTTATTAAATGATATGATTTTTGGCCTAATTTTGTCTTCTCTAATTTTTTTCATTGAAGATGGCGATCTCCTGGTTCCAACGAACATTTTGCAAATTTTTCTGAGCTCCGTGCTACTTTCTACCTTTTCTATAAGATATGGATCTTTATATTAAATGATAGGATTTTTATAGACTAATTTTGCCTTCTCTTATTTTTCAGTTGAAGATGGCGATCCCCCGGTCCAAACAGAAATTTTTGCAGATTTTTCTAAGCTTCGATCTATTTTCTACATTTTCTGTAAGATATGGATCTTTATATTAAATGATATGATTTTTATCGCCTTATTTTATCTTCTCTATTTTTTCAGTTGAAGATGGTGATCTCCCGATTCGAACGGACATTTTTGCTGATTATTCTGAACTCGGGTCTATTTTTTAAATTTTCTGGAAGATATGGATCTTTATATTTAACTCGATCGAATAGGGAGGAATTAAATATTTAAGAAGAGGGGGTAGTCATCAAGAATTGCTTCTTCACGAAGCTCCGGGATATAATGCACATTGATGCATCAGAGTCAAGAGGACTCGTGCCAGAAATGTGCAAACCCAAATCACACCTAACAACCAGCCTAGCAATCAAACCCTATTTTAGCAAACATAACATATTCAAGCAACCAAACATATTCTAACAAGCAAGACTGTCTAAGGGAAGAAGGCAACTAGACTGAGGGTTACCTGCAATAATCTCGTACACAGTCTCAGCCTCAACTATAATCATCAGGGAAGCCTGCCTCCTCAGCGGAAAAGCCTGCCGAAAAGCCTGCTTCTGTGGAACAAGGGCTACCCCACGTCTAACAGCTACGGGTGCTTTTCGTAGTTGAGCTCTGCCTGGCGCTTTTCCCAGATGCTTAGCTCTCGGACAGTCCTTTAAGGTATGCGTTGCGGCACCACAAATCAAGCACTGGCCCATCTTCCGCCTGCACTGTTCCTTCTTATGACCAATCTTGCCATAATGATGGCACACCTTCCGACTCGGCCCAGCTTCCGGTGCTTGCTGCTGCGAAACTCTATCCGATGCCTTCCGTAGTTGATTTGCATGCCGACAATCCTTCGTCGAATGAGTAGCACCACCACAAACCAAACACTGACCTAGAAAGCTTCTGCACTGCTCCTTGACGTGCCCGGTCTTGCCGCAGAAATAGCAAGCCTTCAGAGTAGATCCACCAGCTTGGGTCTGACGTCTTCTAGCCATCTAGCGCCATAGAAATGGACCCAAAATTAGACTCAAAGCTTAATGACTCGGATGTCGAACTTAGTTTATTGGACATTCTAATATTATTATCGTTATTCCGATAATCGCAGTTACAGAAGAGAGACCTGCATGGGCCACCAACAAAACCTGTCACGCCCCGCTTCTCAAAGCAATGGAGGCGAAACGTGAGAAGGTCCGCACAGACGTGGAGCTGTGAAGCCACACGCCTGATAAGCATCAATAAAACATAAGCAGGTCCCTGTAACCACGAACAAAACAAGATAATAACGCAAGGAGATACAGAAATAAAATCCCAAATCTCAATAATGTCCAAACATTAAAATTAAGTTCAACATCCAGAAAAGCCACCAGGCTAAAAGAAAGAGTCTAGGCCCAAAACATGGCCAACAAAAGCCAACACGGCACAAAGTATTGGTGCTACGCACCGACAACAAAAACAGTCTAAAACGAAGAACACAAGCAGCTTCTACGACTGATCGTCCGTGTCCTCGTACTCCTCAACGAACGCAGGCTCTGACTCAGCGTCAGCAAACACCACGTCCTCCGCAGCACTCTCAGGCTCAGGATCTAACATGTGTCACCTAAAAGAGTAAGGGGCACATGTCAGCAAGTCTAAAAGACTTGGGCAAGGAAACTGAAAGGAAGGTAAAATAACAACCTAGCAGTTATAGTATGATGCATAGCATGACAAGTATAAATTGGAAGTGACAAACAAGGTAGGGTGCAAGTAACAAGTAACAAGTATGGCATGGATGGCAAGTTTTACAAGTATAAACACGGACAAGTACAAGTCAAGTAAATCACGTCAAGTAAACACGTCGTGCACAGAGATTCCGCCTGTTGGCTAGAGTGGCTGATCGGGCCAACTCCTAAGCTCAAGTGACCGTTTATCTCTACCCCTCCACGTATATCGATCTAGGGCATTACCCCGAACACGGAAAGCTCGCTTCTGGATCATGAGCCAGGAAGTGTTTTGCACGTATATCGAGCCATGGCCTTACCACCGAACACGGAATGCTCGCTTCTGGATCACGAGCCAGGAAGTGTTTTTAACAAGTATGGCGTAGGGTTATGCCCGCATAGCAGGTGCCTAGCCGGAAACACAGATTTGTACAAGTATGTAGCGTGTGCTACGAATGCAACATACAAGGCATGGGTGACATGGCATGGCAAGTAGTAGTGCAAGGCGTACAGTTAAAGTATTAAACATGGCAGTTAAGATGCATGGATGACAGCAAGTACAAAATAGCAAAAGGAGTCGGGTCTAGCTTCGTTGTCAAGCTAGATCCTGAAATTTGCGCCTAGGCAAGTATCATTTCGTCGCCTAGTCTCTTTTACGCCTACAACAAGAAAATGGCCTAAAACATGGCCTAAAACCCTAAGTGGCAAGTTTCACTTGCCTAGCACCGAGGATGACGATCACGAAGGCACGTCACAAAATGTTAGATACGGGGATGAGATCGCTGTCATGGCAAAAAAACATTAGAACAACATCCAACCTAGTTTATTATTAGGGTTTCAATAAAATCACAAAGAGGGTTATGAGAATATCATAGGATCGAACCCTACCGTATAGAAGCGGAAGATCGATGCCGAGCAAGCACGGCAACGGAAGAACGATTCGAAGAACTACGGCTCAGATCTGGAAATGGGGAGAAAATCTGGAGAAATTGGGGTTTTGTGGGGTTTGCCGACGGCCTAGAGGAGATGGCCGGCGCAAATGGAGAGGGAGAGCGGCTCTTGAGGAAGGAGGAATGGCTAGATGAAGGTTGGAGAAGATCAGAGGTCAAGGGGGAAAGGAAATGGCCAAGAGAAGAGAAAGAAAGAAAAGAAAACGTTTGGGGTTTAAATAGAAAATCGTGTGGCGGCTGGGCAAACCCTAGATTTACGACAGCGGTTAGTCGGTCAAAGAAGAGTTGTTGACCGACTAGTTCGAGAACTAGTCGGTCGGTAGACCAACTGTAACCGACTAAAAGCAAACAGTAACTCAGGTCGTCAAAATGGTCAAGGACTAGTCGGTTAAAGAACACTGGCTGACCGACTAGTTTCACATCTAGTCGGTCGGTAGTTGTTCTTAGACCGACTAAGAGTAAACAGTAACTTCTGAATTGTTGATTCAATGAACTAGTTGGTTTGAGAAGAGTTCCTGACCGACTAGTTCTCAATCTAGTCGGTCGGTCCCCCTTCTCGAACCAACTAAGGTGCACGAAAAGTGCCGAATTGAAGCGCGAAGCTTCGGGAAGATTCCTATGGCTTCTAGGATCAACCTATCTCTAAGATATGAGCGATTTGAAGTTCTTCATGAGTGACTTACTCCAAGATCAACGATTCAAAGGAAGAAGCTAGAAAATCACAACGAAAAAAACGAAAACGAAAGCTACGGAGACGAAAACCACACGTAAGGAGAAAATCCTCCAAAACATATATATATAATATAGATAATCCAAACACATGAAAAACAAGTCGTTACAAGTCCTTAGTTCACCGTCTAAGGTGACCTTCCCGATGGTCGCGGAAATCTGGGAAAGGTAGTTGTGTCATCCGTATGACGTCCGGGTCCCCTTTTATGACGAGCGGATTTGCTTTCCTCGGGGTAACGAAGTCAGCGTCTATGTCGAGAGCTTTCTCCTGGGACTCCGTTTCCCCCCTTCATCCCTTCATCATCCAATTCATGGAGCACCTGATTCGGGTTCAATATTACATATTTAACCCCCCATTTAACCCTATTTTGTGCTCATGTGATGCTACATTGTTCTCTTATACATACGTATTTTGTACACAATTATTTATTAGAGAAAACACCTTATTTGAGCACAAAACAGCAATTAATGGAGTATTTCTGCACTTTTTATATTTTTTTCTAGATTGGTCTCGATCTCACGATTCCAACGACTATTTATTCGTATTTTTCTGAGATCTGTGCTAATTACTGTGAATTTTTGAATGCAGAATACTATTTTAATGAATAAATACGAAGAAACATAGAGGAAATACGCCGTATATATGGCGTACATACGTCAGCCGCGTACGGAGGGACAGGTCGCATCAATCCACGTGGCCCCGCCCCGCATCCAACGGCCCGTGCTCACCCGCTGCCGCGAGAAATAGCGGGCGGTGTGGGCGATTTTACACTGTCGGATGGCAATCCGACGCTCAAGATTGGGCCTGCAGCGGATTCGAAGGGCTCACGATCTTGACCGTTGGATTAAGATCCAACGGTTGAGTTAATCCCGAACGCGAGGAGAACGGAGCAGCGGGCGGGACTGTTGAATGCCACGCGGCGGCATGCGGTTTAATCCCGCCTGAGATCAACGATCACAATTCTCTCCGACGCGTACTCGGAAGCTACGATGGGGCGAAATTTTTAAGGCGATGTGGCCAATCTCCGATCGCTGGATCATGTTCGTACGGCCCCCGATTGAAGACGAAGATTAATCGAAGCGGGCGCGCACGAATCTTGACGCACACGTGGCGCCCGCTCGGACTATCTCGACTGAGATGTGCGATGGAGATTTGAGGCGCTCGTGGGTGCGGGTTTAAGCTGATTCGGGTGCGGTTTTGAACCCGTTAAGCCTATCAAACCCGCAATGCCTCTATATAAGCATATTTCTAGGGTTTTTGGGCAAATTCTGGCGTATTATGGGCGTATTGGAGGCTCTAGGAGCCGTATTTCTCCTCTGAAAAATTCTGTAAAATTCCAGAGGCTGTTCTTAGTATTTCCAGAGAGTTTTGGGTCCTAATTTGGAGATTTAGTGACGAATTCTTAAACTTCTACCCCGTATTTGACGCTTTTCTATCGTATTTGGCTATTAGAATGAAGTATTTTGCTATGATCATTGATTATTCTTGCATTATGAGTAGCTAAATCTTATTTGTGCATGGTATGGAATAGTTAGGGGATATGATTTGTGTTTGTTTGGTTGAATATTCATTGTGCTTAATCGTTAACGTTGATAAAGTTGTCAACTTTGGTATTAAATCGTCTTTTTCATCTTCCAAAAGAAGTGATTGAGTTGATGATCGCCCCAAAAGGGTGAGTTTTGATCTCTCCAAAAGAGAGTTTCATACCGTAGTTGTAAGATTATAACTTTAGCAACGATTTTATTCATATAGTGCTTTAACCCCCAAAAGGGCATCTTCCGATGAATTGCTCCCAAAAGGAGAATTCATTGAGTTATATTGGGTATTTTCCAGTGAATTGCTCTCAAAAAGAGAATTCATTGTGTTATATTCATCAACCAAATTAATACGAATTATTGATCCTAATGAACCCATACCATGTGCATATTTTTCATAGATATTTTCACGAATTTTCTTCGTTCGCATTGTTCACCACGATCAACTCCATTCACATCACCATCAATATTGAAGCGGTTAGTTTCTTTTCATCGGATTTCTATTTGATTTGAGCTGTGGTTGCAACAGATTTCCTCCCGAGGATTCGACATCTGGACTCCCAGATTATATTACTTGTACGGACTATTGCGCTTGAGAGAAGCACTATTTTGGGCCTACCAAGTTTTTGGCGCCGTTGCCGGGGAGGAATGGTTTGTTACCACGGTTTATTTCATTCAGAGGACCTTCGGTGAGATCTTTCCACTTTACTGTATATAAATTTTTGTTTAATTTTATTGTACATAAACTTTATTTATTTATTTTTTTTTAAAAATGGAGTATATGAATTTCTATTGCACAAACAATTGGCATGATGCAGAGTACGCTAATGCACACAAACATAGGATGGAGAAGCTCAAGATCGTTAATTTTAATCAAACTGACTGTGAACTTTCTTTCAGGCCTGGAGGAGGTTCACAAACATAGTATCGAGCTATCTGCAGCATGGGTACACAAATGAAGAGCTTATGGCGTCCTTCCTAGATGGACTACGACCACAGCTGCAGGAATTATTGGGAGGCATGACGTCGACAGAGGCGTGGGAATACATGGAGTCTCTGTAAGAAAATTAAGAAACCAGGGAAGAGACTTCAGAGTGCGATTCAACGGAGCCTTCGTGCCTCGATCAAGGGGAGCAAAGCGTAGACGTGCCTTTGCAATCCTTGAAAGAGGAAGTTTACCTGATTATTCAGACACAGGAGGCTACATCCCATCAATTCCAGGAGAAGTTCCTGCTCGGAGTCCGCAGATTCAAAAATCTATTGAAAATCTTAATTTGATTGCCACTTGCTTAGAAGAAAGAAATTTTTTTGAAATTCAACTTCAAGAATTTAATACGAATTTATCTTCTATTGCAGGTATATCGAGCAAGCCATGTCATGTTGAGGACACGAATAAAAATATCTACATGGCAGAAAGTGTGTGCAAAAGAGAGGACACGCTAGCAATTTTGGATGAACGAGAGGAGGAGACAGCTAGGGACAAGGGTTTTAAGATTATCGCCATGGAGTCAGAACCATGACCTCCTCCAGTTTTGTCCCAAAATCATTTACCCCTCTCCACAATGATCGAGCATCATACCGAGAGTAGTGCATATCTTTCAGGGAGTAGTCGTCAACTTTCTTTAATTTATTTCAACTATTTTGATGACTACATTTGGAATATTTTTGTTGAAAGGAACTTTAAACTAATTTGGACTGACATAACTCATCTCTTGCAGGACATTGATAAACAAGTTATAGAGATGCTTGGAGTTGTGTTGCTGGGGTCTAATTTAGCTTCTGGAGGAAAAATAATCGCCGAGGAGTGCAATGAGCAAATTGAACAACTTCCTCCACAATTAAAGATTCGGGATCCGCCATTTGATCACGGTGTGTTCTTTCCAGTAGTGTAGATTTTATATGCTTTCTAGGTTGCTTGCTTGAATAAACTCGTACCCCTTTCGACATTGAGGACAATGTCCATCTTTAGTTGGGGGGTGTGTATGAGACCTTATGATTTTTTTTGAGAAGAATAAATCACCAAATCTCTTCATTTTAAAACTCCTTCACATGCCTCAAATACGGATGATCACGCATTAATTGAGTTCTAAAAATTTGTTTATGGCCTGAGTTAATTATTTTTCCTTCATGGAATTACCGTTAATATGCTATTCATGAAAATTTTCAATTTCCATGATTAATATCTCGAAATAGTTTGAATTTATTTCATGCATGCTAATGTGATGAAAAAGCTTAAGTATACACGATTTATAAGAATAGTCTTCAAGTTGAAGAGGAATTTGGCTATTGTAATTAATGTTTATGTTCGAAAATATGGGTGTTGAGTTGCTTACAAAGAAAAAAGAAAAGAAAAGAAGAAAAGAAAATGAATAAAAAATGAATGAAGAAAAATGAATGAATAAGTATGTCACTAATAAATAACTTGGTTGGCTCGAGTAGTACAGTCCGAGGGGTCCTTTTTGGCCTAATGCCCTATTATCGTCTGATTTGGGAGCCATTGACCGGAAATTCACTCATTTGATGGAGCGATCCAAGTTATACATTTTTCTGCGAATGTTGCTTTATGCGCGTTACGCAGAACTAATAAAAGAAAAGAAGTGGCGAATAAACTAAGCAACCTCAATGCCCATGACTTGAACGATCTTTGTGAGATGCCAATTCCTTGGAAACAAGAAAACTAGAGAAAAACGACGTGTTATACTTTCGCTTGCGCAAAACGATGCTTGCATGTTATTTATTCGAATTAAATTAGAGAAAATATCATGTGATTGATTTTGTTCAAGGATGATGTATATTGATAGTCTAGATCATGTTGGAAAGCGCATTATTGAGCCATGCTATAAGCGATCGATAGAATTTATTGTTTTATTAATCATCCGTATTAATCGCTCTTTTTGCTAGAGACTAGCAAATCGCTAGTTGGGGGGTGTGATTCGGATTCAATATTACATATTTAACCCCCCATTTTAGCCCTATTTTGTGCTCATGTGATGCTACATTGTTCTCTTATACATACGTATTTTGTACACAATTATTTATTAGAGAAAACACCTTATTTGAGCATAAAACAGCAATTACTGGAGTATTTCTGCACTTTTTATATTTTTCCTAGCTTGGTATCGATCTCACGATTCCAACGACTATTTATTCGTATTTTTCTGAGATCTGTGCTAATTACTGTGAATTTTTGAATGCAGAATACTATTTTAATGAAGAAATACGAAGAAAAATAGAGGAAATACGCCGTATATACGGCGTACATACGCCAGCCGCGTACGGAGGGACACGTGGCATCAATCCACGCGGCCCCGCCCCGCATCCAACGGCCCGTGCTCATCCGCTGCCGCGAGAAATAGCGGGCGGCGTGTGCGATTTTACATCGTCGGATGGCGATCCGACGCTCAAGATTGGGCCTGCAGCAGATTCGAAGGGCTCGTGATCTTGACCATTGGATAAAGATCCAACGGTTGAGTTAATCCCGAACGCGAGGAGAACGGAGCAGCGGGCGGGAATGTTGAATGCCACGCGGCGGCACGCGGTTTAATCCCGCCTGAGATCAACGGTCAAAATTCTCTCCGACGCGTACTCGGAAGCTGCGATGGGGCGAAATTTTTAAGGCGACATGGCCGATCTCCGATCGCTGGATCATGATCGTACGGCCCCCGATTGAAGACGAAGATTAATCGAAGCGGGCGCGCATGAATCTTGACGCACACGTGGCGCCCGCTCGGACTATCCCGACTGAGATGTGCGGTGGAGATTTGAGGCGCTCGTGGGTGCGGGTTTAAGCTGATTCGGGTGCGGTTTTGAACCCGTTAAGCCTATCAAACCCGCAATGCCTCTATATAAGCGTATTTCTAGGGTTTTTGGGCAAATTCTGGCGTATTATGGGCGTATTGGAGGCTCTATGAGCCGTATTTCTCCTCTGAAAAATTCTGTAAAATTCCAGAGGCTGTTCTTAGTATTTCCAAAGTGTTTTGGGTCCTAATTTGGAGATTTGGTGATGAATTCTTAAACTTCTACCCCGTATTTGACGCTTTTCTATCGTATTTGGCTATTAGAATGAAGTATTTTGCTATGATCATTGATTATTCTTTCATTATGAGTAGCTAAATCTTATTTGTACATGGTATGGAGTAGTTAGGGGATATGATTTGTGTTCATTTGGTTGAATATTCGTTGTGCTTAATCGTTAACGTTGATACAGATGTGAACTTTGGTATTAAATCGTCTTTTTCATCTTCCAAAAGAAGTGATTGAGTTGATGATCGCCCCAAAAGGGTGAGTTTTGATCTCTCCAAAAGAGAGTTTCATACAGTAGTTGTAAGATTATAACTTTAGCAACGATTTTATTCATATAGTGCTTTAACCCCCAAAAGGGCATCTTCCGATGAATTGCTCCCAAAAGGAGAAATCATTGAGTTATATTGGGTATTTTCCAGTGAATTGCTCTCAAAAAGAGAATTCATTGTGTTATATTCATCAACCAAATTAATACGAATTATTGATCCTAACGAACCCATACCATGTGCATACTTTTCATAGATATTTTCACGAATTTTCTTCGTTCGCATTGTTCACCACGATCAACTCCATTCACATCACCATCAATATTGAAGTGGTTAGTTTCTTTTCGTCGGATTTCTATTTGATTTGAGCTGTGGTTGCAACAGATTTCCTCCCGAGGATTCGACATCTGGACTCCCAGATTATATTACTTGTACGGACTCTTGCGCTTGAGAGAAGCACTATTTTGGGCCTACCAGCGCCTGACGGTATCCTTGTGTCAGCTGACCCCATACTCCGTGGCGGTGCTAACCGGGTTTATCATGCTCTGCCATGCCCATGGCATTGAACCGTCCCTTCCACTTCTCTTAGATTATTATCGGGTCCAGACAGTCGGCCAAAGGTCGTGGCATACCTCCGGGCTCGTGTGGGGAGGGAATGCCTGCTCGGTCTGCCCCGTTGGGTGGGGGACTGGAGCTCGAATTACGTCTTTGTCGTCTTTCCTGAGGACGCCGAGATATTGACAGGCTGGGGAGGGATATGTCAGCACGACTTGTCGTTGGCCCTCTCCGAGGACGACCAGGTAGCTGCTCGGCTGTTGTCGTCTCTTACTTTAGAGGAGAAGTCGTATGGCCCCTACTGGACGACCTGCTTCTCAAGACCGTTTTATGGTCCCCCAGTAGGCCCTCCCATTCTTTCTGTTCCTCCTTTTGCTTACCCTGATTTTTTCCTCTTCTGCAGATATGGCCGGGCGCAAATTCACCCGCAACATTGATGAACTCATCCGGAGGGGTTCGAGCCGAAACCGAGGGAACCCCTCGGGCCTACCGCCTCGCCGCACCGTTGACGAAGAGGTGCGCCAGGCCGAGCCGACCGTGGGTAGAGTGGAGCCCGCGGCAGTGGCGATCACCCTCCCCCTGGTTGTGGAAAACTTTCCTGAAGGCGAGGCTCCGGGGGCCGAGCCTCCCCGCCCTGCCCCAACAGAGGGGAGAGATACGGGGGCCGATCCCCTCCCCCGGGTGCCCTCGGGGGGTCGCGGTGCGGGGCATAAGCACTCCCCTCCTACCTCTGCTGGGCCCAGCGAGAGAAAGAGGCGGAAGGAGGGTGGGGAGACCCACGCCCCCGTGGTCCCCGGGGTGCCGCCGACCTCCGGCGAGGCCCTCCCGCTGACCTTGGTGACCACTGCCACTGTTTCGGCCGAACCTTCCTTGGTGGGGGCCGACGGTATGCTGGCGAATGCCCTGGCGGTCCCCGAGTTTGCCCCCGGGGACTCGGTATTCGTCGACCGGGCCGTGGCTAACCAGCTGGCACACGGCTCGGTCCTCCCGAGGGATCAAGCTTTGCTGGAAAGAGCTCCTACCGACAAGCTGTCGGACACCCTGGTCTGGCAGCTTCAACTGGTTCGACTGCCCTGCTGTTTTTGAATCAGTCTCTCGATTGTTCCCCGTATAACTTCTTCCTTTGCGTAGGCCACCACGATGGCCGTTGAGGTGCAACGTCGAGCGGCCCGGGCGAGGGAGTTGGAAGAGACCGTGGTCCGGGAGCGAGCAAGGGCGGGGGACGCCGAGGTGGCCCTCCAAGAGGCGTGCATGGAAGCTCGTCACTTCCGACGCCAGGTGGACGAGCTTGCCGGTCAGGTGATGGATCTCCGGGGGAGCTGGATGATGCTCAGAGATCAGCCCGAGAGGCGGAGGAGGCGTTCCGCCAGGAGAGGAGCGATCTCCGGAGCGAGCTGGCAGACCTGTGCCAGATGACCTGGTTCGTCGATGAGGTGGAGCGGGGCGTCGTCGGGGTCCTGGGGGAAAGGATCACGGCAGCTCCTACGAGGACCTTCTCACCCCTCAGATCGTTGACGTCGTCTGGGATTCCTTCCACCGGTTTGCGGAGCACGCCCGGCAGCCACTTCTGCCCGTTGATCCCCCGTGCTCCGAGCAGGGCGAGGTGCCAGAGGATGCTTCCTCCCGTGCCCCAGGGCCTTAGGCCTTTGTATCTCGCCCCCTCTTTTTCTTCCTTTTTCTTGGGCCTATAATTTTTAACGACTTTATTTACATAGTTTCGCTGCTGGGGGTTTTCCGCCCCGTGGGGACCCTTAGCCTTTTTGGTTCCTTACTATATTTTTGCCATAGTCTTTCTTTTAGCCGTTACGCTTGGTTTGCTTAAATAGTCGCCCCGTAGGAGGCTGGGCTATTCCCCGTCTCACGGTTAGTAGGATCGGTTGTTTAGCGAAGGGGGCTGCCCCTTGGCTTAAGATCCACTGAGTCCCTCGTTCGGGGGAGTCCCCCCCAGCCTTCCAAGCGGGTGGGTTCTTAAGTCGACAAGGGGTCTGCCCCTCGGCTTGTAAACACCGACGTCACCTCCTGCCTTATGAGCGGGTTTATAGATCGGTCCGCTGGGGGAGTTGCCCCCAGACTTACGGTCGATTGGCTCGGTCTGGGGCCTCTGGTCTGCCGAGTTGAAGCAGTCCCTCTGGGAGAGGAGATCGAGTTCCCAATCGTGCCATTCATCAAAAAGCGGAAAAGGAGACCGTGTTTGTACCAATAAGGCACCTTCTTCTTCTTCATCCCACAGCGCATTACATTTGGAGGAAAACAAACAAAAAGACACTAGGAGTCCTGGGCGAGTCTGCCCCCCGTCCGGTGAGGTCGCGGCCGTCGGTCCCGTCCGCTCACTCGATGATGCGCAGGGGTGTCTGAACCACGTTTACCTTCTTCCCTTTGTCCAGCTGTATGGACGTCCACTCGCCTGGGGCGTGATCGTCGGTGAAGCTCTTTAAGTGGCCCCGACTCACTAGCTTCTCTATATCTTTCTTCAAATGCCAGCAGTCGTCGGTGTTGTGGCCGTTGTCCTTGTGATATTTGCAGTATTTTTCTTCGTCTCTCCCCCCTTTTCATCTTCAGAGGAGGTCGGTTCATGCGCCCCTCCATCTGTGCCTGCGCGAGGACCACATCCGGGGCAACGTTCAGCTGGGTGTGCCGCGGGTCCTCTCTTCATTGCTTGCCACGGGCCTTTTTCTCCTGTCGACGCTCTTCCAAGCCGCGGCGCTCACTCTCGTCGTGCCGGGATCCTCACTTGGCCCTTCCTTCGTCGACGGCCAGGGCCTCTTCCGTCAGCATGAAGCGCTCAGCTCATGCCATGACCCCGGCAAGGTCCCTCAGGGGGTCGTTGTACAGCGATTTCTTCAGGCCCCGGTGCCGTAGCCCCTTCTTTAGGGCAGTCTTCACTACCAGCTCGGGGCAGCTCTCCACATTGAGTCGCTCTGTGTTGAAGCGACGCATGAAGTGCCTCAGGGATTCCCCGGGACCCTGCACCACATTGAACAAAAGTTTCGAATCCGGCTTTACCTGCCGTCCGGCCACGAACTGTCTGCAGAACAACTGGGCGAGCTTCTCGAAGCTATCGATGGATCGATTGGGCAAGCTGTGGTACCAGGTCCTTGCCGCCTTCCGGAGGCTGGAATAAAAACTTCTACATAGCAGGGTGTCGTCCGCCACCTTAAATGCCATGACCCCCTCATAGTCCATTACGTGGTCGGCGGGATCGCCCGTGCAGTCGTACTTCTCCAGCGTCGGCACCTTGAAACTCGAGGGCACTCGTGCCTCAGTTATCCTTCGGGTCAGGGGGCATCATTCACCATTAACGCCCCCCGGTTGTCCTCCTTCGTTTATCTCGCGCTTGTCAGGCGGCAGTGGGGGGACGGGTTCAGGCTTGGCTGCCCCTAGTGCCCCTCGAAAGCCGGGGGCAGGGCTCCTTCTGGGCGCGTCCCTTTTCCTGCCCCGGTGCTCCCGCCTATCCTGATTCGCCCGGGGGGGACTTCCGTTCCGATGGGACCGATCCCCAAAGTCTCGACGATCGTCCCGTCGATGCCTGGATGAATATGATCGTCTAGTCGAGGCGGTCATCGACCTCCCCTCAGATTGCTCGAAGCCCCTCTTACCTTCCTCACGATACGAGGCAGGGGTGGGAGACCGTGCTGGGTCGAAGCCTGGCATAGTGAATCGCCACTCCAGGTTGGGCCTTCCGTTCCCATGGTCGGTGACCATGGCAGACCGCACAGATTGGTGGCCTCCTCCCCAGTGGTGGGCCTCGCTCAGCTCATCTCCCTGGATAGGCACGTCGCCAACGAGTTGCTGAATCGTGGCGGCCAACGTTCAGATGTTGGCGTTAGTCTCCTGGGCGAAGGTGCAGAGCTGCTCTTGGGTGACCGATCGGGACTCACCCATCCCCTCGGTGGTGTGGCTGAGCTGATTTTCGGAGGGAATGTAATTTCCCTCCTCCTGGATGGGGGGCAGGTGCCCCGCTCCATTACAAATGGTTTCCATTTCGGTGATTCGACGTGGGCTTGCTTCGCGTTCCCACAGACGGTGCCAAATGTTTACAGGTTGTTTTCTCACCACAGGATCGTTGACCAGGGATTGAGTGGTCAACACGGTTCAGGGGTCGATGGTGATCCCTTGGGAGTGCTGATCGCACGTGCACTCAGTGCGGGTTGGAGATTTCGTCAGGGTCGAGCGCCGGATCCGAGTAGGGCATCGGCTCTTGGTTGAAGCTGAGCAGAGGGGAAGCCTCGGCTCGGTTTCAATGGGCTCAGCCTCGGTCGAACGAGTGACGAGGGGTAGCCTCGGCGCCTCGGACAGCTTCTTTCTGAACGGACGAAAAACTCGTCAGGGTGGCCGGACCTTAGTACCGGCCGTATCCCCTCCGATGCCAAAGTCAGATCAGGGTCTGAAGGATACTCGACGGGGTAGGCATGACTCGAGAAGAGATCGATACGTTGACCGACGGTGCGAGCAAGGGGGAGGGAAAAGGAATGTCCGAAGACCAAGGACGATGATGGTATACCTTAGGTTAGAATACCTGGGGTTCGATCCCTTGCTCCATTGTCCCTCTGGTCCTTTTATAGGTGGTTCTGCCGTGATCACCTCTCGTCCACGTCCCACGCCATTCCCCACGATGGCGCCTGCCAGCGTCATGGGGGAGCCATTTGTCCCCAGTCACGCCGCCACGCCGTTCACCGTCCGCTACTATGCCCATCATGGTGCCTGCCTGTGTCGCGGGCCAGACCATTCCGGAGCTCCCTGACGGGCATTTAATGCCCCCATTCTTCAGGGGAGTGGTTTCTCCCATAGATCATGGGCCGGTCAGTCGTGTGTCGATCCGTGGGTGGTTCGAGTTTGAGAGTTCCTGGGGGCCTCGTTGATTGGGCCGCGTTTTCCCGTGGGCCTCATCCGACGGGGACCAATCTTGCTAGCAGGCTTGTCAACAATAGTCGTATCAGAGTTGAAGATGGCGATCTCCAGTTCCAATGGACATTTGAACGGATTTTTCTGAGCGCGAGGCTATTTTCTACATTTTCTATAAGATATGGACATTTTTATTAGATGATATGATTTTTATAGCCTGATTTTGTCTTCTCTTTTCTAGCTGAAGATGGCCATCACACAGTTCCTACTGACATATTTGGAGATTTTTCTGAGTTCGGACCTATTTTTCTACATTTTAAGGAAGATATGTAACTTTTTATTAAATCATTTGATTTTTGGCCTAATTTTGTCTTCTCTTATTTTTTAGCTGAAGATGGCGATCTTCGGGTTCCAATGGAAATTTTTGCGGATTTTTCTGACCTCGACGATATTTTCTACATTTTCTAGAAGATAAGGATCTTTTTATAAAACCAATTGATTTTTTGGCCTAATTTTGTCTTGTCTTATATTTTTATATGAAGATGGCGATCTCCCAGTTCCAACGGACATTTTTGTGGATTTTCTGAACTTCAGGCTATTTTCTATATTTTTTGTAAGATATGAATCTTTATATTATATAATATGATTTTTATAGCCTAATTTTATCTTCTCTTATTTTTTAATTGAAGATGGAAAACTCACGGTTCAAACGGATTTTTTTGTGGATTTTACTTAGCTCGAAGCTATTTTTTGTATTTTCTGGAAGATGTGGATCTTTTTATTAAATGATATGATTTTTGGCACATTTTTGTCTTCTCTTACTTTTCAGTTGAAGATGGCGATCTCTATGTTCCAACGGACATTTTTGCGGAATTTACTTAGCTCAGAGCTATTTTCTTTATTTTCTGAAAGATATGGATATTTTTAATAAATGATATGATTCTTGGCATAATTTTGTCTTCTTTTATTTTTTTAGTTGAAGATGGCGATCTACCTGTTCCACCGGACATTTTTGCGGATTTTTCTGAGCTTGTGGATGTTTTTTGCATTTTATGGAAGATTTGTATCATTTTATTAAATGATATGATTTTTGGCCTAATTTTGTCTTCTCTTATTTTTTACCTGAAGATGTCGATCTCCTAATTCCAACGGACATTTTTGCGGATTTTTTTTCATATCGAGGCTATTTTCTACATTTTCTAGAAGTTATGGATCTTTTATTTAATCATTTGATTTTTTTGGTCAAATTTGTCTTCTCTAATATTTCAGATGAAGATGGCGATCACCCGGTTCCAACGGACATTTTTGTGGATTTTTCTGAGTTCTAGTCTATTTTCAACATTTTTTGTAAGAAATGATTCTTTATATTAAATGATAAGTTTTTATAGCCAAATTTGTCTTCTCTTATTATTCAGTTATTGATGGTGATCTCCCGGTTCAAACGGATATTTTGCAGATTTTACTTAGATCTGTATTTTCTAGAAGATGTGTATACTTTTATTAAATGATATGATTTTTGGCATAATTTTGTCTTCCCTTATTTTTCAGTTAAAGATGGCGATCTCTCTGTTCAAACAGACATTTTTGGATTTTACTTAGCTCTAGCTACTTTCTGCATTTTCTAGAATATACGAATCTTTTTATTAAATGATATGATTTTTGGCATAATTTTACAGTCTCTTATTCTTTTCATTTCAAGATAGCGATCTCCCTGTTCCAACGGACATTTTTATTGATTTTTCTAAGATTGGGTCTATTTTCTGCATTTTCTGGAAGATATGTAACTTTTTACTACATGATATCATTTTGGCCTAATTTTGTCTTCTCTTATTTTCAGCTTAAGATGGCGATCTCCCTGTTCCAACGGACATTTTTGCGAATTTTTCTGTGCTCGAAGCTATGTTCTAAATTTTATTGAAGATATATATCATTTTATTAAATGATATGATTTTTCCGCCTAATTTTGTCTTCTCTTTTTTGATTGAAAATGACGATCTCTCTGTTCCAACGGACATTGTGAGGATTTTTCTGAGCTCGGTATTAATATTCTACATTTTTGGAAGTTATGAATCTATTTATTACATGGCCTAATTTTGTCTTCTCTTATTTTTAAGCTGAAAATGGCGATCTTACAGTTCCAATGGACATTTGTGCCTATTTTCTACATTTTGTGTAAAACATGATATTTATATATGAATTGATATGATTTTTATTGCCTAATTTCTGTATTCTCTTATTTTTCAGTTGAAAATGGCAATCTCCCGGGTCCAACGGACATTTTCTGTGGATTTTTTAGAGCTCGGGTCTATTTTTATACATTTTCGGGAAGTCATGGATCTTTTTATTAAATGACATGATTTTTTCGACTAATTTGGTCATTTCTTATTTTTTTCGTTGAAGATGACGACCTCCCAGTTCGAACAGACATTTTAAAGGATTTTTCTGAGCTCTGTGCTATTTTCTAAATTTTTTTTAAGATATGAATCTTTATATTAAATGCTATGATTTTTTTCCTCTAATTTTGTCTTCTCTTATTTTTTTAGTTGAAGATGTCGATCTCCCAGTTCCAACAAACATTTTTGCGGATTTTTCTTAGCTTGAAACTATTATCAAAAGCTCATTGAAGATATAGATCTTTTTATTAATGATTTGATTTTTAGACACTAAGTTTGTCTTCTCTTATTTCTCAGTTGACGATGGCGATCTCCCGGTTCCAACGGACAGTTTTACGGATTTTTCTAACCACGAGGCTATTTTCTAAATTTTCTGGAAGATACGGATCTTTTTATTAAATGAAATAATTTTTGGCCTAATTTTGTCTTCTTTTATTTTTCACTTGAAGGTGGCGGTCTCTTGGTTCCAATAGACTTTTTTATGGATTTTTCTGAGTTCCGAGCTATTTTCTATGTTTTTTATATGATATGAGTCTTTATATTAAATGATATGATTTTTGTAGCCTAATTTTGTCTTCTCTTATTTTTAAGTTGAAGATGGCGATCTTCTGATTCCAACGGACATTTTTTCGGATTTTTCTGAGATCAATGCATTTTCTGGAAGTTATAGATCTTTTAATTAAATGATATGATTTTTTTGGAATAATTGGTCGTCTCTTTTTTTCTTTGAAGATGGCGATCTCACGGTTCCAACGATCATTTTCTAGGATTTTTCTGATATCTGGACTATTTTCTAAATTTTCTGTAAGATATGAATCTTTATATTAAATGATAAGATTTTTAGCCTAAGTTTGTCTTCTCTTATTTTTAGTCAAAGATGACGATCTTCCAGTTCCAACGGACATTTTTTGCATTTTTTTTCAGCTCGGGACTATTTTCAAAAGTTCATTGAAGACATGGATCTTTTATTAAATGATATGATTTTAAAGACTAAGTTTGTCTTCTCTTATTTTTCAGTTGAAGATGGCAATCTCCCAGTTCCAACAGACATTTTTGTAGATTTTTCTGACATCGTAGCTATCTACTAAATTTTCTGGAAGATATTTAATTTTTTATTAAATGATACAATTTTGGCCTAGTTTTTCTTCTCATATTTTTCTGTTGAAGAGGGCGATCTTCCGGTTCCAACGGACATTTTTGCGGATTTTCTGAGCTCTAGTCTATTTTCTATATTTTTGTTAGATATGAATTTTTATATTAAATGTTATGATTTTTATATCCTAATTTTGTCTTCTCTTATTTTTCTGTTGAAGATGGTGATCTCTTAATTCAAACGGATACTTTTGCGGATTTTACTTAGCGTTGTATTTTCTGGAAGATGTGTATCTTTTTATTAAATGATATGATTTTTGGCATAATTTTGTATTCTCTTTTTTAAGTTGAAGATGTCGACCTCCATATTCCTTCGGATATTTTTGTGGATTTTACTTAGCTTGGAGCTATTTTCTGGATTTTTGGAAGTATGAATTTTTATTAAATAACATGATTTTTGTCATAATTTTGTTTTTTTCTTTTTTTAGTTGAAGATGGCGATCTCGTAGTTCCAACGGATAGTTTATGCGGATTTTTCTGAGCTCGGGTCTATTTTCTACATTTTCTGGAATATGGATCTTTTTATTAAATGATATCATTTTTATAACCTAATTTTGTCTTCTCTTATTTTAAGTTGAACATGGCGATCTCCCAATTCCAAAGGACATTTTTATGATTAATTTTACTTCGGGTTTATTTTCTAAATTTTCTGTAAGGTATGGATCTTATTATTATATGTTTTTTTGCCTAAGTTTGTCTTCTCGTATTTTTCAATTGAAGATGGCGATCTCCCGATTTCGACTGACATTTTTACCGATTTTTATGAGCTCAATGCAATTTTCTACATTTTATGGAAGATATGGATCCTTTTATTAAATGATATGATTTTTATACCATACATTTCTCTTCTCGTATTTTTTCTGTTGAAGATGGGGATCTATCGGTTCTAATGCACATTTTTGCGGATTTTTCCTAGCTTGGGGCTATTTTTTTACATTTTAGGGAAAACATGGATCATTTTATTAAATGTTATGATTTTTGGCCGAATTTTCTCTTTTCTTTTTTCAGTTGAAGATGGCAATCTTTCAGTTCAAAAGGGCATTTGTGCGGATTTTTTTAAGCACCGGGCTATTTTGTACATTTTCTGTAAAATCTTATTTTTAAGTTGCAGATGGCGATCTTTCGATTCTAATGGACATTTTTGCGGATTTTTCTGAGCTCGGTGCTATTTTTCTATATGTTCTCGAAGATATTGATCTTTTTAATAAATGATATGATTTTTTGCCTAATTTTGTCTTCTCTTATTTTTTCATTGAAGATGGCGATCTCTCGGTTGCAACAGACATTTTTACAGGATTTTTCTGAGCTCCATGATTTTTCTACATTTTTTGTAAGATAAGAATCTTTATATTAAATCTTATGATTTTTATAGCCTAAATTTGTCTTCTTTTATTTTCCAGTTGAAGATGGCGATCATTGTAATACCCCTAAGCATGAACTACCATTATGTGTGTATAACATGTATTGGATGCGTCTTTGGAGTGTAGACTGGAGTGTAGAAATATGTATGTGTATCTGTTTACATGCTTATACATTCGTGTATGCATGGATGTTAATATGGTTGTGTAGTGTTTATACATTTACGCATATATAAGTGTGCGTGTGTGGGTCTGTTTAGTGTATTTGTGTATATATACATGTAAGTATGTGAGTGTATACTAACTAGGTAATGTGTAGGTAAGGGGAGTGGTGAGGCATGGATGTCTATGTATGTATGGAGAGCCATATACATATATATTATACATTTGACAGTTTTTTTTGAATCCTATGGCTGACTAGGACAAGCTGACTAGGACAAACAGATTGATAGAAAGACGGCTCAGATTTAATCTTGAGTATTGAATGGTTGAGATGAGATTTTGTTGAAAATGGGGAAGGCTTCGTATTTTGGAGGGAAACCCAAGGTCCCATCAATATTTTTTGAAAAGTGCACCCATTGATCTCTTTCTCTGGACAGGGCGAAATGAATTGGGGGCCACAAAGTGTGAGGGGGCAGTGCTGCTGACCTCATTTAATGAACAAAAGCACATCAGGCTGTGGATCGCTGACGTGGTAGGCTGATATTGTGCGGAAAAACCACAGCCCAAAGAATCTCAGCCGCCCAAACCTCCCCATGTGTGCTTTTTTGTCACCAAAACACAAAGGGCCGAAACCTAGCATCTGTTTGATTCCGACGTATCATCTGTTCCGAAGGTCCCATCATCTTTTTTCTTAAAAGAAACCCATCAATGAAGAAAAAAACCAGCAACTGTTCGCTGTAGTATGTAGTCCCCAAAACCCAACATCTGTTCCTAAGTCAAGGCTCTCTCTCGATTCTCGGCGATCCGCCACTGCCTCAGTAGGAGATGGGTTTAGAACAGATGCGATCCGCCACTGCCTCGGTAGGAGATGGGTTTAGAACAGATGCGATCCGCCACTGCCTCGGTAGGAGATGGGTTTAGAACAGATGCAATCTGCCACTGCCTCCGTAGGAGATGGGCTTAGAACAAATGCGATCCGCCACTCCATCCGTAGGATGCGATCCGCCACTGCCTCAGCATGTAGTCCCCAAAAAACCAACTTCTTGAGGTTACAGGTAATTCTTTACTAACTCAAAGAATGACTATGATTTAATTCAGTTTTTTATTTTTTGTTTTATTTTTTGTGGGTTTTTTGGTGGGCAGTTTTTGGGATGCAACAAGCTGAAAGGTTACAGGTAATTCTTTACTAACTCAAAGAATGATTATGATTTAATTCGGTTTTTTATTTTATTTTTTGTGGGGTTTTGGTGGGTAGTTTTTGGGATGCAGCAAGCTGAAGGACGACTCATCAAAGAAGAAATCGGAGAAGTTTTTAATTTTCATCCGCCACTGCCTCATCAAGCAAGCTGAAGGACGGCTCATCAAGGAGATGGGTTTTTTGGGTTTCTTGGTGGGCAGTTATAGGATGTAGCAAGCTGAAAACAACCACCAAGTTCCACACCTGCACGTGAGGTGATATGAACGAGTCACCCCAAAACCCTATGTTTTGCTTTGTTGCAGAATTTACCAAAAGAGATGAAAATTAATTAAAATTGATATCAAAATCAGATAGAGGAAAGCAACCTATTTTTCCAAAGAAGACCATAATTCCTCTGATTGAGGGCCTACGCGAGATCACTCTCACCATTTGGAATAGCAACACCCTCACTTTCAACGATTTCATCAGCCCTGCAGGTGCTTTAGCTTTAGCATTTTTCTTTGCTTTGCTTGCTCGATTTATTTTTGAATTTTAATTAGGGTCAATTGACCAAGAATTGAATTAACGATTTTTCTTATTCTTATTTTCTTCTTGCAGGGTTCAGCTGCAGAAAGTTCTGTCTTAGGGCTACAATGATTCTTTCTTCTATAGTCTAAATCTGGAAATAATCTGTGAAAAGGTTGTATGCAGACCCTATCAGAAGAGGTCACCAATCTTATGGAAGACAAAGAGAGGTTGGTCACCAAGTTGGCCGCTTTGAAAACTTCACCGAAAAGAGCAGGCAATGGGAATGCAGGTGGTCATGAGAGGGAACTGATGCTGGAGGCTGCTCTCAAGGAAAAGGAGCAGAGAGAAGCCAAGATCCAAAAGAAAGTCAAGGAATCCAAACAAAAGGAAGCCTTCCTTGAAAATGAGCTAGCCAACATGTGGGTCATTGTCGCAAAGTTAAAGAAGTCTCATGGAAGCGAAGCTGACAACTCGGACTCCAAGTGATGAGAATGTATCCTCAACAGACCCTGGAGTATAAGGATTAAAAGATGATCGGCTGGTGTTGTAAATGGCCAGGGGCCACGATGGTACGTTATGTATGTAAATGGGGTTTGGGGGAAGATAGATGGAGATAGGAGGACTATTTGGGGAAGATAGATGGAGATAGGAGGATGTCGCTGCTGTTTTGGTTGGTTCTATTCAAATCTCACGCTCCAAACCTTGGTTGGTTCTATTCAGCAGATAGGAGGACGTCGCTGCTTATCGATTCTCCTCCATCGATCAAACTAGAAGATTTGGAGCATGAGGTAATTAATCAGTTATTATCTAGATAGCTCTGGATAATACTTATGATATTTGGACAGCTCAGAGAAAAGTTTACTTTGAAGCTTTTATTACGGAATTTTGGTGGTGACCGCGGTAGATGCACCCTTTATTGGACATTTTTATAAGAGCAGGACACTCATGTTCGGAAAATTGGCGTCTGACAGCAATGGTGGCAATCAGAGGGGGGTTGGGTTGGTATCAGGTTGGGTCAAGTTTGCCCCTTCCCAGTTAAGGGCATACCCGTACTCTACTAGAATAAGTTGGGGACAAGTGCCCTTAAACAACACTATACTTGAAAAAAATCCGAGTTAGCCATAACCAACATGCTTTACTCGACTGGTCGGATATGGGTCGGGCATAGTCGGGTTTTGCAGCAAAGCACCATTGGTTGATGTTTTGCAGCAAAACAAATGGTTAAAAAGGCAAAATTAGCAAGGTAAAGAGATCTTGAGGGAATTACTAAAAAGAAGAAAGAAGAAAGAAGATTTGAGATCCTGATTTGAGGATGGATACGAGGGAGGGGGAAATTGAGATGGATTTGAAGGAGATGAGAGATTTGGGGATGGCTTTGAGTGATATTAGAGATTTGGGGTTGAAATTTTTGGTAGGATTATAAGCATTCAAAATTTAGATGTAATAGTACAAGTCTTGGAATAGTTTACCCACAAAAGCACTAGATATCCACTGACATTTTTCTGATTTTTAATTTTCTGTCATAATTAAGGTGATGAAACAACAAATATAGCACTCTATGAAAGCAGCCAATCCATCTCTCACTAAATTCCTCAGCTTAAAGAACTTAATCATGGTATGTCAACTATAATAAAGGATTCCCTCCTCAACATGTGTAATGTCAAGCACCACCCAAATATTAAGAAAATCTGTCATCTTTCATCATCCCTGCTTTAAGCCAACAATACCTTCCACTCATCATAAAGTTAGGGCATAATCATAACAATAATGTAATCCAACATAGAGGCTTTCATTTGAGCCTAGCAAATGATGCAAACATTTATCTTCACCAACATAATCAGATATGAGCAAAAAAGGAACATATCCACAATCAGCTCTTCAACATACTCCCTGAACTCTATAAAGATTTTCTTTTTATCTAATTCCATCTTGAATCGTTTGCTTTCGGCGACCATCCCCATCCTAACTAGGTTTGCGAATCAGTCTGAATCTCATTTGCTCGCTTCAAAAGTTCGAGGCTATTCATATATAATGCGCATACCGTAACTTATGCCATAACTACAAAACAACATAAGGGTTATATGCCTGAAATGTTATCCAGCAAAACATTGCACAGCTGTATCCTATATTCCCAAGTCCTCTTTATGAGAATATGACTTGATTAACAATCGATCCTGAATTTGAATAGCAAACATCTACCTGAAAATTGTTTTTCCTTTGTTTATGCAGCTTTCTTCCCACATTAATAATTAGAATATCTAGATTTTTTCCCCTTTATATAACAAGATGGGGCCATCGAAATATTCTGAAACTTCACCTGGGAATATTTGAATTTGACAACTAATATTGTATTGTGCTGTTAGGTAGACCTAAATGAGTTTCAGTTTAGGTCAGTTCCATGTGTATTTATATTCATGCATTCATTTTATGGGATTAGGAGCCACACTAACAGCTGTTGCTGGCTATTTGTCTTTTTTATTGTTGTTGCCTGTCAGTTTGAGGACTTCTAAAGGGCATAATAATAAATGGGGGATGGATGTCAAATAGGTTTCTTTCTTGCCTCTAGATTGCAGATATGGACTATCAATGGTTTAGATGAAGTTTTGAGAGAACTTTTAAGGGGGAAACATTTCAATTTCGGGGGAAACTGTGTTGGGAACCTAAAACTTTGAAAAACGCCTCAAAAACTGTGCATTGGCTGGGTCAAAAAGCATTCGATTGATTCTAATTATGTTTTTTCTCTCCAGCGTTTAAGCATCTTCCCAAAATGGAAGCAAACAAAATGGGGGAGAGCCGAGACAAGAGTAGCAACAAAGAGAGCGATATCCACCTGTCTTCCTCCATGTTTTGTTTATTAGGCCTTAACCCCATCCATCTCTCCCAAAAAACCATAAGCTTCTCATTTTCTAGGGTTTTTTTCCAAATGGCGAAACAGAGAGCTGTATTTGAGCGACCTCTTGGTTGAGCTGTATTTCCAAAAAAAACTGTGCATTAGCTGAGCTGTATTTGCTCAATCGCAAAGGTCGCAGTTTAGATTTCTCAATTTTTCTCCTTTCTCAATTGTTCATAGTTTTGGTTCACAGTTTTCTTTCTTTTCTCCTTGATTCACAGATAATTAGCAAAGGTGATCGAGTTCGAGCGGAGAGATATGAATAAATAAAAATCTCATCACTAAAAGTCTGTGGGTTTCATTTGGATATGAAGAAAAATTGAGGTGCGTTTGATTCTATATCTAATCCCTTCAGATTGGAATCATGAGTGCCTTTGGGAAGCCATAGGTGACGTGCATGAGGGAGAATTTATGATTGGTGTTGTTGTATGTGGCACAAGTACGATAATGTTGTGCATAGACCCTGTGGCCAGCGAAGTTCAAGTTACCCGGAAGCTAGAAGATCATTGAGCCGGAAGTGGGGAATTATGAAGTTTGGGAGAGGTTATTATGTCAGGTGGAACAACAGAATGGGATTGTACTGGTTGAAGCTAAAGCTTTTGGGTGGTGGTCATTTTGAAGAGATGAAATCTCTTTGGTAACTTAGAGACGGATCTGATATTTAACATGCTTATTGTGTTAAATTTGGATGTAAAAATCTTTGTGTTTTTGTGATTCCTATAATGCGTTGCATTATACTTTGAAAATTCGAGTCATTTTTTGGTTGGTTTATCATACGAGGAACCCATTTTCTCTGATATATCCTTTAATTAGTTGCTAATACATCATCAGATTATCAAATTTGGTGTTAGTTGTGTGGGTGTTTAATCCTTTGTACTTAATTGAGTTGGGTTTATGGGGACTCTGGCAACGATGCGTGGGGCCTGTTCTTTTGGATGGAATAGAGACTGGAATGGGAATGGGGACACTATTCATCTACTGTTCAGCCTATTCCTTGGCTTCATTCCATGTTTGTGTTCTTTTGGTCATTGGAATAGAATTCTACGTGGATTCAAAAATTGGGAATCATGGGTGCTTTTGTATTCATTGGTTTTTGATGGGAATACAATGGAAAGTATGGAATAGGTGGGGCCCACTCTCTCATCTCTCTCTCTCTCCCCTCCAACTCACTACCTTTCCACTTTCTCATTCCAACTCTCAAAACCCAAAAGAACACAAGAATAGAAAGTGGACCACACTTTCTATTCCAAACCCCACTTTCCATACTCCATTCCATCCAAAGAATACAAAACTCCATTTTCTCTCTCCGCGGAATACAAATTTTCCCATATTCCCATTTTCCTATTCCAGCAAAAGAACATGCCCTTGGTTTCTGAAACAATGTTATGGTTTCTGAAACAATGGATGGAGTTTGATTTTTTTCCTGTCTCAATTAATTGATGCAGCCATAAGGCTGTCAAATCCTTCTGGCCAATTGTCGTTGGGCCCACCTACGTTGGTTTGCATCCGCGTTAAGTCTGCATGCATTAACTTCTTGCAGGCATTCATTTAATATCTTTTTATCAAAAAACATTATGCACACACTCTCTTCCCTCTAACTATAAAAACTCAGAGAATGACTCTTTACACCGGCTGCTTCGGTGTTGCGAGGTGACTGGTTTCCAAATCTGCAAAGAAACGGAGAGAGAGAGAAAGTGAGATGTGATCATTGATTTCAATTTTTTTCCTTTTTAGGAAAACTGTCCCTTCCCTACACCGAAACTCCGGTGTAAATAGCAATTCTCAAAACTTAATGTCAGACGTTATTAATATGGCCAATGCTCTCTGCAGCTCATTCGTGAGGTGCATGTACTGTGTTTTATCCAATAATGGGTGATTTTGTCACTTCATGGGGGCCAAGTCATCCTCTATCTTCCAAAAATAGCAAAGCTTTACACTGATTTCTAGATGCGCCTCATTTTTTAAGGTGCATTTAGCAATTTCCATTAATATTTGAATGCGAGGGGGCACGCCAAGAGGAATAAGCACACGAGGTGCTGGCAGGCATTAATTTATGCATAAAAACATTATGCACTCCTCTAGGGAATGAACACGAAGGGGCACATTCTGGGGAATAAGCACGGGAGGTGCTGCCACCTCATCGATCCGCGACAAAATAATGTAGCCAACTCATCAATCCGATGGCACGGTTTAATTATCCGCGACAATATAATGTAGCCAACTCATCAATCCGCTGGCACGGTTCAATTAAAGGAACAACAAATTTAGCGGTACGGGCGTCCGCGGCGCCAAATGCGTCTGCACCGATTTTTTACGTTAATTTGTTTGTGACTGCTAAATATTTTTATGCTAATTTTTTGTTCCATGCCAAAAATACCCGCCCCGAAGGCGTCCATCCGAATTTGTTGTTCTATGCTAATTTGTTGTTCCACGCCGAAGGCGCCCTCGTCGAATTTGTTGTTCCGCGTCAAAGGCGCCCATGCCACGAAATATTTTTACGCTAATTTGTTGTTCTTTTAAATTTTGGCAGTGGAAATAATTTTTTGGTGAACAAAGATTTCGCGGGGGAAAATCGTAAATGAACTGTGCCCGCGGGCACGGGTTATGACTAGTAGATATATAAGATATAAACATATATGTGTGGGAATGAGTGTGGTGAGAGTATGCATGGTGAGTGGGGGGTTAGTGTGAAAAAGGTTAAGGGTAGTGGCAAACCCTATTAATTAAGACATCAAGTTGAATGGTATTTAATAAGGATCTTTGTGCCATGGCCCACTTGTAATTAAGTGTAAGTGAGTGTGTAAGGAAGATGCCATGTGTAAGTAATTACAAACTTGTAAATAATATGCCATATCGAAGGGCATTCATTTACAGTGATTAAGCAATGGCATGAGATGAAATTACCATACCAAGTTTGAGGGTATTTAATTAAAGGTTTTGGGTAATGGCAAACTTGCAATTATATGGACCTTTAGAGAAATATCTCTTTGTAATTATCTCCCTCCTCCTTCTACATTCTTCTATTTCTTTCCATTTCTTTTCTTTTCATTTTCATTTTTCTCTTTTTCCTCCATGTGGCCGAATTCTTCATGCAACCCAAAAAAAGAGAAGAAAGAAAGAGAAAGAGAAAGGGAAAGATCAAAGGAAACCAAGAAAAGGAAAGAAGAGAAGGAAGAAGGAGAAGGGGAGGAAGCTAACATCACACTGGGATTAAGGTAGGAATCTCCACTTGTGTATTTATTTTTAATTTGGGAATGTTGTGTTCATTATAGAACTAATTAATGAGAAAAATTGTAGTTAACCTAATGCAAGATGGCATTTTTATTAATCATAATGACATATATGTCCTAAAGGTGATGTCTTTCATGGTATTATTGACTAAAATTAGCACCTTTCTTTAGAAATATTGCACATTTGGGTTAAAGGATGGATCTTTCATGGCCCTCCTACTTAAAGTTAGTAAATTTATTAAAGTTTGCATGCATTTATGAAAGTTAGCAAGTATGTTTAAGCAAAATGTCATGGTTTAAGTTGTATGATCTTCATTATATTGTTGGCGGTTCAAGTTAACTTGTTGCATATTCACCATTAAAGTGTACACATAGTTTTGGTGGTAATGTGGAAGAGATCCCTAATTAAATTCCCTTTAAAGTGTGCTTGTCTTCATTATATTGTTGGCGGTTCAAGTTAACTTGTTGCATATTCACCATTAAAGTATACGCATAGTTTTGGTGGTAATGTGCAAGAGATCCCTAACTAAACTCCCTTTAAAGTGTGCTTTTTGGTGGAAATGGTGTTGGGGAGGTTGTAGTGAAGTGGCTACATTGGTGATCACTCCATATTTTACACCTTTTTTCTGCATGTTTGCATGCCATTTTGATCGCTCGTATCGCGTTTTTCACGATTATTCGACAATATTGCGATGCTTTTCACGATTTCATGTTTTTGTCGAATTTCAGGAGATTTGGAGCGATTTGGAGTGATTCTGAGATGCACCCACTCCGAAGTGTCACCCGTGACTCTTTCGAGGGGAATTTTGCGATTGGAGAGGAGTGGAAGAACAAAGAACGTCGTAGGAGCGACGAGGAAGCAAAAATACAAAGATTGGGCATTTTCAGCATGCCACTCGGCCGAGTGAAGGAGTCACTCGGCCGACCATCGACAGCCCACTCGGCCGACCAGATCGGACACGCAGCAGATTGAGTATCAGCGTGCACTCGGCCGACCATCGCCAGCCCACTCGGTCGAACCACGGAGACACCACTCGCCCGAGTGGCATCAAGACGACGACAACCAAAAATTCCCAACTTACTGTAATCCGTCAGTGCAGTCCCGAGTTCCGACTCGGCCGAGTGAAGAAGTCCCTTCGGCCAAAGCAAAGAAAGTCACTCGGCCGAGTGACTCCCGAGGAGTCGACCCCCAAAAGTCCAGACTTACTGGAATCCGTCAGGGTTTGTCACTCGGCCGAATGACATTTGTCACTCGGCCGAGTGAGCCGCGCTGCCTGTAGCTTAAAGTGCGATTTTCAAGCTGCGCAGGGGCAATTTTGTCACAGTTTTGGGCGATTTTGGGGGGGTATTTAACCCCAGTTTTTAACCTAGTTTAGGGAGCTTTTCCTCATACTTTTGGCAGCCTTTTTAGAATACTTTTTAGGAGATTAGATTTGGCTCTTTGGAGAGAGATAAAAGTGCTATTTTGTTGGATGCTATTGAAACTTCATTGGTTTGTCTCTCTTTCAATCAAAAACCTCATTTTTATTGATATATTGTCTATTGCAATGAATTCTATTGTTTTTATTACAGAATTTCTAATGATTTGCATTATGAATTGTGAGTAGTTTTATCGTCTTAGGGCATAGGGATGAACCCTACGAACCCTATTTCTAATTTGTGATGAATTGGTGAAACTCTTGCTAGAATTGATTAGGGTTAGTTTGGGATTTATTTAATACGAATAGCTAGGGATTCATACCGATTGGGATTTGCAAGAGATTGGATCCCAACTCGATAGGAAGCCCTAAAAATTCGAAATGGGTTGCGATTGGGTTTCTCTGGAATCGGTTTGCAAGAGATTGGACCGAAACTAGGGTTTTTGATTGCAATTCTATACCAATACCCGTTTGCAAGAGATTGGACGGGTAGGAACTATCCCAACCTAGGTCGTAGCTTGAGTTTGCACGAGAGTGGGCTCGAGATACGATTGGACGATGATGTTGTTCTTCACGCTAGCTTGCCTAGGTTAGGGTTTGCAAGAGATTGGACCCTACCCTAGGTTTGCTATAGACCAGCAATAGCGCGAGAGCGTGAGCTTGGTTCTACATTTAGTTGCAACTAGTTCACCTGAATTTCAAGTCTAGCAATTGTGAAACCTACGAATCACAATGACGAGATACAGTTTGTAGCGGGGATTCCCTACCCCTGGGCGTATTTATTAATTTGATATTTCTTTTATACAATTGAACGACTGTGACCGCTTTATTGCGAATATTTCTCAACTGTTCTTATATCCAGGTGAATTGAAGAAGACACCGTCATTTGCCCTCCTTGTGTTTGATACCCGCTCGTTGCTACACTGTGCGCTTGCGGTAAGACTAGTGAATCCCGCCCTGGGTGTGTGTTCGGGGCGGGCGATCAAGTTTTTGGCGCCGTTGCCGGGGAAGGCGATAGTGTTTGATTCTACCTACCTAGCTATTTTTCTTTTTGTTTTATTATTTCTATTTTTATTATACCCTTCCTTTGTGCTAACTATTTTTTTGAAACTCTATTTTTCCTTGCATGTACACGAGATCCACAGCGGACCCTGAAGAAATACTATACGATCCAGAGATCGAACGTACATTGAGGAAGATCAGAGCGGAGAGGAGACTCGATACGGGAGGGAATTTTATGACCCATCCTGAGACACCCAAAGAATTGGTGGCGCGAATGGCGAGGATCATTTCCATTAGAGATAGGCTTCGGCCTAAGACTTCCTCCACGACCTCGTCCATAGCTATGCCGGAGTTGGCGGCCGACAAACATTTCGAGTTGAAGACTGGATTGGTAGTTCTGATGCAGCAAGACCCTTTTCATGGGAATTCCCATGAAAACCCTCATTACCACATCCAGCTCTTTTTATCAAAATGTGCCACCTTCCAAATGTCGGGCGTCTCCATGGATGCTATCAGACTGCGCCTCTTCCCCTTCACACTTAAGGACAAGGCCTTATATTGGTTGAGGACGCAAGCTGAAGGAATCTTCACCACTTGGGATGAATTGGCGAGTGCCTTCGTCGACAAATTTTACCCGCCCTCCAAGACGGTGAAGATAAGAAGTGCTCTCATGTCCTTCAAGCAAGGACCGCAGGAGACTCTCTATGAGGTGTGGTAGCGCTTCAAGGACTTGCAGCATCAATGCCCCCATCACAGCATAGAGGATTAGGAGCTTGTCCACAATTTCTACAATGGACTCCAACCGGGCACAAAACAGATTATTGATGCTACCGCCAACGGAGCCATTTTGTCAAAAACCCCCGATGAAGCTACGGCCTTGCTAGAGGAGATGGCCTCCAATAACCAACAGTGGGGCGACGAGCGAGGACATTCTTCGTCCTCCTTGAAGCCCACGAGTATTTATGAGGCCAAGGCCGTGGCGGAGCTTGCTAGCAAATTTGACTCTCTCCACAAGGTAGTGGAGAGATTGGAGAAATACATTACCGAGCCGCATGGAGCTCCTCCTATACCTGCACCGACAAATCATATGAGTGATTGGCAAGACCAATCCCAAGCCATGTATGTAGGAGGAGAGCATGGAGAAGGAGCTTTGGAGCAAATTCAGTATGTTGCGGGGAATTCCGGATATTGGGCCAACCCGGTCGCTAGAAACCATCTGGGTTTCTCCTATGCTAATAATGATGGTGCCTTGAACCCCCCGCCTCAACAACCTCCTCAAGCTCGGGCTCCACCACCACAACCGAATTATCAACCAAGGGGGCCACCGCAACAAAACTTCCCACCTAGGCAACAAGTGGGACCTTATAGGCCACCCGGGTATAATCAAGGTTGGAGAAATCCCAACCCTCCGCAAGCTCAACCACGTTCGGATTTTGAAGCTAAGGTGGAGGAGTTTATGGTGGAGCAGAGAAAGATTAACGCTACGTTGAAGGCGGGACAAGATTCTCTCACCACCGTCGTCGCTCAAATTGGGGAGCAACTTGCGTTGCTCAATAGAAACAACCAACAATTGCCGGCTCAACCCGATCCAAATCCACGGGGCAACACCGGCCATATCAACGGGTTGTTGCGATTACGACAAGAGGCGGGAAGGATACCACTCCCCCCATGACTCAAGTCAAGGAACCCGACATGGAGATTCTAGAAGAGAGCGAGCCGGTAATTGAGGTGGAGAAAGAGAAGGAGCCGCAAGAAGGAGCAAAATCTAAAGTGGAGGAACCTATTGATGAGCATTGATTCATGCCACCGGTGCCTTTCCCTCAGCGGCTAGCTATAGCCAAGATCAAGAAGAGGCTAGCCAAGTTCCTCGAATACTTGAGAGGGGTGAGCCTCAATATCCCTTTCCTTGATGCCATAGTGGAAATCCCATCCTACGTGAAGTTCTTAAAGGACTTGATTACGGGAAGAAAAAGGAAAGAGAAGATCATGCTCGCGGAACAAGGAACTTGGTTCTCTAGGAAGGAAAAGGAGCCTGCCAAATTTAAAGATCCCGGGAGTTTCCAGATTTCTTGCACTCTAGGAGGCGTCCCCTTACAAAAAGAATTGGTTGATTTGGGCGTTAGTGTGAGCCTCATGCCTCTCACCATGTTTCGGAAGTTGAACACCGGCACCGATTTAAAAACGACCGACATGAGGATTAAACTCGCGGACGGTCGGATCACTAGGCCGGTTGGGATCTCGGAGAACATCCCACTCCAAGTTCCGGGAGGCATATGCTTGCCTTGTGATTTTGTGATCATGGATATCAAGGAGGAGGGTGACACATCGCTCATACTTGGACGCCCATTCCTCGCCACCACCGGTGTAATCGTCGATGTGCGGGAAGGGACTCTTACCTTGAATTTCGGCAACATTGAAGTCGAGCTCCATATACCAAAGGCTATGAAGCACATGCCATATCATGAGGAGCTAGATTATTTGGACCTCCTTGACGAGGTTATAGAAGAGGCTATACCCTACTCCATCGGTGCACTCCATGATGACGGCTTTGAAGAAGGCCAAGATTTGGTCAAAGATGAGAAGATAGAGGACTCTCCCAATAGCTCCACGATGAATGATGATGGCGACGCTGATGTCGCAAGAATACGATAGCTTTGCAAGCTCTCGACATTAAAGAATCCGAAGAAAGCTCCACTGATTCGCAGATCGGTGTCACCGGCGAAGTCAAAGACCGGAACAAGCTCAAGCTTGGGGGAGCCATCCCCCAACATTGCCCATGATGAAGGGACGCTGAGGAAGGCCACGCACCACCATGATCCAAATCCGAGCGGTCTTCCCGGTAAATTCGACGGGTGCATCTCATATGCACCCAACATCCCGCGCTAATTTGAAAATCCAAAGGGGTCGAGCTCACGACCTTAAACGAGCGCTTATCAGGAGGCAACTCGATGGTTTTTGCATTCTTTTTATTTTGGTCTTCATTTTTGTTTTAGACTGTATTAGTGTTTCGAGTCAATTGCCCATAAAAATCGTGACAACGGGTCTTAATTTCTATGACATGAGAGGAGAAAAGGAGATCTATCATATGGAGGATGATCGAGGCAAAGAAGAGCGCTCCAGGAATGCGCTCGAGGCTTAGGAAGAGGAAGAAACCAACTGGAGGAAGAAAAATAGAGAGTAGAGCGAAAACGGAGCCCCGAAGCAGAAAACAGCACGCCACTCGGCCGAGTATCATATGCGACTCGGCCGAGCAAAGGACCCCACTCGGCCGAGTGGGGCACCAACCAGGGAAGTCTGTGGAACCAACTCTCTGTCTTTTTTGTGCATTTCAGTATTAATTGCCACTCGGTCGAGTACGTTTAGTCACTCGACCGAGTGAAACGGATACCCTCCTAGGGCAAAAATTGCCGAGTGGCACTGCCACTCGGCCGACCGGAGTTTTCTCCCTTCGGCCGAGTGAACAAATGCCACTCGGCCGAGTCGTAAGTGGGAACGAGATTTTTCGAAATTTTTCGTTTACGCACTCGGTCGAGTAACATTTACACTCGGCCGAGTCGTAACATTTGCTATATAAGCGCGGAGCGGGCGTGTTTTTCTAAAACCCCAAATTCCTTTGTTTTTCACCCGAGCTTCCGCTGCTTCGTCTCCCTCGCCCGACCCAACATCCCCCGCGCCCGAATAACCCCCGATCGACCGTCGACCGACCTCCCCGAGTCGCGCCGACCGCCGGCCACCGTCCACCTCGCCGGCGCCGTCGACCCCCGCCCCCTATCGCCTCGGTTTGCCTTGAAATCCCATTTTCTCCTTGTTTCTCTCGATCTGTAGACCAGTTGAGCCCAAAAATCAATTTAATTCTTTTATCTATCTATTATACCCCATCTCCCACATGTATTTCGAATATTATCCGCTGATATCATTGTTTGATTTGCAGGCTATCTTGGGGGAGCTTTGGGGAGCTCATGGACGCGCTTTTAGCTCCACGGAGGCGGCGTTCTTCGCACTCATTGGCTGATTTGTTCTCGCGGCGTGTTCAGGTACATTCGTTCCATTATTTAGAACGCCGCATATTATTTTTGTTGGGAGAGCGCTCGTGGCACACATGTCGCCCCGTACTAGGCCACGCACACGGGGATCCGCCCCCAAGCAGAGACAGATCGATGACCCAGGTCCCTCTCACGCTAGGGAGGGCTCCCCTCCACCTAGCCCACCACCGCCACCCACACAGCCTATCCCAGCCGATCCTGTCCCACCACCGGCTCCCGCCGTCGGGCTGCTGGGGATCACGTTCAGAAACGGCACGCAGCGCATCCGATTTGAGCGTATCGCCCAGCGCTCGATAGTGCCCTCTAAGTTCGCACATCTAGCAGACCTTGATCGCCTAGGGGTACTAGAGGGGCTACTCACGTTGTACGACAACGTGGGATGGTGTGATTTTCTTGCTGTGTCGGCGGATACCTATATCCGTCCGACACTAGAGGTCCTGAGCTCGATTGACCGGACCGCTTGGGGATGCACATTCCGCCTGATGGATCGAGAGTGCGAGGTCACTCTCGACATGCTTCGTGCGTTCTTCCAGTGGCCCGCTGTCCCTGTCCCCGACCGTGCCTACGCGCCCACGAACATCCCACCACCGTCGTTCGACACTTCCACGTTCTGGACACGGATCACGGGTTCACCACTTGGCTTTGACCCTAGTAGGGACAAGGCCTCAGTCATCCTGCACCCCTGCCTCCGCATTGCATAGCGCCTCATGGCGACCACCTTTCTAGCGAGGTACGAGCCTGGGACGATGTCTACGCCTGAGCTCTACATGCTCTACGCGATGACTCGCCCTAGAGTTCTCGATAGGGGTAGCGACGACCTGGTCCCGCCGTCGAGATTGATATTGCTAGCTGGTTTTTAGACCGCATCATCATTTCGGTGGGCGCTCGCTCACCTATTTGCTGCGACGGTCTGATTACTCTGCTAGCCCTGATGACCGGCGTGGACCTACCTGACGACCTTCGACGAGCCCCGGGCCCCACTTCACTCTCGATAAATGTTATGGCCCAGATGAAGATGCTTCGTCCCCACGGCCAGTGGCACTGGGTGTGGTTGCACGGTCCCTTTATTGCCGATTACATGATCCTCCCGAGCCCCGCTCGGACACATATATGACCGGCACACGGGGACTGGCTTCCGACAATGGATCTCCTGATCCCCGCTGCCTACGTTCTAGAGGCCGAGGGAGCTGAGCAGGCACCACCTGCACCCGTCGACCCCGTGATCCCTCAGCCTGAGCTTGCACTTTCTGCACCTCCCGACACTTCTGTCCCCACTTCTGCCAGTGTCGGGAGCACCTTTGCTGAGTCCACCACCCCCACCACTGCTGTGCCTATCTCAGTTGAGCCTATTTCCTCACTTCTTCCCGAGCGTCCACCCACCATACTAGAGAGAGGCGAGCCTTCCTTTCCTGCTGCTGTACGGACCCTATCCAGCTTGCTGTCCGCTGGGGTGTCACCTTTTGGTCCTTACACTTCCTCCCCAGTGGTCGACCCTTCTGTCTCCACCGCAGCTGTCCTTTCCGAGAGTGTCGTGATGTCTGTCCCCGCTTCTGTGTCACTGACCTCTCCCGCTTCCTCGTCGCCGATTTTACCTTCCACCACTACTGCTGCTGCCTCCTCGTCCCAGCCTGCGTCCCAGCCTCACACTGAGGCTGGGCATCCACTAGTGAGCACAGCACCTTTTCCGCACATACCTGCTGGCCCGATTATTTACACTGCCCGTGTCAGACAGCCATGTCCTTCACAGCCTAGACCTATTCGTCCCTCCGCTCCACCACCCCCTGACACTCTACTTCAGAGCATTCGTGCTCTTGAGGGGGCGGTGAGTGGACTCAGAGGCGACTTTATGGCTCTCTCTGCCATGGTCAGTACCAAGCAGTCCCACGTCGCCATGCTTCCCGATATTCAGGCTTGCCTGAATCAGATCCTGGCACGACTGCCTCCACCATACCCACCCACCCAGCAGACACCTCAACCACCACCCCCACCGCCACCTCCGCCACAGGACGGAGATGGTGCAGCACCACCAGCTTAGGCACACTCTTGATGCCATTGATCTTTTTTGTCGTTATGCTGCCCATTCTCTGTTGGTCCTGTCGATATATTTTTGGCCCCCCTCATCCCCTCACTATTTTGGTCCCTGTTCAGATCACATCATTCTATATCCTTTTGGGAGGGAGGGAGAGTATTTTTGGTGACACATTACCTGCATCACTCTGATCTTTGCATGCATCATTCGTATCCACATCATATTTTCTGTTCATTTTTCTTTTTTTTATCATGCATGCATCCTCACCCACCCCACCCATTAACCGTCTCTCGGTGTGCCACACTTTGCACATTGAGGACACTGTGCACTTTAGCTTGGGGGAGTGAGTTCTTACACTTTTTGCTTTCATCACCTTTATTTTTAGTTTTTTCACGCTTTTTTCCGCTTTTGCACCCATTTTTCATCACTGTTTCATTTTTTTACCATGCATCACGTTTTTCTTATTTTCTTTGTGTGCTGCATTGTAAATAGTTCTGTTTTCTTTTATCTTTATTTCTTTCATCTTTTGCTAGAGATAATTTTTCTGTGATGACGATGACGTGGTGTTAGCTTTTCTCTATATGCATGCTAATTTTGTCATGTCATAGCTTTTGTTTCTGATATCATATGCTATGTCCTGCTTCGCATTTAGAAATAGTAACCCACTTCTTTTTCCGTATGAAAATGGATGAAATTCTACTATTAGCTGATGTCTGATAATTCATATGTATGCTATCGTAGAAAACACACCAAGATTCACGCATTGATTGCTTATATCTGGAGTACTGCTTTCTTTTCTCATATCACTTCTTATTGCATGATTTGTACGCTTCACTTCAGGTTGATTGAATGTTTGCTAGCATTGATATATCTGGACTAGTTTGCTTTTTGAGATTAAACTGAGTAGATTAAATTACCCTGCTGAAGTTGTCATGCACGTCCTATAGAGTGAACCGAGAGATACATTTATTTCTTTCTCCACATATCTTGAACATTATTTCTCTATTTTAAATTCATTGGTGAATCTCCCCTTAGCAATTCTATTATTGGCATCCCCCCGTTATTATATCCCATGCTCCAAATTCCCCAAAACCAAAAGAAAAAATACTTGTATATCCTTCTCTTTTGATTTGGGATCATTTGTGTATATATGTTATTAAAAAAGAGAAAAAAAAGAGAAGAAAAGAATAAGAAAAAGATTTGAGAAAAAGAAAAGAAAAGAGAAAAGAAGTTCGAAAACGATCTCATCTCATACCCTTTTCTCTCTTTCCTCCCTCTTTTGCTTTTATTTTTATTTTCTTTAACTTTTGGAGCTTCAAAAGAAACGGGGAATGTAAATATTGTTTTGTTTATGCCACCACGCTTATGGATAAGCTTGGGGGAGAGGATCCAATGATGTGTGAGAGAGCGACTACTTGACGGTGCATGACAACCTAGGCTAAGTAATATTTTATACTCGGTGAGATTGCAAAAGTTTCACGAAATCCAGGAATCTACGCTTAGCATTCATTTCATGAAAACCACACTTTTCTATTCTTACTACTCTATTGTGTGATATCTCTTATACTCCTTATAGAAAGCATTCAATTGAAAAGTGTGCGATCTACGATTTTGTATACCGCTTTAGATGCTTCAGACGATGTTAATTCTAGAATTATTCCATTTTTCATGCTATATTGATATTCTTGGGTTTTCTATTTCAAATGCACCATTATACTATGATATCGAGATAAAAGTCTTTGACATGTGTTTTATATTCGATGTGTGCTATATGAGTAAGTAAAACCCATGTCCTGAGAAAAATGATCTAGCAGCTTCCTTCTTCGTTTTCTATTTTGTTTTTCATTTTTCATTTTCCACTTTTCCATCGTTTCTATTATCCTTATCCACCTGGTTCGCTTTTTACTCATCTTCCTCGAGGACGAGTAAGAGGTAAGCTTGGGGGATTTTGATCACTCCATATTTTACACCTTTTTTCTGCATGTTTGCTTGCCATTTTGATCGCTCGTATCGTGTTTTTCACGATTATTCGACAATATTGCGATGCTTTTCACGATTTCTTGTTTTTGTCGAATTTCAGGAGATTTGGAGTGATTTGGAGTGATTCTGAGATGCACCCACTCCGGAGTGTCACCCGTGACTCTTTTGAGGGGAATTCTACGATTGGAGAGGAGTGGAAGAAGAAAGAATGTCGTAGGAGCGACGAGGAAGCAAAAATACGAAGATTGGGCATTTTCAGCATGCCACTCGGCCGAGTGAAGGAGTCACTCGGCCAACCATCGACAGCCCACTTGGCCGACCAGATCGGACACGTAGCAGATTGAGTATCAGCGTGCACTCAGCCGACCATCGCCAGCCCACTCAGCCGAACCACGGAGACACCACTCGCTCGAGTGGCATCAAGACGACGGCAACCAAAAATTCCCAACTTACTGTAATCCGTCAGTGCAGTCCCGAGTTCCGACTCGGCCGAGTGAAGAAGTCCCTTCGGCCGAGTGACTCCCGAGGAGCCGACCCCCAAAAGTCCAGACTTACTGGAATCCGTCAGGGTTTGTCACTCGGCCGAATGACATTTGTCACTCGGCCGAGTGAGCCGCGCTGCCTGTAGCGTAAAGTGCGATTTTCAAGCTGCGCAGGGGCAATTCTATCACAGTTTTTTGGGCGATTTTGGGGGGTATTTAACCCCAGTTTTTAACCTAGTTTATGGAGCTTTTCCTCATACTTTTGGCAGCCTTTTTAGAATACTTTTTAGGAGATTAGATTTGGTTCTTTGGAGAGAGATAAAAGTGCTATTTTGTTGGATGCTATTGAAACTTCATTGGTTTGTCTCTCTTTCTATCAAAAGCCTCATTTTTATTGATATATTGTCTATTGCAATGAATTCTATTGTTTTTATTACTGAAATTCTAATGATTTGCATTATGAATTGTGAGTAGTTTTATCGTCTTAGGGCGTAGGGATGAACCCTACGAACCCTATTTCTAATTTGTGATGAATTGGTGAAACTCTTGCTAGAATTGATTAGGGTTAGTTTGGGATTGATTTAATACGAATAGCTAGGGATTCATACCGATTGGGATATGCAAGAGATTGGATCCCAACTCGATAGGAAGCCCTAGAAATTCGAATTGGGTTGCGATTGGGTTTCTCTGGAATCGGTTTGCAAGATATTGGACTGAAACTAGGGTTTTCGATTGCAATTCTATACCAATACCCGTTTGCAAGAGATTGGACGGGTAGGAACTATCCCAACCTAGGTCGTAGCTTGAGTTTGCACGAGAGTGGGCTCGAGATATGATTGGACGATGATGTTGTTCTTCACGCTAGCTTGCCTAGGTTAGGGTTTGCAAGAGATTGGACCCTACCCTAGGTTTGCTATAGACCGGCAATAGCGCGAGAGCGTGAGCTTGGTTCTACATTTAGTTGCAACTAGTTCACCTGAATTTCAAGCTAGCAATTGTGAAACCTACGAATCGCAATAACGAGATACGGTTTGTAGCGAGGATTCCCTACCCCTGGGCGTCTTTATTAATTTGATATTTCCTTTATACAATTGAACGACTGTGACCGCTTTATTGCGAATATTTCTCGACTGTTCTTATAGCTAGGTGAATTGAAGAAGACACTGTCATTTGCCCTCCTCGTGTTCGATACCCGCTCGTCGCTACACCGTGCGCTTGCGGTAAGACTAGCGAATCCCGCCCCGGGTGTGTGTTCGGGGCGGGCGATCAAGTTTTTGGTGCCGTTGCCGGGGAAGGCGATAGTGTTTGATTCTACCTACCTAGCTATTTTTCTTTTTGTTTTATTATTTCTATTTTTATTATACCATTCCTTTGTGCTAACTATTTCTTTGAAACTCTGTTTTTCCTTGCATGTACACAAGATCCACAGCGGACCCCGAAGAAATACTATACGATCCAGAGATCGAATGTACATTGAGGAGAATCAGAGCGGAGAGGAGACTCGATACGGGAGGGAATTTTATGACCCATCCTGAGACACCCGAAGAATTGGTGGCGTGAATGGCGAGGATCATTTCCATTAGAGATAGGCTTCGGCCTAAGACTTCCTCCACGACCTCGTCCATAGCTATGTCGGAGTTGGCGACCGACAAACATTTCGAGTTGAAGACTGGATTGGTAGTTCTGATGCAGCAAGACCCTTTTCATGGGAATTCCCATGAAAACCCTCATTACCACATCCAGCTCTTTTTATCAAAATGTGCCACCTTCCAAATGCCGGGCGTCTCCATGGATGTTATCAGACTGCGCCTCTTCCCCTTCACACTCAAGGACAAGGCCTTATATTGGTTGAGGATGCAAGCTGAAGGAATCTTCACCACTTGGGATGAATTGGCGAGTGCCTTCGTCGACAAATTTTACCCGCCCTCCAAGACGGTGAAACATCCCTCATGGACACCTATGTTTTATGAAAAGTGTAGGTGAGGAATGTTTCAGTCCTCCTAAAGGAGGGTGACACGGGTTTGGGAAAACCAAATTAGTAGGTGTCCATGAGGGATGGACCGGTTGTGGTTTGCACTCCTGACGTAGCCCATGAGGCCGGGAGTGGCAGATATAAGGAGGATTGTGGAAAGGGCTCCTTTGTTAATAGCATTGCACACTTGGCTCAGTCCATAGCATGTCTGGGGGAGTTCCAGTCCCACCCCAACTGGGGGAGGAAGTTCCAGTCCCAAAAGGGTCTTACCCACTACCTAGGTTTCAAAACGAACGATTTAATTGATAACCCTCATTATTTTTGTAGCAGTGGTAAATGTTGCTTATTTGTGTGTTCTTTACTTGTAGCTTCTTTTGTAGAATACCCCTGTTATACACATTACCTGTTGTATTTGCTGTTCCTTTCTTCTATTGGCATGTTGTACTCATGGTTCCTTCCTTTGTGATTAAAAACAACTTCCCCTAAATTAATAATTATTTGCACGAGTTAGGTTCCTACTTGGACACGCTTTGACATGCTCTAATTTTTGTTTTCAGGATCATGGATCTAGAGGCAGGGGATAGAGTCGGAGGTTTGGTTGAGGCGTTTGAGTTGTGGGTTGGATGGTGAGGGGAGAGGATGAGAGTTTGTACCTTTAGGGTTTTGTTGTTTGGGGTGAGTTGTATAAGATGGTTAAGAGATGTAAACTATATATTATGGATAATATGGGATATTGATTCTTGTTTTTCTCTTGGATGTTCTCTTTGTGACAATTTGTGATGTTGGCTTGTCAGTGTTTGTTATCTGAAAACATTACAGGTACTACCCCAGCAGTGCGCAGTAGCCTGCCGTCTTCCTTTGTGTTTTTCTTCTTTATTCCTGCGTAACACTCGCTCTTCGGGAATATCTGGGACGGATTCGTACTTTCCGGGTATCCTGGGGAGCGGAGCGTTACAATCATCAACTGATATAAGGGAAGAAAAAATTCGGAACCGAAAAATCGCCATCTTCATCTTTAAAAATGTCTGTGGTAACCAAGATATCGCCATCTTCAACTAATAAGATTTTTATATATCATTTTCTGAGCTTGGTGCTATTTTCTACATTTTATAAAAGATATTAATCTTTTATTAATTGATATGATTTTTATAGCCAAAATTTGTCTTTTCTTTTTTCCAGTTGAAGATGTCGATCGTTTTATTAAATGATATGATTTTTTTGGCCTAATTTTGTATTCTCTTATATTCTAGTTGAAGATGGTGATCTCCCGGTTCCATGTGACATTTTTGCGGATTTTTCTAAGCTCCCGGCTATTTTCTAAATTTTCTGGAAGATATGGATTTTTATAGCCTAATTTTGTCTTCTCTTATGTTTTTAGTTGAAGATGGCGATTTCCTAGTACCAACGGATATTTTTGCGGCTTTCTCTGAGATCGGGGCTACTATTCTATATTTTTGGAAGTCATAGTTATTTTTATTAAATGATATGATTTTTAGGCCGAATTTTGTCTTCTCTTAATTTTTTTCGTTGAAGATGGTGATTACTCGGTTCATATGGAAATGTTTGTGGATTTTTCTGAGCTTTGAGCTATTTTCTAAATTGACTGTAAGATATGAATCTTTATATTAAATGATAGGATTTTTATAGCCTAATTTTGTCTTCTCTGATTTTTTAAGTTGAAGATGTCGATCTCCCGGTTCCACCGGCCATTTTTACGGATTTTTCTAAACTTGGAACTATTTTCTACAGTTTATTGAAGATATGGATCTTTTTGTTAAATGATATGATTTTTATAGATTAAGTTTTTCTTCCATTTTTCAGTTGAAGATGGCGATCTCCCGATTCCAACGGAAATTTTTGCGGAATTTTCCGAGCTCCGGGCTATTTCTATATTTTCTGTAAGATATGGATCTTTATATTAAATGATACGATTTTATGACTGAATTTTGTATTCTCTTATTTATTTATGTTGCGGGATAAAACTCGCGTACAATGAATTTGTATTAGGGGGAACCAAGGGCACGGTGGTTATGCTAATGACAGGATTAGGATAGGCTATTTAACAGGTGATTAGTGGGGTGATGAGGCTAAACTTGCTGTGGAGGCTGACCACGGCGTCGAATCCGGTAGGATACGATGGAGGGGCCGTGCTGCTTAGGGCGAGGACGAGCACGACCGGGGATGACGAGCTAACCTGCACAAGGAGCAACTCGTCAGAAAGGCCGGGTTGGGGTCCAACCCTTAGCCTCTCCAATGCCTAAGTCAGTAATAGGACTTAAAGTGGGGGCTAGGCACGCAGGTCGAACTGAGGGTGAGCCGACCGTGCGCGACGAGCTATGGGTGGAAGAACAAATGTATGGACGACCTTTGCTCTTGTGTGTGATTAATAAGATTGAGAGTAAATTTGTCAACCCCTTCACCGTTAGAGGCGAAGGGGTATTTATACCTGACGGGAGGCGGTTAGGTGGGGGCTGACCTGGCATGCTGACTCGTGTTGCTGAGCTGGCCCGGGTGTCGGTGGAAGCTTCGGACGAGGATGTCAGGAACAGGAGTGTCAGCCACGCTTTTGTCAGACGATGCAACGGCCAGGGGTGCTTTTGTCAGAGTGTCAGGGCCAAAAGCATTGAGTGTCAAGGGGCACAGTGGCCAGGGGTGCTTTGTCAGATGGTCAGGCAACGTAAGTGTCAGCAATGTCCTTGTACTAGGTTATTTGTCATGTCCGATGTGCCAAATATCCATCGGAGCGCCTCCCAGGGGCAGTGCCCGAAATACATCGACGGTCCGGCCCGGGCTGAGGCTGGGCAGCCCGGATGCACATTTTGCGCGCTGGTCCTGGCGGAATGGGGGCGGACTTACGCGTGTCCCGCTGGGGTCATGCCGGGGAGCGCCCCTATCAGCGGCCAAGGCAGGGTGCACCCATCTCCCTGTCGTGTCGAACTCTAGGGTCGGCAGGTGCCCTGCGGGCCTCTGAAGGTTGGGCGTGGAGCGCCCCGTTACGGGGTTTCCCCCCTTCGGGGGGAAGGGGGCGACGGGATAATTCGGTGGCTTAGGGCGGAAGGTCGAACTATCACGATATTTAGGTTGTAACAATTGCCCCCGACATTCGAGTTTGAGGTGGGAGCCCGACTCAGCTTGGATGACGCAACCCTTCCCTTGCTTTGAAACGGCGGTTCGGATTTTGATCCGTGCTCGGGGGTGGTGGCGTAGGTCTGGGAATTCCCGCCAGGTTAGCCATTATTGCGATTTGAAAGTGCCTGGGGGAAATCGAAGCGCCTTCGCTAATGATCTCGCGACGCGTGGATGTAGGTGACTTTCATGCCAGACGAGGTGTCAGGGATGCTCCGATGAGCACCGCGTGGCAGCACATTGACGGTCAGGATGGCCCGTTGTCTTCTATAAGTATGGGGGGAGGGGGTCGGCGGAAGCTTTCTTCCAGCTTCAATTTTTCTTCCTACCTTCTGGTTTCTGTCAGTCGTTCACCGATGTTGTTGCTGTTGTCTTTGCCGGAGGTCCATTCCCGGCCGTCTTCTCAGCTCGGTCGTTCGCTAGGTAGTCTCTGTATAATTTAAGCGATGGCTTCTCATTCCGACTCTGGAACGGGTAGTAGTGCGGTGACAGAGGAGTCAATGTCCGAGGAAAGGCGATGGGGGGCACAGAGGCCTCAGCGGAGGAGAACGTGGCGCCCTGACGTACCGAGGGCGATAGTAGCCGTCAGGTGCCGGCCGGACAGGATCAACATTAGGGATATTCAGGTTCGGTTCGTGCACCCACCCTGTGAAGCACGGGTACCGGGACCCAAGGAAAGGGTGTGTTCGCTTGGGGATAATAAAGTTGGGGTATACATCCGATCCTTTGAGTTGGGACTTCGATTCCCGATCCCCCCTACCTCCTACACCTGATGAACTTTCTAGAGGTGCCAATCTTCGCCTTGGCACCCCGCTCTTGGGGCTTGCTGGTGGGGTTCGCCGTGCTATGCTTTGCCAGCTCCCTGAGTTCGTCCTTGGCTTTGTTCCAGCACTTCTTCGTAGTTCGGAAGAGGGGAATGAACCATTGCGTCTGCGCGAGGGAGGGGAGGGTGCTCATCGTCAGGGTGCCCGCCGATGTAGGTAGGTATCTATGGAGGATTTCATTTTCATTGAGATGCCGGTCGACGCGGTGCTGACGTCGAACTGGGGGCGCTGAACCCTCTGGTGAACGAGAGGGTGAAGCTAGCCGGGGAGGACCTGGGGAAGGCGCAGATCTTGGCGAGGCTGCCCGAGGCGCACCGCCAGTTGGAGAACTTGACGCTGGTCAGTTAGCTTGCCCAGGATTCTTGGTCCCAAGATAGTTTGAGTCAGGCGTGCCTTTATCCGTCGTTACCATGATGAGCATGTCGTCCCAAGGGGAGATTTCTTCTTTTTGCACGGTCGGCCGATGTAATGTTGTATTCCTGACGTTCTCCATGAATAGCCTCGCTATTTAAAATGAATTTGTTGGATTGATCTTGTCTTGGCTTCTTCTTCTCCTCATTGAGTGTGTGGATCGTTTGCTTGCTTGCGAGGGTATAATTGCCCCCAACATTCGTCTGCCCAGGAGCGCTAGGTCATGGGGAGGGGGATGTTGAGACACAGTATGTTGACGACATACGCGTGAGCTCTGGGAGGTCCGGCGAACCATTGGATCGGGTCGAGGTGAGGCATTCCGCCCTGTCAGGTTTTGGGGGGTCGTTGTCGCAGTCTGACCCCGAACAGGTGACGCCCAAAGTCCTTGGCCGTCGTAAAGATGGCGGGGCCCTTCTTGGACCCGGGTGTGGGACGAGGCTGGGTTTGAAGTTGTTATGACTCGGCACGATCATTTCGACGCAAAAGAGGGCGGTAATCGAAGTGTATCAGAGTCCGTTGCATGGACAGATGCTATCGATAGTGAGGTCGACCCCTTGGTAGTCGCACCGAGCGGTGGTGCCTCAGGCGGCAGTGGTCCGGAAGGATAGGTTTTGTCTCGCCCTTCTCCCCCCTTTTTTGTTTAAAGGGAACGGCAGGCTCGGTCTGATGGAGGCCTTGTTCTGTTAGGTCGGCCCCTGCTACTATTATAAGGTTCAAACTAAATATATGTAGTTTCTGTTAGTTTCGCTACCTTTTGTTTGGGGAAGCCTCAGGATATACCTGTGGGATAAGGGGAGCGCGCAGCTCGGTCGTTTTCCTCTTCGCCTTGCTGGGCGACCTGGTTTCGTGAGCGCGCCCCTGCAGTTTGACGGGGATCGTTCCCAAGTTAGAACGGGCTTAGATAATGACTATGGATTCGTTTGGAGTAGCCTCTTTCATTAACCTTTACAAGAATTTAATAAAAAATCGCAGATGCTGGACAACCATTTAACTGTGGAGTTCTGATGAGATCTGGTGTGTAATCCGGTCTGTGGACGAACTATGTAGCCGTCTTACTTGTTGTAAGCTGGACCAGGACGTGCGAGCTCCTGTCCGTAGGGCGGCCCTCCTTCCCTTCCATCGCTCGTCGCGTTTCGCTGCACCTTCCATGTGCTGAATGGTTGTAAGGTCTCTGCCTGGGAGTCACCTCATCCTGTTGTAAACTGCATCAGGATGAGCGAACTCCTTTGCCCGGTGGGTACCCTTGTCTTTGTCGTTATTCGTTGCATCCCCTTTCGTCGTCACATCCATGAAGGGTTGCAAGGTCTCTTCGGGGGATCCTTACATCGAAAGGAAACCCTGGAGGAGGCGGGGGACGAGGGGTCGGAGTCGGAGAGCGAGGCCTGACCTCTATGGGAAGATAGAGGAAAGGGAGGTGGAGCGGGCCTTTGGTGGCTGGTTTGTCCAGCGGTGCCCTTGCCTTTCCCTCCCGTCGGGGTCGTCGTGGAGCAGGTGCGGATAGGGAGGGGCGGCCTGCCATGGGTCCTCTTCCCCCCCCCCTGTCGTAAGTTGTCCGGGGGAAGTCGAGGAGTGGAAGGTAGGGTGCCCCTCGTGTAAGAGAAATAGCCCATCATATGGGGGCAGTTCGCCCATGATCGGTGGCCTTCCCCACGGTTCGGCCAGTGGCAGGTTGAATTTGAGATGGCAGGTTGTCTGCAGGGAAGATCGACCTGTCGGGGTATCTTGCCCCGATTCAATCCTCGTGGGTAACGGGTTGCAGCTTACTTTCCTACTCCCCCTTTTTCCCTTTCCGCGAGGGGAAGTGTGGGGTATTTATAGGCGGTGAAGGCTAACGGTTCCTGCCCCGTTAATGCGATGAGCTGGCATCATCAATAAGCCCCTCAGAGTCGCGCCCTTCGAAACCGTCTATGACAGGTAGCGTTGGACGTGATTCATCAGTCCTTGTCTCTCGGAGGATGTGTCGTCATTAATGGCGCGTCTCCCGAGTGTCCTTTCGTTTCGACGAGTCACATCGTAGGCATGCTTTATTGGGATCTGGCGTCGACCACCGGTTCTTGGCCGGTGCGGGGCCTGCCTCGGTCCGCATGCCCTTGTCCTTTTCCCAAGGTTCGAGTTTTCGAGGATCTTGGGTCTAATTGGTGGGACGGTGAGCGGGGGGGGGGTATCTCAGTTCACGCACCCATTGGCTCAAGCGGTCGGAACTCGTCAGATCTTCCCCGGCTTTTGATGGGGTCGGGGGAGAGCGCGTAGCTCGGTCATGCCCTTCACTAGTTTAGGAGACGAGGGTTGGCCCTGCCCCAACGTCTGGAGGGGGGAGCGTGCGGGTAGCTCGGCCGGTACCCTTCTCCGGTTTGGGTGGCGAGGATAGGTCCTGCCCCGGAGTCTTTGAGAGGGCGGGTATTGGGCCGTCTCCATCCCGCAGCCTCTGTGGTCGGGCGGGTATTGGACCGTCGCCCACCCCCGTATGGCACTCTGGTTTGGGTGGCGAAGCTCAGCAAGCTTCCCCCGGAGGTCTTCACTGGAGGGGAGCGAGTGCGTAGCCCGGCCCATGCCATTCTCCGGTTTGGTTGGCGAGGATTGGTCCTGCTCAGGAGTCTTTGAGAGGGCGGGTATTGGGCCGTCGCCTACCCGCATATGGCGCTCAGATTTGGGTGGCGAAGCTCAGTAGGCTTGCCCCGGAGGTCTTCACTAGAGGGGTAGTGAGCGCATAGCTCGACCCATGCCCTTCTCTGGTTTGGGTGGCGAGGATTGGTCCTGCCCTATAGTCTTTGAGAGGGCGGGTATTGGGCAGTCGCCTACCCCGCATATGGCGCTCCGGTTTGGGTGGCGAAGCTCAGTAGGCTTGCCCCGAAGGTCTTCACTGGAGGGGGGAGCGAGCGTGTAGCTCGACCTGTGCCCTTCTCCGGTTTGGGTGGCGAGGATTGGTCCTGCCCCGGAGTCTTTGAGAGGGCAGGTATTGGCATGTCGCCTCCCCGCAGCCTCTATAGTCGGACGGGTATTGGGCCGTCGCCTATCCCGTGTATGGCGCTCTAGTTTGGGTGGCGAAGCTCAGTAGGCTTTCCCCGGAGGTCTTCTCTAGAGGGGGGAGCGATCACGTAGCTCGGCCCGTGCCCTTCTCTGGTTTGGGTGACGAGGATTGGTCCTGCCCCGGAGTCTTTGAGAGGGCGGGTATTGGGCCGTCGCCTCCCCGGAGTCTCTGATGGATATGATCCTCGCCATGCGTGCCGTTAGTTCCTCCGGTGTCTCCATACGGTTCATACAATCACCCTCCGTAGCGTGCCTTCTCTCAGCTCTGATCCTCCTCACGGTACGTTCGATCTCTGGATCAAATAGTATTTCCTCGGGGTTCACCGTAGATCTCGTGTACATGCAAAGGAAAACAGAGTTTCAAAGGAATTGTTAGCACGAATAAGAAGGAAAAAGATAAAAGTAATAAAAGAAAACGAAGACACTAAGTAAAGAGAATAAAACACTGTCGCCTCCCCGACAACGGCGCCAAAAACTTGATCACGCCCCGGTATGCACACGCACCCGGGACAAGCGACTAGTAGTCTTACCGCAAGCGCACGGTGTAGCGACGAGCGGGTATCGAACTCAGGGAGGAACAATGACAGTGTCTCCTTCTAATCACCTAGCTATCAAAATGGTCGAGAATAATTTGGGGTAAAATTGTCACAATCGTTCGAATGTCGATAGAAATACCAATAAAATAAAGCACCTAGGGATAGGGAATCCCCGCTACGAACCGTATCTCATCGTTGTGATTCGTAGGTTACATCATTGCTAGACTTGAATTTTAGGTGAACTAGTCGCAACTAAATGTAAAACCAAGCTCACACTCTCGCGCTATTGCCGGTCTATAGCGAACCTAGGGTAGGGCCCAATCTCTTGCAAACCCTAACCTAAGCCGCTAGCGTGAAGAATGACATCATCGTTCACCCGTATCTCGAGCCCACTCTCGTGTAAACTCGAGCTACGACCTAGGTTGAGATAGTTCCTACCCGTCCAATCTCTTGCAAACGGATATTGGTATAGAAACACGATTAAAAATCCTAGCTTTGGCCCAATCTCTTGCAAACCAATTCTAGAGAAGTCCAATCATGAATCTAAATCGAATTTCTAGGGCTTCCTATCGATTAGGACCCAATCTCTTGCAAATCCCAATCAATATGAATCCCTAGCTATCCGTAATTAATCAATCCCAACCTAACCCTAATCAATTCTAGCAAGAATTTCACCAATTCATCACAATTTAGAAATAGGGTCCATATGGTTCATCCCTATGCCCTAAGACGAAAGAACTACTCACTAATCATCATGCAATTCATGAGAAAATCAACAACAAATTCAGCACAATTCATTGCAATAGAGAAATTATCAACAAAAATAGAGTTTTTAATAAGAAAAGAGACAAACCAATGAGAACCCAATAGCATCCAACAAGAATAACCTTTTAATCTCCAAGAGAAAAGCTAAATCTAATGATCTAAAAAGCTCTCTAAAAAGGCTGCAAAAAGTATCAAAAAGTCCTCCTAAACTAGGGCAAAAACTGGGTTTAAATACCCCTCAAAATCGCCCAAAAAATCGTGACAAAAATGCCCCTGCGCAGCCCAGAAATCGCAGTTTACGCAGCAGGCGGGGCGGCTCACTCGGCCGAGTGACAAATGTCACTCGGCCGAGTGACAAACCCTGTACATTTACAGTAAGTTGGGGATTTTTGGGGGTCTGTCTTTGGAAGTGACTCGGCCGAGTGGCTTTACTCACTCGGCCGAGGGGCATTCAGTACTCGGTCGAGTCGAAATTCTAAAATCGCCTGTACTTTTCCAGTAAGTCGGCCTCTTTTGATGGTGGATTTTCCCGTGCCACTCGGGCGAGGGGATCTTCATACTCGGCCGAGTGGACTATCGTCACTCGGTCGAGTGCGCGCTGATTTCCTTCTGTGGTGCGTGTCCGGTCTGGTCGGTCGAGTGGTCTTCTTGCTCGGCCGAGTGAGTGCTTCACTCGGCCGAGTGACATGCTGTAGATGCCCAAACTCCATCATTTCGCTTCCTCGTCGCTCCTATGAAGTTCCTTCTTCTTCCACTTGTCTTCCATCGCTGAATAGCCCTCAAAAGAGCCTTGGGTGACACTCCGGAGTGGGTGCAAATCCTCTTGATCTCAAAATCACTCCGAATCGCTCCATATCTCCTGAAATACGACAAAAACAAGAAATCGTGAAAAGCATCCAATATTGTCGAATAATCGTGAAAAACACGATATGAGCGATCAAAGTGGCATGCAAACATGCAGAAAAAGGGTGTAAAATACGGAGTGATCACCTGGAGTCTTATGTCTTAAACTGAAACTTTCAAGTGGAGACGGTGAGATTTGAAAATGCGAAGAGAAAAAAGTACTTCATTAAAGGCTTACAATTACCGACAGTGTTTTAGTAGGCGCTTCGCGTTTCACATGTGAGCCAGCTCGCTCCCGTCAAGGGTCGTTGGTACGTATGTGGTTGGTCCGATGGTTTCGACGATGTCACAGGTTCCCTTTCATTTTACTGCCAGCTTCCCTTGGCGAGTGGTCTCGGCGAGCTTGGAGGTGGCACCTCTGGGGACCAGATCGCTGATTCTGAAGATCCATTTTCTCACCCGGGAGTGGCAGTGCTGACGGAGACGGTCTTGTTTTCCCCTGCGGCCACGGGTAACTCCTCGACTTCTTCAGCAAGAGTTGGCCGTCAGTTGCAAAAGCCCTCCCTCTCAGGGTGGAGATCGATCGACAAGGTCTGCTCCGGACCCTTGTGCTTGGTTGACCCCATGTATCAGCTCCTGGATAGCTTCTGGCTCCCCCGCACTAACCCCACTCTGTAATGCCCTACAAGCTACTGCACAAGTACTAGAGGGGGGTGAATAGTACTTTAAAAATAACAAGGAGTATAATTCCTAATTATAGTGCAAACAACTACCAAATCAATTTGCGGAAGCTTAAATTGAATGACAACAACAAAATTAACAATGCTAACAAAAGATGTTAATGGGTTCGGATCCACCCAAGTCTCCCCGACTTGTTCCCGGTGATCCTACGTCCCAACCACCCGGATCCCCTCCGGATACTTAGGTTAGAAACCCTAACCCAAGATTTCCACTATGATATCTTGTGAAAACCTTCACAAGATCAAATCATACATGCAATGGCAATAGTGAATCCCACAACCCGGGATCACAACCTTCTCTCACAACCGAGAGAATCAATAAGCAATATAAACAAGTTTATAATGAAATAAACAATCTTACCACAAAATCATATATCTTGAGTTTTCTTACCAAATAGGTGCAAGGAGGGATTTGAGGAAGATGAAGTCACCAAGACCTAGCACCAAAGAAATGACCAGCAATAGGTGCCTAAGAGTGATTTGGAGAATTGAATCAAGCTAGAGCTTGAAGGGTTCACCAAGAACAAACTTCTCTCAAGATGGATTCTAGATCTAGAAAGTGAGAGAATGGATTTCTTGTGAGGAAGAGAGCTTTAGAAATGAGTGAGAATAGCTATCTCTTTCAATCTCAATGAATCTCTTAATGGCAGCTCTAACCTAGAGAGAAATGACCTAGGTTCGTATTTATAGGGTCCCATAAAAACAAGTTAGGTCAAGTCCCAACGGATAGAAATCTGAGGCAACTAGTCGGTCAAAGAACAACCACTGACCGACTAGTTCATCAACTAGTCGGTCAGTCAAACAACATGGACCGACTAAGAGAAGAACTGAGAAGAGATAGAAATTCAGACCTAGAAATCTAGTCGGTCCAAGAAGACTTTCTGACCGACTAGTTTCACAACTAGTCGGTCGGTCAGTGAACGTAGACCGACTAAGAGGCAAAAGCAAATAGTCTGAATATAAATTGACTTAGTCGGTCCAAGAACAAATGTTGACCGACTAGATTATCAACTAGTCGGTCACCAAACGTTCTTAGACCGACTAACGATAAACAGTAGCTTAGGAGAAATTTGGCATGTACAGTAAATCACAACTAGTCGGTCAAAGAAGCATCCCTGACCGACTAGTTCACAAACTAGTCGGTCGGTGAGTCAACGTAGACCGACTAACTGTAAACAGTACTGAACAAGAAAAGATTAACTCAAACTAGTCGGTCCAAGAAGCTCTGTTGACCGACTAGATCAACATCTAGTCGGTCAGTACTTCTTCTTGTACCAACTAACATGCACAAACAAGTCCGAATCGAAGCGCAATGCTTCGAGGAAGTTAGAGTGGACTTGTACTAAGATCCTAGAGCTACGATATGAGCGTTATGAAGATAGAATCGTAAGATATACTCAAGGCTTAACATTCTATAGATCGAATCAAAAAGACTATAAATAAAACCTTAAAGAACGGTCTTCGAGAGCTTCGATCAATTCTTCATGACTTCCAAAAACGGTCCAAGAGCTTCAACGAAGCTTTAGGCACTGAATACGAGTGTTGAGAAGTCTTGAGATGTGGCTTTGATTGTTCTCGTGAATTTGGCGACGATCTCCAATACTGCGCTCACAAATTGTTAGTTCATGAATTATTTATGTTTGCTCATCATCCAAAACCAAATCCGGGGAGTCCAATATTCAACACACTCCTCGCGGGGTTTGGAAATTGACCATCTGATGGAGCAGGCTGGGGAGCGCTTCGATTGCCGTCATGTATGGTCGCCCAATGATCCCGTTGTACGCTGACGCAATGTCGACGACAACGAACTGTGTCATGCGAGTGACGACCCTTGGTTCCTCTTCGAGTGACACCGACAAGGTGATCACTCCCAAGATAGGAGTCGAGTGGCCGGTGAAACCGACGATGGGTCCAGTGCAAGTTCTCAGGTCCGCCTGCCCCAGCCCCATCTTCTCAATCGTCGACATAAATAGAATGTCGCAGGAGCTCCCAGTGTCGATTAGGCGGCTGCTGATGACGGTCGTTCTGATCTGAGCCTTGATGACGATAGTGTCGTCATGTGGTAGCTCGATTCCCTCCAAATCCTCGTTTGTAAAGGTAATGGGAGGTCAGGCTACCCTTCTCCCCTTCGTATTACCACCGAGGCTCGCTGCCATCACCTGCTGCGCGTACGCCTTCCTGCTCGACGACAACGCCCCTCCAGAGAACGGTCCGCCACATATTACATCTATGCGTATGACCGGCTTTGGCAGGCAAGGTTCCTCCCGCTCGTTGTTCGGTGGCGGATCCAGCCTCCGCGCTCCTCGCAGGGCCCTCTCCTCCTGGATCGGCCTTCTGCCCTCCACGAAGCCTCCCAGGTGACCCGCCTGGATCAATCGCTCGATCTCCCTCTTGAGGGTGTAGCAATTATTAGTATCATGGCCGTGGTCCCGGTGATACTGGCAATACTTCCGGAGATCTCGCTTCGTCGGGTCAGACTTCATTTCTCTGGGGGGTCTGGCAACAGTCCGGCCCTCGCCGTCGCAGCCAACACCTCTATTATGGGGGCATTGAGCTACGTGTACCGGGCCCGCAGAGGTCCTTCCAGCCTCGGGATCGCTCGAGCGGGCTCTCGGGCGGGAACGAACTCTCGCGCCGGGCCCAGGAGGTCTTCCGGGCGACGCCCCCGGGGGTCGCGCCTTGGTTGGGTCGGCTGGTCGCGGCCCCGGGGCCCGTCTTCTTGTCTCGGCCTGGGATAGGGCCGAGGCTCGCCCTGGGGCGACTTTGTCAGGGCGACTGGTTTCTTGACGCCGAGTGTCTCCTTGCTCAGCGCATATCTTTCCACCTGAGCGATTAGCGTGTTGTAGTCGGCCGACGGATCTCGGAGTAGGGATTTGTGGAGGCTTCGATTTCGCAGCCCCGTCTTGAAGGCTAGCATGAGCACTTCATCACCGCAGGCCACGACCGCCCGCCTCTCATCCTGGAAGCGGTGCAGGTATTTTCCCGTCGTCTCTCCTTCACCTTGGATTATCGTGCTGAGATAGTCCAAAGGCTTCTTCTTGGTGCGCCCCGGCCCGGAACCCCTGGCAGAATTTGTGGGATAATTCGCCGAAGCTCCCGATGGATCTTGCGGGCAAGCCGTAATACCATTCCAGTGCCGTGTCCCGCAGGCTCTGTGAGAAGAGCCGGCACAGGAACGCGTCACCCATATCCTGCGCCTCCATGGCCCCCGGTATTATTGCACGTACGAGAGGGGGTCGCCCCTTCCGTTGTAGGTGGCCAGCGGGGGGCCTTGAACCTTGTGGGTCTCGGGGCCGACGTGATCCATCGCGCCAATGGCGTGGCCTCCTCAGGGTAGGCGGGCGCTCTGGTGCACGCCCTCTCTGCCATTCCGGGGTTTCACTCCAATCCCGCCTCGGCTGCCGACGGTCATCATGCCCTGGGGAATAGCAAAGCGGTCACCGGGATGGACTCCTTCCATGTGTTGGGGACTCGACGGGCAGTGGGCTACGGTCATTCCAATACCGTCGACCTACAGCCGTCGCCTCTGGGATCTCTCTCCGCTCTTGATTCTCCCTTAGGAGCATTTCGCGCTCTGCGGCGAGAAAGCAGAGTTGCTGACGAATGACTTCCTCATCCAGACGATCTGGGGAGAGGAACCGGCGGGGCAGACTTCGCCCCCGGGGTGGGGACCTGGTGAGCGGTGGGCTGCGCTCGTTTCAAGCGTTGCCGGCCCGTCGCCGACACCTCCGGGATCTCCCGGTTCTCCTCATTCTCCCTCCGGAGCCTTTCGTGTTCTGCGATAATGAAGTGGAGCTGGCATCGGGTAGTCTCTTCGTCGAGGAGGGCTTGCCGGGCGGCTTCAGCTGCTCCATCTAGATGCTTCTGTGCAGCCGTCGCTTCCTCCTGGCGCCTTCGCAACCGCACGATCTCCATTTCTTCCTCCAAAAGCTTCTGTTGGGCCGCAATCTCCTCGACGAGCCCTTTGTCCCCCATTTCTTCGACGAACTGATGGTGAAGATTCTGCCTCATGTTCGGGGGCTCAGAGGGGCCTGGGGGCACCTCGACCTTAGTCGTTGCGAAACCTGCTATCATCTTGGCGAAGGCCTCGAAGCTCTGCTGCACCGTGCAGGCCGAGGCTTGGAACATTTGGACCTTCACCCTCGGGGGGATTAGTCGCAGGAGTCACGGGAGGAGAGTGCGATTCTTGATCCATAGGGTTCTTACCATGGTCAGGGTTCCGGTCGATTGATAGGGTCTGACATGGGTGTTTCCCTTCATTCCCACAGACGGCGCTAATTGTTGTGGGGTAAAACTCGCGTACAATGAATTTGTATTAGGGGGAACCAAGGGCACGGTGGTTATGCTAATGACAGGATTAGGATAGGCTATTTAACAGGTGATTAGTGGGGTGATGAGGCTAAACTTGCTGCGGAGGCTAACCACAACGTCGAATCCAGTATGATACGATGGAGGGGACGTGCTGTTTAGGGCGAGGGCGAGCACGACCGGGGATGACGAGCTAACCTGCACAAGGAGTAACTCGTCAGAATGTCCGGGTTGGGGTCCAACCCTTATCCTCTCCGTGCCTAAGTCAGTAATAGGACTTAAAGCGGGGGCTAGGCACGCAGGTCGGACTGAGGGTGAGCCGACCGTGCGTGACGAGCTATGGGTGGAAGAACAAAGATATGGACGACCTTTGCTCTTGTGTGTGAGTAATAAGATTGAGAGTAAATTTGCCAACCCCTTCACCGTTAGAGGCGAAGGGGTATTTATACCGACGGGAGGCGGTTAGGTGGGGTCTGACTTGGCATGCTGACTCGAGGTGCTGAGCTGGCCCGGGTGTCGACAGAAGCTTCGGACGAGGATGTCAGGAACAGGAGTGTCAGCCACGCTTTTGTCAGACGACGCAACGGCCAGGGGAGCTTTTGTCAGAGTGTCAGGGCCGAAAGCATTGAGTATCAGGGGGCGCAGTGGCCAGGGGGTGCTTTATCAGATGGTCAGGCGGCATAAGTGTCAGTAGTGTCCTTGTACTAGGTTATTTGTCGTGTCCGATGTGCCAAAGATCCGTTGGAGCGCCTCCCAGGGGCAGGGCCCGAAACACGTCGACGGTCCGGCCCGAGCTGAGGCTGGGCGGCCCGGATGCACATTTTACGCGCTGGTCCTGGCGGCTGGGGGCGGACTGACGCGTGTCCCGCTGGGGTCGTGCCGGGGAGCGCCCCTATCAGCGGCCAAGGTAGAGTGCGCCCATCCACTGTCGTGTCAGACTCTAGGGTCGGCAGGCACCCTGCGGGCCTCTGAAGGTCGGGCGTGGAGCGCCCCGTTGCGGGGTTGCCCCCCTCGGGGGGAAAGGGGGGGCCGATATGGTAATTCGGTGGCTTATGGCGGAAGGTCGGACTACCACGATCTTTAGGTCGTAACAATTTAAATGAAGATGGCAATCTCCCGGTTCCAACAGACATTTTTGCGGATTTGTCTGAGCTATGTGCTATTTTCTTCATTTTCTGTAAGATATGGATCTTTTATATTTATATTAAATGATATGATTTTAATGGCCTAATTTTTTCTTCTCGTATTTTTCAGTTGAATATGGCGATCTCCCGTTTTCAACGGAAATTTTTGCATATTTTTCTGAGCTCTGTACTATTTTCTGTGTTTTCTAAAAGATAATGATCTTTATATTAATTGATATGATTTTTTTGCCTAATTTTGTCTTCTCTTTTTTTCCAATTGATGATGGCATTCCTTTAATTAAATGATATGATTTTTTGGCCTTATTTTGTCTTCTCTTATATTTTGGTTGAAGATGGCGATCACCCTGTTCCAACACACATTTTTGCGGATTTTTCTGAGCTCCAGTCTATTTTTCACATTTTCTGGAAGAAATGGATCGTTTTATTAAATGATTTCAAGGAAGACAAAATTAGGCCAAAAATGTCGGTTGAAATCGAAAAATCGCCATCTTCAACAGAAATACAATACAAGACAAAATTCGAAACCGGGTAGTCGCCATCTTCATCTATAAAAATTTCTGTTGCAACCGGGAAATCTCCATTTTTAACTGATAAGAATTTTATATGTCATTTTCTGAACTTGGTGCTATTTTCTACATTTTATGAAAGATATGAATCTTTTTATTAATCGATATGATTTTTATTGCCTAAAATTTTCTTCTCTTATTTTCCAATTGAAGATGGCGATCTTTTTATTAAATGATATGATTTTTGGCCTAATTTTATCTTCTCTTATATTCCAGATGCAGATGGCGAGCTGTCGGTTCCAACAGATATTTTTACAGATTTTTCTGAGCTCCAGGTTATTTTCCACTTTTTGGAAGATATGTATCATTTTATTAAATGATATAATATTTTGGCCTAATTTCGTCTTCTCTTATTTTTCAGTTGAAGATGGCAATCTCCCGGTTCCAATGGACATTTTTGCGGATTTTTCTAAACTCAGGCTATTTTGTACACTTTCTGGAAGATAAGAATCTTTCTATTAAATGATGTGATTTTTATATCTTAATTTTTTCTTCTCTTATTTTTCAGTTAAAGATGGCGATCTCCCAGTTTCTACAGACATTTTTGCAGACTTTTCTGAGCTCCAGGCTATTTTCTACATTTTATTAAAGATATGGATCTCTTTATTAAATGACAAGATTTTTGTATCCTAATTTTGTCTTCTCGTATTTTGCAGTTGAATATTGCGATCTCCTAGTTCCAACGGACATTTTTGCAGATTTTTCTTAGCTTTGGGATTATTCCTACATTTTCTGGAAAATATGAATCTTTTAATAAATGATATGATTTTTGGCCTAATTTTGTCTTCTCTTTTTTCCGTTGAATATTGCGATCTCATAGTTCCAACAAACATTTGTGCGGATTTTTCTAAGCTCGGTGCTATTTTCTACATTTTATTGCAGATATGTATCTTTTTATTAAATGATATGCTATTTCGCCTGATTTTGTCTTCTTTTATTTTTCAGTTGAAGATAGCGATCTCGCGGTTCTAATAGATATTTTTTCGGATTTTTCTGACTCGGGGCTATTTTCTACATTTTCGAGAAGTTATGAATCTTTGTATTATATGATATTAATTTTTGACCTAATTTTTTCTTCTCTTATTTTTCAGTTGAAGATGGCCATCTCCCTGTTTTAATGAACATTTTCGCGGATTTTTCTGAGCTACGGGGTTATTTCTACATTTTCAAAAAGTTATGTATCTTTTTATTAAATAATATGATTTTTATAGCCTAATGTTGTCTTCTCTTATTTTCAAGTTGATGATAGCAATCTTCCAGTTCCAACGAACATTTTTGCGTATTTTTTTGAGCTCGATGCTATTTTCTACATTTTATGGAAGATTTAGACCTTTTTATTAAATAATATGATTTTTATGGTGTAATACCATGTTTTCGTATATACTGGTATAATATACGTATTTCTAGACGTATTTGTACTTATGGAATTTTTAGGTATTTTTATAAATTTTCCATAATTTCCTAATGACAAAATTATTTTTAAATTATTTTTTAAAACGTCATTTGAATTAAATGGCTGAGTATTTAGATGGTACACTTTGGTATTTGGTGAGCAAGGGTATTTTCGTGGAGTATTTCTATTTATTAGAAAATAGAAATACCTAAATTTCCAAATGGAGACACCTAGCCTAAGAGGTGTCATCACCTCTTTGATTTTCACCTAACTCTCTCCATTTGGCAAGCTAAGAGGGAATTAAGGGATGACAATGATGAAGGGATGAATAAAAGAGAAGAAATTGGGAAAAAGAAAACGAAGAAGAAGAAGAAGAAATTCAAGTTCTCATCCCCTCTCCTCCTTTGCACCTCCCACTCCACCACCATCTCCTTAATTCAATCCCCCTTTTGACATCCACCATTAGAGCTTAAGGTATGGAAGAAGAAAGCTTAAAGATTGATGGGGTCTTCAAGGAGAAGACTGGATAAAGAAATTAAGAAGGAGATATTTGAGGTAGGAATTCTAACATCTTAGTTAGGATGTAGTTTTAATATTGTGGTTATAGAGTTTCATCACCTAGTTAATTTTAAGTTGGAATTTGATGTAGAATTGTAGTTTAAGCCCCATGCTAGTAATGTGCCATGTTATGTTAAGTTTAGTATGCATGCTTATGATGTAATGTTTTATTTAGTGGAAGTATGCATAGTTTGCCAAAATATACCTTGTAACATCCCATATTAGTGTAGATCATGTTGCCATTATGCTTCCTTTCTTAGCTTTAAAATCATTATCATGTCAAATTATTAGGATGACAATGGGAGTATGACTAGTAGCTTCATGTTAGTCAGTCAATATGCTATGTAGCTATGTTAATGATATGCTTTAAAATTTTCAGCTCTGTCCTGTAGATTCAAAAATTCACATCAGCTAGTGTAGAACTCTAAATGGGATGATTCAAGATGGTTTGGAAAGGTCATGAAGTTAACTACAGCTCTATAGAGGGAAGCAGAGCCTAGTTTTAACTGTAGGAAGGTGTAAGCAGATGACGTTATCTTGGTGTCAATTTTAGACAGATTCTGCTACGTTGTGGAAAAAATTTCATTACTCTCTCTACAGACTCCCAATGACACAATCTTAGATAATATAGAAACAAAACTTAAGCATCTACAACTTTTATGTTCCGCACTAAACCAGATTATGGCCTTAGATAGCTGTTTTAGACTGATATATCAGAGTCCAGATTCAAAACAGAATTCTATAGTTGTCATATAAATATCATGCTAAAGTTTGTGAAAATTATGGTGCTAAGAATGGTGATATTCATGCTTATGGATGTAATGTTGTTATCCATGTAGTAAATTATGTGATGAGAATAGTTCATGCTTTTGGATGTAATGTTATGCTTGTACTATGTCACACAAATGCCATATTATGCTCCATATTCTCATATTAGCATACTTTAAGACAAGATGCGTCCATACCATGATGTTTTTCCTATTAAGAATGATGGAGTTTATATGTTAATTGGAAACATAAGATGTTATAGTGTATGTGAAGAATGGTAGCTTCACAGAAATTAACACCACATAGACCAAAGTGCCATATGGACCAGCGTGCCACAGAAATGCCAAAGGCCACCTCCTGAATCCATGGGGGCCATCTCTTGAATCAATGTTTGGTATGATAGACGACATGGACCTACGTGCTACGTAGACCAACGTGCCACGAAAATACCGGGGCCACCTCCTAAATCCATGGGAGCCACCTCTAGAATCTATGAGTCACATTATAGGCACGCTGGCATAGATAGGATCCTTTAGGTGTTGCACTTGTATTCAAACCATTCATATGCATCATGTGCATATATGTGCTTGTCTTCCTTTACTTCACGCTTATTTAATTCGTAGCTCTTACTTTGCAGTATATGCCTGTGATGTTGTTTACTTTCCATGCATGTTAATTTAGTAGACCTTATTTACAATACTTGTTCCTTATGCGTAAATAGTAGTCCTGCTTATGGTTAAGTGACCAGACCCTAGTTAGGAATAACAATTCTAAATCTAGACCCTATCTAGCGATGTTAGGATTTCCTACTTAGTCACGCATTGACGTGTCCCATTTACTTTTTACAGGTTTCAGAGCAGTATAACCAGATCAGACCTGACTCATGAGTTAGCTTTCAGTTCGTGGTATAGATGGAATCCTCAGAGGGTAGCCTCTTCAGTTGGTTCTCAGGGTAGTCTAGGGAGTGAGTTATACTGGTGTGGACCTTTATGTCTTTTGGGGATTTTTCTGGGATTTCTTCTACTTTTCACTTTTGTATTTGAGGATGCGAAGATGTAAATAAAGAGGTACCATTGTTTCAATAATAAAAAAATGTTGGACTTGTATATGACTGTTTCTTATTTTCTGTGTTGGAGTATTACTTGTACTTTCCAACATGTGCGCAGTGACCTACATTATTCTTCTTGTAGGCTCTCTTCCTTCTCTTTCATTTTAACACTTGCTGCTCTAGGATTACTTGGGACGGATTCGTACTTCTCGAGTATCCTGAGGAGCGGGATGTTACATTTGACAGCCCATGTAGGTCACCACACTGCGGCGTGCGTAAGGTAGTGTTGGTAATGCTCCACAGAGAATTGTCGTGTCTTAAGGTGGGTGTGGCCTTAGAGTCTAGATTGAGACATTATTACTATAGAGCCATACCTATAGAAGGCTAAGCAAGAACCAGGTTCCAGGTGGATAGATTGTCACCTATGGGTGACGTTCTATGGCATACACTGCTGTCTACATAGGTGCAGTTGGTATGTATTCATGGGTCGGTATGATTGGTTCTAAATGTGTGCTATATGTTGCATATGTAAGGTATATGCTATAGATATTTCTTTATGGAAGTATGTGTAGTTTTAATATATAAGCATATGTAAGGATATTTGTACGTATACATAGATAGAGTATATTGGTATTTGTGGATGTATCGATGTGTGTGTTCGTTATGAGTGTCTCTTATTGTATGTGCATTTGTTATGAAGATATATATATATATATATATATATATATATATATATATATATATATATATATATATATATATATATATATACTAGTCATAACCCGTGCCCGCGGGCACGGTTCATTTAACATTTCCCCCGCGAAATATTCGTTCCCCGAAAAATTATTTACACAGCCAAAATTTAACAGAACAATATATTAGCATAAAAATATTTAGCGGCACGGGCACCTTCGGCGCAGACGTCTTCGGCGTGGAACAACAAATTCGGAGTCGAACAACAAATTTGGCGCCCTCGCCTTCGACGCAGAACAACAAATCTTTGTAAAAAAATTTTAGCACGGCGCGGGCGCATGTTATTTCCCCCGCGAAATCTTTGCTCCCCGAAAATTATTTCCATCGCCAAAATTTAACAGAACAATAAATTAGCGTAAAAATATTTAGTGGCACGGGCACCTTCGGTGCGGAACAACAAATTCGGCGCGGAACAACAAATTCGACGTCGAACAACAAATTTGGCGCCCACGCCTTCGTCGCGTGACAACAAATTAGCGTAAAAAAATTTAGCACGGGCGCCGGAACAACAAACATTAGGGTATTTTTACGCTAATTTGTTGTTCTGCTAAATTGTTTTATGCTAAATTTTTTATTTTGTTTAATTTAATGGATTATGATTCTCCACAATCTTTTCCAAGACACTTTTAATTTCAAAGTTTAGATTTCCAAGGCACTTTTCCCCCCAAATTTAATTTTCACACTCTTTCTCAAGGCACTTCTAATTTCAAAGTTTATGTTCCCAAGGCATTTCCCCCCAAAAATTTCACAAAATTCAATCTCAACCATTGATTTACCAAGATCAAATCTCAGCCACTCTTTATCTTGTCATAGTCAGCCCTATAATTCAAAAAACGATGTCAAAAGTATAATAGATAGTCATAAACCGTGCCCGCGGGCACGGTTCAGTTAAGATTTCCATCACAAAATCTTTGTTAACCGTAAAATTATTTCCACACCCAAAATTTAACAGAACAATAAATTAGCGTAAAAATATTTAGTGGCATGGACACCTTCGGTGCGGGCATCTTCGGTGCTGAACAATAAATTCGACGCAGGTGCCTTAGGCATGGAACAACAAATTCAGCGTCTAACAACAAATTTGATGCTCGCGCCATTGGCACGAAACAACAAATTAGCTTAAAAAAATTTAACGGACGCCTTCGCCACCGGCGCCGCCTTCGGCTCGGGCGGAACAACAAACCTCAGGGTATTTTTACACTAATTTGTTGTTCCGCGAAATTTTTTTACGCTAAATTTTTTATTTTGTTTAATTTAATGGATCATGCTTCTCCACAATCTTTCCCAAGGCACTTTTAATTTCAAAGTTTAGGTTCCCAATGCACTTTTCCTCCCAAATTTAATCTTCACAATCTTTCCCAAGACACGGTTCATTTAAGATTTCCCGGGAAATCTTTGTTCCCCGAAAAATTATTTCCACAGCCAAAATTTAACAGAACAATAAATTAGCGTAAAAATATTTAGTGGACGGGCACCTTCGGCGCAGAACAGCAAATTCGGCGCAGGCGCCTTAGGCGCAGAATAACAAATTAGCGTTAAAAAATTTAGCGGGCGCCTCCGGCGCGGAGCAACAAAGCTCAGGATATTTTTACACTAATTTGTTGTTTTGCTAAATTGTTTTACACTAAATTTTTTATTTTGTTTAATTTAGTGGATCATGATTTTCCACAATATTTCCCAAGGCACTTTTAATTTCAAAGTTTAGGTTCCCAAGACACTTTTTCCCGCAAATTTAATCTCCTCAATCTTTCCCAAGGCACGTTTAATTTCAAAGTTTAGGTTTCCAAGACACTTTCCACCCCAAATTTAATCTCCACAATCTTTCCAAAGACACTTCTAATTTCAAAGTTTTGGTTTCCAAGACACTTTTCCCACCAAAATTTAAGCTTTCCCACTAAAATTTTCACAAAATCCAATCTCAACCATTGATTTCCCAAAATCAAATCACAGCCACTCTTTATCTTGTCCTAGTCAGCCCTAGAATTCAAAAAACGCTGTCAAATGTATAATAGATACATAGTGAAAAATGGAGAAGAGCTGACAGCGCTGGAAATTTTTCCAGCGCTGTCCGCAAATTTCAGCTTGATCCGACACCGTTTGAGCCTCCGTTCATCGATTTCAAAAACGTTGCGCAAAACTGTGGACAGATTTGCGCAACGTTTTTGAAATCGATGAACGGAGGCTCAAACGGTGTCGGATCGAGCTGAAATTTTTTGGGGAGCTTCCCAACAAATATATCTAACTACTGCAAAAAAAATTTCAAAAAAAATACTTTTAGGGTGCCCAAAATGCGGACAGCGCTGGAAATATTTCCAGCGCTGTCAGCATTGGCCCATTAACCTCATATATATATATATATACTAGCCATAACCCGTGCCCGCGGGCACGGTTCATTTAAGATTTTCCCCCGCAAAATCGTTGTTCCCCAAAAAATTGTTTCCACAAACAAAATTGCGCGGAACAACAAATTAGCGTAAAAATATTTAGCGGCACGGGCGCCTTCGACGCGCAATAACAAATTCGACGCGGGCACCTTCGACACAGAACAACAAATTATGCGTAAAAAATTTGGCACGGACGCCTTCGGCGTGGAACAACAAAGTAGCGTAAAAAGGCGCCCACGCCTTTGGCATGGAACAACAAATTAGCGTTAAAAGAATTTAGCGACGTGCGGGCGCCTTCGGCATGGACAATTATTCTCATCTTTCCTCCATGTGTCGAAAAGACGGTGAGCCCCGCATTGAGGAAGAGATCATTCGATCTGCAGCATTAAGTGCAAGTTAAAGTTTTTTTACCAAATGCATTAATTGCGTGCACTCTGTTATTCCCCAGAAAGTTTGATATCTGGACTTTATATCAGATTGCCATATCAAGATTGCCATATCAAGACTTTATGCAAACTTAATATAAACTTGATATAAAAGTCCTAAACTTTGACACGAATGTTCTAGCTTCAGTATTCAGAGTTGACGTGCATGCATTCATTGTGCGAGGTCCATCCACATATGCTAAACAAAAAGGCTTAAGGAACTTCTTTTAGGCAGTAGTTTCCGATATAACATTTTAGAAAATGCATACTACACCAGGCATTTAAATATAATCATATGAGAAGGCATTTAAATATAATCATATGAGAAGAATCTAAAATGGAAAATATTGCCCAAAATATATAATAACACACACTTCATCTCCGTATTATTGTGTTCGAGAGGAAAAGCCGTGTATTATTTTTACCCCATTGTGGTCTCTGGTATCACACATCAAATTAAGCTAGCCACAATTGAATACACACAACTTTACATGAGGTTTCATGCCCTCATTGCTCACAACTTTACAGTTGCCACAATCAAACACAAAGCACACAACTTTCCTCCATGTAAACATGCAATGAACAGGTTTTACAATTTTACATACACCTTAGTAAAGGTGGTTACAAATCTTAGTTTACATACAAATTTACTTACAAATTTTCATGTACACATTGCATTGAGCACACAACTTTACATGGAGGAAACTGAAGAGTAAGTGTAAGTTACTCATTCCATATGGTTGTGAGTTCTATTGTCCCAAATCTCAGTTTGAAAGAGGATACTATTTGGACAATGCTGACCACCATCTTCTCGGTGTGTGAAACCAAAAGGGCACCATGACAGCGAGCTAGCACATGATCCTAACCCACTCCTTGCGAACCTTGTGAACCACACAGTCTTCTGTTCGACATCCATGTCGGTAATGCAGGATAGGAACGGAGCAACCCCTTCCGGGGTCAGTCCTTGGGCCATCTTCTCAAGCTCTTCGACACCGATCTGGTGAGTGTCCCTATCTGCAAGCTTGTTAAGGGAGAGGATTAATTTATGATTCAGTTCAAACGCCACCTGCTGCGGCATTACTACAGCCCCAGTGCATGTCTTCGCCTTGGAAAGCATATGAATGATCCCTGCTCATATTGTTAACCTCTGTCTTGCAAGAAAAATAAAAGAAAACTAATAAGCTTAAGCCAAGTCACCAAATAATATAAAATCATGGAAAAGTGGTTACTGGAAATTACATATTACCGCCTCAATACAATACCAGCGTAGAATAATAAACAAAGAAACACTCGTGAAAAAGAATAATAATAATATGATAGTTTTCTTTGTATCAGAGTAATTAATCCTTCAGTTGTCCTAGGATCTTTGCTTCAAGAATTGCAATCAAATCGAGAGGATCCATCCTGCATCATCAAAGATGCATTATCTTTACTTCAAGAATTGCAGTCAAATCAAATGCTTATGTTTAAAAGTTTGAATGCTTAAATAGCTTGAAGATGCATAGAATACTTCAATACATGCATTTCTAAAGCAACTCAAGGCTTAAGATCCAAAACTCTCCTTAAGGCTCACACAAAGATAATAACCATAAATTCGGATTCAAGTCAACTGTCCTAATTTGCTACTTCTTATTGGGAAACAAAACTGTATCCACACATTTTAAACTGGTTTGCTTTTAGACCTACCGAGTTTCAAGTTCACATCTACATCTATAATTTCCACCTGGAATTCTTTTTATACCTATAATGCAAGCATCCAACCCACTAAAATTATCTTGTTCTCTTCTGCAATAAAAATCTACTACTTACCTAATAGAAGCTAGGTGTAAAATGCTAAAATGCAATATGCTATTCATAATTAAATTTCGCTATACTTCATGGAATAATACGGTACCAACATCATAAATATTATTATAGTGAGCATACACTACAAATTGGAAAATTCAATACAGAAGCAATCTAGAAACTATAAAATTAAACACTTCACAAATTTTAAGCACTTCACAAATTTATCATATAGAAACATTTCTTTCTTTGTTGTTTTCTCTTAGAAATTTCCATCCATTCAAATATCTATACTAAATTCTTCCATGACACTACCAAAGCTGAACTTGCAATTAAAAGAAAATAAAAATAAAAAAATCCAATGGATCTCACCACCGGATTCAAATAAGCATTATATCACATTAATATGATAGCCTCGTAGAAATTTGATATAGTTAGCTAAATAAAATTAATATGATGGCTTAGTAAGCAATGAACATCACATTCGAATACAGTCCCAAAGAACAAAACAACAGAATTTAAAAAAATAATCACAAATCATGAGTTAAGAAACAATCGGGTAAAATTAAAGAACAAATTCATAGCTAGTAGAAGCAGAAAAAAAGCATGAAAAGCAAAACGATAACTACAAAAAGACAACATTCGCTAAATGATAATTATAAATACCATACAGACAAATTGAATGAAAGTTTAGTTCTAAGCAAATATGTGGGATATCTATTCATATGATAACACAAATCAAACATATTACAAAATATTTTGAATTTTCTTGCATTATGTTCCTTATTGAAGTCTTGACAAAAGAGCTAAATACCCATAACCAGATATTGACAAAAACCCCCCACTAATTATACATTCATGGCTTAATCCATACAACTAATTCGAAGAAGAGAACATATATTTGGAACATCATATTATATACCTGGCTCTACGACATTGATAAACTAAAAATCATCACAATTCTCCTTCAAATCCAATGCATCCACCATTTCCACTCGTTCGTGTTCATGAATCACACTCCAATTTGGTGATTGCATTGCTCGTAGCCAATTGAAATCATCCACAGTGGCCCAGTTTTCCATCTCCTCATCAAGACTCGAACTCCTCAAATCCACGTCAATCCCACCGAATATCACCACGTTACAATCTTCTACACTTGACCTTCTCCGAACTCTAAGATAGAAATAAATCAATATGCTCCATTTACACATGCAAATTCAAACGAAATATACAAATACGCGTTTTGAAAGAGGTTAAACTCAAAAAAACTGCAAGGTTTTCCTCATACTCACCATAGTATATGCCACTTCATCCTATGTGAGACCCTCGGATGAATTACTTCTTATTTCCCCCTAGCTTCTCCTTCAGCTTCGAAAACAATATATCTCAGCCAATTGGATTTAAGTTTATACATAGCAGCAAGTCCACTGAATTAATTTTTCATTATAGAATAATTTAACAAATAACGTTAAATACATACATGACACCACCGCCGACAACTGCCACTGATTTGATCGAATCTGAAATAATCACAAAAGATACAAATTTGAACATTTGAAGTAAATAGGAACATAATTTAAGAACATGTGAAGCAATGAGAAGGGGCAAAGGCTTGTACAAACAGGTCCTATAAGACATGAATTATACATATTGCTTGTACAAACAGGTCCAGCAAGATCAAGAAACCTGCAACACTTTCTGCCGTCAGAATCTTGATTTTTAAATCATATATATAAGACTATATTCTCAAATACTGACTGCAAGTGTCGGATATTTGAAATCAAATACTGACTGCAAGTGCCGGATATTTGAAAGTTTGGAAACAGGACTTTATTCTCATTCAATTTAAACAGCTTCCATGAGTAAACAAATACTTTCTGTTTGTGGACCAACACAGGTCACCACTTTGTTTGTAACTTTCATCGGATAACAGAAGATTAAACTACATTGTTGTTACCTATGACTGATGTTCAAGCTGCATTAGTTTGAATATATACTTTGATAGCCAAGAGGGAATTGTACACATTTGAGAAGTTTGCCTTGAAGACATCATCTTTGAAAATTCTGCAAATATTCTTTGTAGAATCAGAGCCGGTGCAAAAAAGATCAGCATTTTCTAGTTATAGTAAAAATTGGAATGAAATTAGATACATAATTCTTACAAATTTTTTTGTTTGAAACTAAAACAAATTCTTTACAAAACAATTTAATTCCTACTAAGAATGTTTGGAAAACAGAATCTCTGAAAACTTCATAAAACAAAGGTTTGCTTAACAAATCGAAGCAGTGACGATCAAATTCTTGCAAATTGATGAGTACCCAGATGAAGAAACTTAACAAATGAAATAAAGATGTGCTCATATGAAGACTGCACAGAACTAAGTTGGCCGGAGTTGCAGCATCCTTTGCGTAATACAAACTAAATAAAAACATTATCAGTAGAAAAGCAATACAATATACTTCACAGAAGCCATTACAAAAAGTTAAGTTTCCAATATGCTACATCTAATCAAATTTTTTAAAGTCCAATGTACCTTGTTTAATGCTTCAATTAATAGAGATTCAGCTTCATCAAAGCATCCCATATGCATAGAGCATGTTTTTAATGACAGTACAAAACACCATGCTTTAACTTCAATGGCCTTGCTGGATGGAATAACAATCTGTAATCAAATTTTCTTTAAATATTTCAGCCATTGCCTAACAATTTAAGTGGCAAGTTATTATTTTATTTTGTTTACATGCAGGTGGGAAAAATAAAACGGGTGTTGGAGGAGGTGGAAAAAGTGACGAATGAGTTTAGGGGTATGCTTTTTAAATCAATGGAAGATCCACAACTTGAGCTAGCTGAAGTAAGCTCATTCATCCTCTCATTTCCATGAACATGTTGGTTCAAGTTATACTTTCTAACAGTCTTTCAGGGCTGGTCTTTAGCCATCATAAATGCACACACTGAATTTCCAAGGATTCTTGATTGTAGAGGTCAATGTGTTTAGCAGCAGGATGATGAGTTAGCAACACATCTTTTTTTCTTTGTTTTATAGCTTTACGTATTCATCAAGTTTCTCATTCTCTTCTTCTAAATTATTCAGATGTGTGCATGTTCTAGTTTGGTATTATCGTAAGTTTAGCATTTGGCTAGCATTGTGCATCGTAATGATATATTCCCCCATAAACACTCTTCATGGTCTTTCCCCTTTATCCAACCTCTTTATTAGTCTAAGGATTTTTTTTCTAGGACGGTGTTCTGTTAAGAATCATCCGTACACCAGTTTGTTTGGAGTTCCTGTCATTCAACATTGATTTTATGGAAATGCCTTCTTTGCTTGTAGTTTCCATAGGAACTAACAGTATTGGTTTCTGGTTGTCAGCCAATTTAAAAGTTGGGCAATATTCCCTAGAGCCATCCTAATATAAAGTTTTGCCATATAACTGAGGCTCTTTCCTTAAGCGACAGCTTGGATGAAGGTATCTTTTTAACGACCTGTGCATCTTTTTGAATATATGAACATTCAATGCAAGCCTGCATAGAAAGCAAAGAATCAAGTTGTAGAATTTTTAATGACAGTCAAGTGAAAGGAAGTGTGAATCTATCCAAAGACAACTATAAATGTCTCCAGCAATACTGTGTATTACATGATTAGCCGCCTATAAACTCAATAAATCATTTAGACATTACACCACACATATGTGACCTGCCCATAAAGATTTCCCCATAGAGATACATATTCATATATCAGTTTTTAACAATGTTTTAGAACTTTTTCCTACCAGATATCAAGTGTTTGGCTATACGCAATAAAAATAAAAACTGCCTTTTAGGGGAAAAGGATCATAAGTATAATAGATGCAACTACATTTCATCACAACATTCTAGAAACTGTGTAAAATCATAAACTTAAAACAGCAACCACATAAATGCGTTGATACAGATACAAAGAAATGTTGTTTGTGGATGTTTACCAAGTGTATTTCAGCCCACCTGGTGGACTGCCAGGCACAACATAATACCTAGTTACATAGCTAGCTAGCTAAACCTAAGCCAACAACCTTCTTGGCTAGCATGGCATTTCGTCAAATTATGTGGTCTGTATCGATTACAAATGTCCACCAACATGATGCAGTTATATCTCGACCAAACCAAAAACTTCATGCATCTATATCAATTACGCATGTCCACCAAAATGCTGGTCAAATTTTATTATACCCACATCAATGCCAATATTCAAGAAGCTATATCTCGACCAATAATCATCAAAATGCTGGTCAAATTCAACTATGGTCATGTCAATACTCTATATCCTTTCATGCAATACAAATAGAATGCAAAATCCAATATGTGAGATGTGTGAAATTTCCGATTATCTTCTGATTTCCTTAATCTCAGTTTTCATTTCATTCTTCTTTTCAAGTTGTTTGCTAATTTTTCTCCACAAAAATGACCTTACAACCAATCCAAATACAGCTAACATCTGTCCATATCAACTTTACATGTAAATCATAATCCATTTTGCATACTTCCACTGGTTTCCCCACTAATCAGCCCGCATTCATGAACATGAAACCATTCCCTTTGATTTTCTGTAAAAACCTAACCTAAAACCTCCTGCAATCCACTTTAGATCTAATCAAAAGCAAGAATAATTTTGAAAATGATCTGAATCATAGAAATTCTGCTCTAATTCTTCTATGGATAAGCTTTGCAATGATGGGTTAACACATTTCTATGCTTCAGGATGGACCATGATCTTTTCTAGTCAACTATGTGATACCAAGGTATCCATTGGATTATATTTTTTATCGAAGTTAACATCATTGCTTTAGGATGTTTATATATCCAAATCTCATTTGTACTTGCATTATGTTCATCTAGATTGGGTGCATCAAATAGGATCATTTATTGCATTGGTGTTTCATTACACTTCCATCTATTCACTAAAATTATGTTTTTTCCCTAATAATTCCTAGTCTCTGCTGCATATGTAAGGAATAGTTCACGACAGCCTTATTACTGTATATACCATTTCATGATAATTTTGATTTTCTTGTGTTTGCTTGGTTGTCCATATCTTGCATTTAGAAGCTCTATACTGATGTCTTATGTATCTGGTCTATTAAAATAGCAAGAAACCGATTTATGTACCTCTCATCATAGTCCATTATTGATCATCAATCACATCCCAAAGTAAATTATTGCATGAAAGAAAGCTATGATTTAGAGTTTATATATCTGCAATTTTCTATAAGAAAATATCATAGACAAACTTTTCAACCCATCCAACTAAATATAGACTCAGATGCCTAGAAGAAAGGTCAATTGTATAGAATACACATCGACAGCTAAAACCTGATATCCCATAGAGAGTATCAATTACTATCCTAGACTGGCCTAGTTTGACTGGTATGCTGCAGTAATTTCATTATCTACAATTCATATAAAATGTTAGCTGTACAGAATACACATCGATAGATGATCCAATGTTAGTAATTTGTTAGATATATCGATGCGAAATAGTATGTGATTTATAAACGGAATATGTAATATTCTTACCGTCTAATACAAAAAGAGTCGAGTATCATTGCTCCCATATAATCTTCGATTGGCCAAAAATTAATAATATGTAATAATTAATGTTGTCTTTCCGTGACTAAACAAAACACATGCGTATAATTATCTTTAATATTTTTTAAAGCAATATAGAAAGGAAACAATACAAATGACAATACCATAAGGCCATCCTCAATTGTGTTTTCACTACCATTATCGGATACGATCCATATCTGAGAAATGTTGACATAATTAGGCTCCACTCTAGGATTCCAAATATGTATGCCTGCAGTAGATCCAAAGTATGTGCCACCATATTGACCTACCACAGAATACAGCAAAAATATGAAGACCAATAGAGAAATTTTGTGAGTCGATGGAAAAAAAGATCAAGTGAGTTGTATAATATTTAGGACATGTGCATGGTGATATTGGCCTTCGATACTTTCTGTAATACAAATTTTTGAATTCCTTCGAAAAGATTTCATCCAAATCTTTATCTTGCGGCTGCGATTGCTCTGTAAACATCAAAATTAAGAATTTGGGTAAGAATTTGATATGTAATTGTTCGGATGGGCTCCAGAATTTTCAAAATTAAGAATTCTTCAGATGCAATTGTTCTGTAAACCCAGAATTTTCAAAATTTCCCAAAAAATTACACGCCAATCTCATTCATTTCAGCTAGATATTTTGATGAATACCTTGCGGGCTTGGAACAGAGGCTTCGCTTCCTTTTCGGAATGTACTTGGCCTTCGCTTCCTCTTCGAAATCGAACTCTAGTTTCTTGGTCTTTGAAGCACTGGGAGGTGCTAACAAAAAAGAAGGCATCAAAAAGGACAAAAAATTCTCCATGAAACAAATTAATATTTTTTATCTCTAACATAAGAGCTCGAATTACCTCAGAACACAAAAAAGAATACAGAACACCGAGAAAACCGAGAACATCCTTGACTTCATTCTCGTATGCAAAGAGATCTTGAGACAGCTTTTGCTGCAAATGCTTTCTCTATAAACAAATTGATAAGGGGAAATAGGGGAGCTGTAGAAGTGGAGAAGCCACGGCGCCATGCTCGGCATGGGGAGCTTCGGACTGTGGCTGGGGCCGGTGGCGTTGATTTGAATGGAAGAGAAAAGAAGATAGAATGGCAGAAGAGGGAGAGGCAAGAGAGAGATTGCGGTTGAGGCTCCAGATCTCTTTTCCATCTCTTTTTGGCCAGCAAACTCTAGTTTTCAAAGTTTCAAAATTTTGAATCTCCCCCCCACCACACGGTTGTTTCAAACTTTCTCTATTTCCCAAGAAAAACAAAAGCCAACCAAATTTCCCCCCCTAAAATTCGAACTTCCCCCCAAACTCAAATGTTGTTTGTCCTAGTCAGCAGCTTTTGTTTGGCCCAGTCAGCTTTTGTTTGTCCACGTAGGACAAACATTCAAAATCTTCATCCTTTATAGAATAGATATATATATATATATATATATATATATATATATATATATATATATATATATATATATACATACATACATACATACATACAACATACATACATACAAATATACATATATCTAGCTGTATGAATGTATACTTGTATGAATGTATTTATGTATGTAAGTTACCTATGTGACTTGGTGTTTGTGCTTGTACATACGTGTACATATATCTATGCTATGAATGTAGTAGGTGCATGTATGGCTATTGTATGAGTGTGGTATAATTGAATGTATGAAGTGATATGAATGTAGGCATGTGTATGTATGTATGTGTTGTGGTTCCTTCATCGCGGTGTATATGAACTTGCAAGTAATATTGCTTGTGTTTGATATGTTGGTGTATTGCGTGTATATGTCGTGTATACATATGTTTGTATAACTATGTGGAGTACTTGTATGAAAATGTGGTGTATGAATAGTAGGGTGTATATATATCTACTTGAGTGTTGTGTATGTGTAGTCTATGTATGTATATGCGATACATATAGCTAAGTGTGGTTAGAGTACATGTAGTGTTGTTTGTATTTCGTGGGTGGTATGACCCTTAGATCCATTTTGCTTTCAGTTAGACCCTTAACTTTAGAAAGTCCGAGGACAGACTTTGTTTTTAAGGTGGGTAGAATGTAATACCATGTTTTCATATATACTGGTAAATTTTATGTATTTCTAGACGTATTTGTACGTATGAAATTTTTGGGTATTTTTATAAATTTTCCATAATTATTTAATGACCAAATTATTTTTAAATAATTTTTTTAAACATCATTTGGATTAAATGGATGAGTATTTAGATGGTATACTTAGTATATGGTGAGTAAGGGTATTTTAGTGGAGTATTTCTATTCATTAGAAAATAGAAATCCCAAAATTTCCTAATGGAGACACCTAGCCTAAGAGGTGTCATTACCTCTTTGATTTGCACCTAACTCTCTCCATTTGGCAAGTTAAGATGGAATTAAGGGATGATAAGGATGCGGGGATGAATAAGAGAGAAGAAATTGGGAAGAAGAAGAAGAAGAAGAAGAAATTCAAGTTCTCATCCCCTCTTCTCTCTCCCCTCTCTTCCCTTTGCACCTCCCACTCCACCACCATCTCCACATCCATCTCCTTAATTCAATCCCCTTTTTAACATCTACCATTGGAGCTTAACGTATGGAAGAGGAAAGCTTGAGGATTGATGGGGTCTTCAAGGAGAAGAAGGGACAAATAAATTAAGAAGGAGATATTTGAGTTAGGAGTTATAACATCATATTTAGGATGTAGTTTTAGGATTGTGGTTATAGAGTTTCATCACCTATTTAATTTTAAGTTGGAATTTGATGTAGAATTGTAGTTTAAGCCACATGCTAGTAAAGTGCCATGTTATGTTAAGTTTAATATGCATGCTTATGATGTATTGCTTTATTTAGTGGAAGTATGCTTAGTTTGCCAAAATATACCATGTAACATCCCATGTTTGTGTAGACCATGTTTCCATTATGCTTCCTTTCTTAGCTTTAAAATCATTATAATGTCAAATTGTTAGGATGTCAATGACTAGTAGCATCATGTTAGTCAATCAATATGCTATACTAGCTATGTTAATGATATACTGTAAAATTTTCAATTCTTTCCTATAGATTCAAAAATTCATATCTGCTAGTGTAGACCTCCAAATGGGATGATTCAAGATGTCTTGGAAAGGTCATGAAGTTAACTATAACTCTCTAGAGAAAGTGGGGCCTAGTTTTGACTATTGGAAGGTGTAAACAGATGAATTTACCATGGTGTCAGTTTTAGACAGATTCTGCTACATTGTGGGAAACTTTTCATAACTCTCTCTACAGACCCCTAAATGACAGAATCTTATATAATTTGGAAACAAAACTTACGCATCTACGACTTTTATGTTCAGCACTAAACCAGATTATGGCCTTAGATAGCTGTTTTGACTGATATATCAGAGTCTAGAGTCAAAATAGAATTCTGTAGTTATCAAATAAATATCATGCTAAAGTTTGTGAAAATTATGGTGCTAAGAATGGTGATATTCATTCTTATGGATGTAACGTTGTTATCCATGTAGTAAATTATGTTATGAGAATAGTTCATGCTTATAAATGTAATGTTATGCTTGTACTATGTCACACAAATGCCATGTTATGCTCCTTAATCTCATATTTGCATAATTTATGACAAGATGCTTCCATACTATGATGTGTTTCATACTAATAATGATGGAGTTATATGTTAATTGGAAACATAAGATGTTATAGTGTATGTGAAATTTGTCATGAAAAGAATAGTAGCTTAAAAGAAATTAACACCACATAGACCAAAGTGCCACATAGATCAGCGTGCTATGGAAATGTCAGATGCCACCTCCTGAATCCATGGGGACCACCTCTTGAATCAATGTGTGGTATGATAGATGACATGGACCTACGTGCTACATAGACCAGCGTGCCACAAAAATGCCGGAGCCACCTCTTGAATCCATGGGATTGACCTGTAAAATCATGAGTCACATTGTAGGCACGCTGGCATAGATGGGATCTGTTATGTGTTGCATTTGTATTTATAACCATTCATATGCATCATGTGCATATCTATGAGTGTCTGCCTTTACTTCACGCTTATTTAATTTTGTAGCTCTTACATTTCAATATTTGCATGTGATGCTGTTTACTTTCCCTGCATGTTAATTCAGTAGAGCTTATTTACAGTATTTGTTCCTTATGAGTAAATAGTAGACCTGTTTACAGTTAAGTGACCAGACCCTAGTTAGGAATAACAGTTCTAAAACTAGACCCTACCTAGCGATGTTAGGATTTCCTACTTAGTCACGCGTTGACGTGTCCCATTTACTATTTACAGGTTTCAGAGCAGTACAGCCAGATCAGGCTGACTCAGGAGTTAGCTTTCAGTTCGTGGTAGAGATGGAATCCTCAGAAGGCAGCCTCTTCAGTTAGTTCTCAGGGTAGTCTACGGAGTGAGTTGTACTGGTGTGGACCTTTATGTCTTTTGGGGATTTTTCTGGGATTTCTTCTGTTTTTCACTTTTGTATTTGAGGATGAAATGATGTAAATAAAGAGGTACCTTTGTTTTAATAATAAAGAATGTTGGACTTGTATATGATTGTCTCTTATTTTCTGTGTTGGAGCATTACGTGTACTTCCCAGCATGTGCACAATGACCTGCATTATTCTTTTTGTAGACTCTCTTCCTTCTCTTTCATTTTAACACTCGCTGCTCTAGGAATACTTGGGATGGATTTGTATTTTTCGGGTATCCTGTGGAGCAGGGCATTACATATAGCCTACGTTTGTATTCTCTTGTTTTTTCAGTTGAAGATGACGATCTCCTGGTTTGAACAGACGTTATCGCGGATTTTTATTAGCTGTAGACTATTTTTCTACATTTTCTGGAAGATATGTATCTTTTATGAAATGATATGATTTTTTGGCCTAATTTTGTCTTCTCTTTATTAATTTGAAGATGGCAATCTCCCAGTTCCAATGGACATTTGTGCGGATTTTTTGAGCTCCGTGCTATTTTCTATATTTTTTGAATAATATGAATATTTATATTAAATGATATGATTTGTATAACCTAGTTTTTTTGTCTCTTATTTTTTAAGTTGAAGATAGAGATCTCCCGGTTCTAAGGGACATCTTGCCGATTTTTTCGAGTTCGAGGCTATTTTTCTACATTTTCGAGAAGTTATGGATCTTTTTATTAAATGATATGGTTTTTTGGCCTAATTTTGTCTTCTTTTATTTTTTCAGTTGAAGATAGCGATCTCCCGTTTCTAACGTACATTTTGCGTTTTATTCTGACTTTGTGACTATTTTCTAAAATTTTGGAAGATATGGATCTTATATTAAATGATATGATTTTTGGCTTAATTTTGTCTTCACTTATATTTAAGTTGCAGATGGCGATCTCTCTTCTCCAACGGATTTTTGTAGATTTTTATAAGCTTGGTGCTATTTTCTACATTTTAATAGCCTACGTTTGTCTTCTCTTATCTTTTCAGTTAAAGATAGCGATCTACCGGTTCCAATGGATATTTTTGCAGATTTTTCTTAGCTTGAGTCTATTTTTCTACCTTTTCTGAAAGATATGGATCTTTTTTGAAATAATATAATTTTTGGCCTAATTGTGTCTTCTCTATTTTTCAATTGAAGATGACGATCTTCCGATTCCAATGAACATTTTTGCGGATTTTTCTGAGCTCCGGGATATTTTCTACATTTTTTGTATAATATGAATCTTTAAATTAAATGATATGATTTTTATAGCCTAATTTTGTCTTCTCTTATTTTTTCTGTTGAAGATGGCGATCTCTTAGTTCCAACGAATAATTTTGTGGAATATTTTGGGATCTGTGCTATTTTCTACATTTTATGGAAGATAAAAAACTTTTTATTAAATGATATATTTTTTATAGCTTACATTTGTATTCCCTTATTTTTTTCAGTTGAAGATGTTGATCGCTTGGTTCCAACCGAAATTTTTGCCGATTTTTCTGAGCTCTAGGCTATTTTCTACATATTCTGGAAGATATGGATCTTTATAGTAAATGATATGATTTTTATGATCTAATTTTGTCTTCTCTTATTTTTCAGTTGATGATGATGATCTTCTGGTTCCAACGGACATTTTTGCATATTATTCTGACCTCGGGCCTATTTTCTAAATTTTCTGGAATATATGTATCTTTTTATTAAACAATATGATTTTTGGCCTAATTTTGTCTTCTCTTATTTTTCAGTTAAAGATGGCGATCTCCTGGTTTCACCGGACATTTTTGCGGATTTTTCTGACATCGTGGCTATCTACTAAATTTTCTATATTTTACTAAAGATAAGGATCTTTTTATTAAATGATATGATTTTATAGCCTACGTTTGTCATCTCTTATTTTTTCAGTTGAAGATGTCATTCTACTCGTTCCAACAGAAATTTTTGCGGGTTTATCTTAGGTTGGGACTATTTTTCTACCTTTTCTGGAAGATATGGATATTTTAATTAAATGATATGATTTTTTGACCCAATTTTGTCTTCTCTTTTGAAGTTGAAGATGGCGATCTCTCGGTTCCAATTAGATTTGTGCGGATTTTTTTGTGCTCTGTTCCATTTTCTAATTATCTATATGATATGATTTTTATAGCATAATTTTGTCTTCTCTTATTTTTCAGCTAAAGATGGCGATCGCTCAGTTCCAACAGACATTTTTGCATATTGTTTTGAGCTCGAGGCTATTTTTCTACATTTTCAGGAAGTTATGGATCTTTTTATTAAATGATATGATTTTTTGGCCAAATTTTGTCTTCTCTTATTTTTCAGCTGAATATGGCGATCTCCCGGTTCCAATGGACATTTCTTGGATTATTCTGAACTCGGGGCTATTTTCTAAATTTTCTGGAAGAAATGGATCTTTATTTGATTTTTGGTCTAATTTTGCCTTCTCTTATTTTGAAGTTGAAGATGGCGATCTCCTGATTCCTTAAATTTTTGCAGATTTTTCTGAGCTAGGTGCTATTTTCTACATTTTGTGGAAGATATATATCTTTTTATTAATTGAGATGATTTTTATAGCCTTCATTTTTCTCCTCTTATTTTTTTCAGGTGAAGATGGTGATTTACCAATTCCAACGGACATTTTTACGGACTTTTCTTTGCTTGGGACTATTTTTCTACATTTTCTGTAAGATATATATATTTTATTAGACGATATGAATTTTTGGCCTAATTTTGTCTTCTCCTTTTTCTGTTGAAGATATCGATCTCCCGATTCCAACGGACAGGTTTACAAATTTTTCACAGCTCCGGGCTATGTTCTATATTTTATGAAAGATATGAATCTTTTTATTAAAGGATATGATTTTTGGCCTAATTTTATCTTCTCTTATTTTTCAGTTGAAGATGTCGATCTTCCGGTTCCAATGGACATTTTTTGTGGATTTTTCTGTGCCCGAAGCTATTTTCAACATTTATGGAACATATGGCTCTTTTTATTAAATGATATGATTTTTATAGCCCAAGTTTGTCTTGTATTATTTTTAATTGAAGATTGCGATCTCCCATTCCAACGAACATTTTTGCGGATTTTTCTGAGCTGGGGGCTATTTTCTATATTTTAAGTAAGATATAGATCATTTTATTAAATGATATGATTTTATAGCCTAAATTTGTCTTCTCTTACTTTTCAGTTAAAGATGGCGTTCTCTGGTATCCAACATACATTTTTGCAGAGTTTTTTTGAGCACGGGGCTATTTTATTCAGTTAATTGAGGATATGGATCTTTTAATCAAATGATGATTTTATAGCCTAAGTTTGTCTTCTCTTAATTTTTTAGTTGAAGATGGCGATCTCCCGGTTCCAACGGACATTTTTGCAGATTTTTCTGACCTCGAGACTATTTTCTATATTTTCTAGAAGATGTGGATCTTTTTATTAAATAATATGATTTTTGGGCATAATTTTGTCTTCTCTTATTTTTTTCGTTGAATATGACGATCTCCCGGTTCCAACAGACAGTTTTGCGAATTTTTCTTAGCTCTAAGCAATTTTCTACATTTCCTGTAAGCCATTGATCTTTATACTAAATGATATAATTTTTATAGCCTAATTTTGTCTTCTTTTATTTTTCAGTCAAAGATGACGATCTTCTGATTCCAACAGAAATATTTTTACAGATTTTTCTGAGATATGGGCTATTTTCAACATTTTCTAAAAGATATTGGTCATTTAATTAAATCATATGATTTGTTGGCCTTATTTTGTCTTCTCCTGTTTTTTTTGTTGAAGATGGCGATCTACCGGTTCCAACGGGCATTTTTGCGAATTTTTCTGAGCTCGGGACTACTTTTTACAATTTATTGAAGATAATATTAAATGATATGATTTCATCGCCTAATTTTGTCTTCTCTTATTTTTTAGTTCAAAATGTCGATCTCCCGGTTCCAACAAAAATTTTTGCTGATTTTTCTGAACTCTGGCCTATTTTCCACATTTTCTGTAAGATATGAATCTTTACATTAAATGATATGATTTTTATGTTGTCTTCCCTTATTTTTTTTCCGTTGAAGATGGTAAACTCTTGGTTCCTACGGACATTTTTGCAGATTTTTCCGAGTTACGAGCTATTTTCTACATTTTTTCTAAGATATGAATCTTTATATTAAATGATAAGATTTTTTATAGCCTAATTTTGTTTTCTCTTATTTTTTTAGTTAAAGATGGTGAGCTCCCGGTTCCGACGGACAATTTTGTGTATATTTCTGAGCTCGGGGCTATTTTTCTAAATTTTCGGGAAGATATGGATCTTTTTATTAAATGATAAGATTTTTTTGCCTAATTTTGTATTTTCTTATTTTTTTAAGTTGTAGATGGCGTTCTACTGATTCCAACAGACATTTTTGATTATTTTTCAGTGATCAGGGCTATTTTTTAAGTTTATTGATGATATATATCTTTTTATTAAATGGTATGATTTTTATAGACTAATTTTGTCTTCTCTTATTTTTTTCGTTGAATATTACGATCTCCTAGTTCCAACGGTCCTTTTTGCAAAGTTTTTGAGCTCCGGGCAATTTTCTACATTTTTGTGAGATATGGATCGTTATATTAAATGATATAATTTTTATAACCTAATTTTGTGCAGATTTTTTGAAATCTGGGCTATTTCTATATTTTATGAAATATATGTATCTTTTTATTAAAGGATATGATTTTTTTGGACTGATTTTATCTTCTCTTATTTTTTTCTGTTAAAGATGGCGGCCTTCTGGTTCTAACGGACATTTCTGCAGTTTTTCCTCGCTCGGGACTATTTTCTACATTTTAATGAAGATATGGAACTTTTTATTAAATGATACGATTTTTGTAGCGTAATTTTGTCTTATCTTAATTTCAGTTAAGTTTGTTGATCTGCCGGTTCCAACAGACATTTTTACGGATTTTTCTGAACTCGGTGTGATTTTTCTACATTTTCAGTAAGATAAGGATTTTTTATTAAATGATATGATTTTTTGGCCTAATTTTGTCTTCATTTATTTTTTTCGTTGAAGATGGTGATCTCTCGGTTCTAATAAACATTTTTACAGATTTTTTTGAGCTCTGGGCTGTTTTCTACATTTTCTGTATGATATGAATCTTTTACTTAAATTATATGATTTTTACAGTCTAAGTTTGTCTTCCCTTATTTTTTCAGTTGAAGATAGTGATCTTCCGATTCGAAAGGATAGGATTTTTCTGAACTCGGAGAGATTTTCTACATTTTCGGGAATATATATTTCTTTTTATTAAACGATATGATTTTGGCCTAATTTTGTCTTCTCTTATTTTTCAGATGAAGATGGCGATCACACGGTTCCAACGTATAGTTTTGTGGATTTTTCTGATCTACTGGCAATTTTTGATATTTTTTATGAGATATGTATCTTAATATTTAATGAAAGGATTTTTATAGGCTAATTTTGTCTTCCTTTCTTTTTCAGTTGATGATGGTGATCTCCCTTTTACCACAGAAATTTTTGCTGATTTTTCTGAGCTCGGTGTTATTTTCGTCATTTTATTGAATTTATGGATTTTTTATCAAATGATATGCATTCTGTAGTCTAATTTTGTCTTCCCTTATTTTTTGTTGAAGATGACAATCTTTCGATTCCAACGGAAATTTTTTCCCGATTTCTCTTAGTTTGGGGCTATTTTTCTACATTTTTCGAAGATATGGATCTTTTTATTAAATGAAATGAATTTTTTGCCCCGATTTTGTCTTCTCTTATTTTTTTGCTAAATATGGCGATCTCCCGGTTTCAACGAACATTTTGCGGGATTTTTCTCAGCTTCAATCTAATTTCCACATTTTTTGGAAGATATGGATCGTTTTATTAAATGATATGATTTTTGGCCAAATTTTGTCTTCTCTTATTTTCATATTACAGATGGTAATCTCCTGGTTCCAACGGATATTTTTGCGTATTTATCTAGCAACGGGTTATTTTCGACATTTTCTGAAAAGTATATTTCTTTATTTTAAATGATATGAGTTTAAAGTCCAATTTTTGTATCTCTTATCATTTTAATTGAAAATGGCGATCTTCTGGTTCCAACGGATATTTTTGCGGATTTTTCTGTGTTCCAAGCAATTTTCTACATTTTATTGAAGATATAGATCTTTATATTAAATTGTATGTTTTATGTTTTAATTTTGTCTTCTCTTATTTTTCAGTTGAAAATATCGATCTCCCAGTTCCAACGAACATTTTGTAGATTTTTCTGAGCTCATGTATGTTTTTTACATTTTATTAAAGATAAAGATCTTTTTATTAAATGAAATGATTTTTGTAGCCTAATTTTATTTTCTCTTATTTTTCTGTTAAACTTGGCGATCTCCCGGTTCCAACGAACATTTTTTGCGGATTTTTCTGAGCTCGAAACTATTCTTCTATATTTTCGATTAGTTATGGATCTTTTTATTAAATGATATAATTTTTGGCCTAATTTTGTCTTCTCTTATTTTTTATTTAAAGATGGAAAACTCTCGGTTCTAACAGACATTTTTACATATTTTTTGAGCTCGTGAATATTTTCTACAGTTTATTGAAAATGTGGTTCATTTTATTAAACGATATGATTTTTATAGACTAAGTTTGTCTTCTCTTATTTTTCAGTTGAAGATAGTGATATCCCATTTCCAACGGAATTTTTTGCAGGTTTTTCTGTTCTTGGGGCTATTTTCTAAGTTTTATGGAAAATATGTGTCTTTTATTAAATGATATGATTTTTATAGCCTAAGTTTGTATTCCCCTATTTTTCAGTTGAATATGGTGATATCCTAGTTCCAGCAAACATTTTTGCAGATTTTTTTGAGGTTGGAGCTATTTTCGGTAATTTCTGGAAGATATGTATCTTTTTTTGAATGATATCATTTTGGAACTAATTTTGTCTTCTCTTAATTTATTTGTTAAAGATAGCGATCTTCCAGTTCTAACGGAAATTTTTGCAGATTTTTCTGAGCTCCGAGCAATTTTCTACATTTTCTGTAAGATATGGATCATTATATTAATTGCTATGTGTTGTGAACAGTTATTTATTGGGTTGGTCGAGTTATTGGGCCATCCTAGTATTGGGCCCATATCTGTGTAAGCCCACTTTGTATTCTCCCCTTTGGCTATAAATAAAGACATGAGGGCTCCCCCCTCAGTTAGTTGATTCATAACACGTTATCAGCACGAGCCTCTAAAAAATTTTTCCACAAATTTTTCCGTTCGTTGCGAAGGCGAAGGCGAAGGCTAGACGGGAGATCCACGAGCGCGGTGCAAGGCTTCCTCCATCGAGCGTCGTCATCCGCGTAGGGCTTCGAGCAACCGTCGCTATATCCGGAGGACGGGTAAAGAGGTAAAAACACTAAAAACGATATTTTTAATCATACGTATGATTACCCCTCCCCTAGATCTCGCAAGATCGATATGGGGATTATTTTTCGCCTTGAAAACGACGGACCGTTCATCCCAAAAACCCAATTTTAGGGTCAAAACCCTAATTTTTGAACCCTCCGGCGGCTAGCCGTCACCGGAAACCCCCAAACCTCACCGGAAAAACCCCCCTCCCCCCTCTCCGGCCGCTCCCCCCCCTGCAGGGGGCGGCCCCCCCACCCATGAAACCCTAACGCAAAAAAAAAACAGAAAAAGCCTGTGGGCCTGAAGCCCACAGGCCGGCTGTGGGCTTCAGACCCACAGGCCTATTTTCCTTAAGAAAAAAAAAGAGAAAACAGAAAGCCTGTGGGCCTAAAGCCCACAGGCCGGCTGTGGGCTTCAGGCCCACAGGCCAATTTTCTTATATAAAAAAACTGTGGGCCTGAAGCCCACAGCCGGCTGCGGGCTTCAGGCCCGCAGGCCGTTTCTACACACAAAAAAATGGGGGGGGGGGGGCATAGGCTGAAAACAAGCCTGAAAAGGCAACTGTTTGGCCTATAGATCAATCTAAAAGGGGGATTTAAGGGAAAAATATTCGTGAAAAATCACGGTAAATTACGGGACAAGTATCGGGCAGGCAAGGACTTTTTGGGGAATTTTGGGGGGCTTTTGGGATGATGAGGGAACCGCTTTTCCTCAAACAAAGAAAATGTTTATTTGGGCGATTAATCAATTTAATTGATTAAATCCATTTACTTTACAACCTATGCATCGTAATTACTTTTACATGCTTTTCATCTCTGGCAAAATTATGTGGATATTATATGCGTGGTTGTGCATTTTATTTAAAACTTAATAATTAGGAAGATCATGCGACCGCTCTGCCGTTAGTTACATAACCTAACGGTGTATGACGTTGCCCAGTGGTCCAATAATTATTAAGTGATTAAATATTGTTTTATCCTCATGCGAATAAACTGCCTGTGATGTATGTGAATGAAAATGTTGATGAGCACAATATTTCTGCATGAATTGCTAAATGTGGTTTTTGGATCGGCCGTTTAGTCCCACAGTTTATTTCCCGCACTTTTCTTTTATTTTTGAGAGAAATTGTAGTGAGGAATTTATGTAAATGTCAAAGAAAGAAGACCAACTTCCATGGAGACGGAGGCCACGCTTGAAGACGAAGATATTATATGGGACCCACTGGGTTTCCAAAGTTGTATTTTCATTTTATTCAAGCTGCAAATTTGTATAATTTGGACTGTGGACTTTTGGACTCTTTCTTGTGGGACTGGCCGATCCACACGTTTAGCTTTTCATTAAATATTGCCTCCGCATGAAAATGTTTTTATTTCTGATTGATTATTAATTCATGCATGTTTGTGCTCTGCTAGATAAATGGCTAAAATTGCAAGCGTTGACTTTGAAGTGCTGGATGCATCAGGTAGAAACTATCTAAGCTGGCAGCTAGATGTTAAGTTTCACCTGCGGGCCAAGTCCCTCATCACTGTTGTGACTGAAAAAGAAAATGTTAGCGATATAGAGAAGGCGCAAGCCATCATCTATATTCGTCGCCATGTGGACAAGACCTTAAAGGCTGAGTACCTTACGGTCGAAGATCCACTTGAGCTATGGACCGCCCTTGAGGATAGATATAAACATCAGAGAGATGTTATACTCCCAAGGGCGAGATACGAGTGAGAGAACCTGAGACTGCAGGACTTTAAGTCCATTGCTGAGTACAACTCAGCACTTTTTAGCATCACCTCACGCCTGAAGTTGTGTGGTGAAAAAGTCTCAGAATATCGCATGCTGGAAAAGACGTATACGTCTTTCCATGAAAAGGACGTGATACTCATGCTGCAATACCGTGAACGTAAGTTCACCAAGTATTCAGAGCTGTTGTCATGTCTTCTCATGGCCGAGCAAAACAGAGAGCTTCTTCTTGTCACTCACAATATGCGCCCTCCCGGCACTGCCCCCCTACCAGAAGCTCATCATACCTCTTCCTTCAAAAAGAAGAGGGATAATAAAAGAAAAGAAAGACCACAGAAAGGGGGACAACAGAAAAGAGCCAAGGGCCCACCACAGCAGCGCAAGAATGAAGGGAAGCGCAAGTTCACCTGGCGCAGGAATGATAACAAGAAAAATAATGCACCCCCACCCAAGAGGGACTGGAAAGACCAGTGCCACAGCTGTGGCATGACAGGCCACTGGTCCAGAGTGTGCAGGACCCCAGTGCATCTCCAGGAGCTTTATAAAAAAAGCAAGAAAAAGAATGCTAAATCAAACCTGGTGGCTGCGAATAATGCAGTCAAGTTCACAGCCAAAGACTTCGAGTTAGATGATATGCTTGATTAGCCTGTTTTCATTTATCTTAGCATTTTATTGTATGAACAATCCATTTTATGAGAGCTTTTATGTTATCTGAATTCTGTTGAATAAAATTTAGTTTTCTGAAATGCAAATGTTTACTCATCTTTTTAGATGGGATGCTCTCATGACTGCTTAGTAGACAACGCGTCGACACATACGATCCTTCAGCACAAATGCTATTTTCATAGCATTATTCCGTATAAGAGCCCTGTAAACACAATTTCAGGGCCATCGGACATAATTGAAGGTTCTGGGAATGCAACCTTGTTGCTTCCCAATGGAACAGAAATAAAAATAAAAGATGCACTTTACTCTCTGAATTCCAAGAGAAACTTATTAAGTTTCAAAGATATCCGTCTTAACGGATTCCACTTGGAAACAGCAAATGTTAAAGAAAATGAATTACTGTATGTAACGTCTCAAGACAATGGAGTTAAATCCATACTTGAACATTTTGAGAGACTCTCATCAGGCCTCTACCATACAAAAATTCAGAGAGAGGAAGCAAACCTAACGGAACACCTGAAGTGTCCGACATCGGCCAAATTCTTACTTTGGCACGATAGACTTGGCCACCCCGGATCTGTGATGATGCACCGCATTATATCACAATCCCATGGGCATAACCTGAAGAACCAGAAGATTCTTCAGAAGGGAGAATTCCCTTGTGTACCCTATTTTAAGGGAAAATTAATAACAAGGCCATCACCACTTAAAGTGGACATTGAGTCTCCTAGCTTCCTTGAAAGAATACATGGAGACATATGTGGACCTATCCACCCCCCTAGTGGGCCCTTTCGGTACTTTATGGTACTGATTGATGCATCTTCAAAATACTCGTATGTATGTCTACTTTCAACCCGCAACTTGGCTTTCCCAAAGCTCTTGGCACAAATAATAAAGTTGCGGGCGCATTTTCCAGACAACCAAATTAAGAAAATACGTCTGGATAATGCGGGGGAATTTACCTCTCAGTCATTCCAAGAATATTTCCTGGCAACGGGAATTGAAATTGAACATCCAGTGCCGCATGTTCACACCCAGAATGGGTTAGCTGAGTCGCTAATTAAAAGACTCCAATGGATCGCACGTCCATTGCTGATGAAATCCCAGTTGTCGGTGGATGCATGGGGACATGCAATTTTGCATGCTGCATCACTAATAAAAATAAGACCCTCGGGAGGACAGAGTCTATCTCCAATGCAACTTGCAGATGGAACGCCGCCGAACATCTCTCACTTGAGGATCTTCGGCTGCGCAGTTTATATCCCCATTGGACCACCACAGAGGACCAAGATGGGTCCTCAACGTCACCTAGGTATTTATGTAGGGTTTGACTCACCCTCCATTATAAGATACCTAGAACCCCAAACGGGGGATGCTTTTAAGGCACATCATGAAGACTGCGATTTTGATGAGACGTATTTCCCCAAAATGGGCCTAGACATCGAAAAGTCTAGTGCAAAGCAAATGTTAACGTGGGATACAAAAAGCTTGACCCACTACGATCCGGTAACAAAACAATGCGATGATGAGATCCGAAAGATCTTACATATCCAGGACACAGTCCATATATTACCGGACTCGTTTATTGACAACCAGAAGATTGTCAGATCACACATCCCTGCTGCAAATACTCCAGCTAGGATTGACATCACAAAGGATGGATGCAATCCACCAGCATCAGAAGTGGCTGTACCTCAACAGAAAAGAGGCAGACCACCAGGCTCCAAGGATAAAAATCCAAGAAAAAGAAAAATATCCGGAGACCTTGGGACGATACCCCCACAGAGAAACGAGCTCGTGTCCATACCCTCTCCCCTCCCGGAATCCACTGCAGAGGAACTGCCGGGAGAAACTGAAATATCGTTAAATTATGTACGTACAGGGGAGGTATTGGACAGAAAGAGTATAGTCGTTGACGATGACTTCGCGTTTCACATTGCCATTCACGTCACCGGAAGCGACGATGATTATGAACCACACTCCGTTGCTGAATGCAAACGTAGAGACGATTGGCCAAAGTGGAATCAGGCAATAGAAGCCGAGATGGACTCGCTTCAGAAACGAAAAGTCTTTGGGCAAATAGTCCAGACACCTACTGGTGTCAAACCTATGGGATACAAATGGGTATTCGTCAGAAAAAGAAACGAAAATAATGAGATCACACGCTACAAAGCTAGACTTGTAGCACAAGGATTTTCCCAAAGACCGGGCATAGACTATGACGAAACATATTCCCCGGTCATGGATGCGATCACCTTCAGATTCCTGATATACTTAACTGCAAAGGAAGGCCTAGATATGCAGCTAATGAATGTTGTGACTGCATATCTATACGGCAATCTCGACAAAGAGATATACATGAAACTTCCTGATGGCTTTTCCATGCCTGCTGAACTAAATAATAGACCTCAGGATGTCTATTCTGTTAAGCTACAAAGATCATTGTATGGTCTCAAACAATCAGGAAGAATGTGGTATAACAGACTCAGTGAGTTCCTTGTTCAACAAGGATTCACGAACAATGAAGTCTGCCCTTGTATCTTCATAAGAACAAAGGGAAAAGGATTCGTGATAATAGCTGTCTACGTAGATGATCTGAATCTCATAGGATCTCCTGAAGAGATCACTGAGATATCCGTAAGCCTAACAAAAGAATTTGAAATGAAAGACCTAGGCAAAACGAAATTCTGCCTTGGCTTACAGATTGAACATCAAAAGGATGGAATCCTATTACACCAAACCACATATACGAAGAAAATGTTACAAAGATTCCATATGGACCATTGTCATCCATTGAGTACACCTATGGTGGTACGATCGTTGGATGCACATAAAGACCCCTTCCAGCCGCTGGAAGAGGGGGAGGACATACTTGGTCTGGAAGTTCCTTATCTGAGTGCAATCGGAGCACTACTATATCTGGAAAACTACACGCGTCCCGATATAGCGTTTGCAGTAAATTTGCTAGCCAGATACAGTGCAGCGCCTACACAGCGCCACTGGACCGGAGTAAAGCACCTTCTGCGCTACCTCCAAGGGTCTACAGATTTGGGACTCTTCTACAAAAATGGAACATCCTATACACTTGCAGGTTATGCTGATGCAGGTTACTTGTCTGATCCCCACAAAGCAAAATCACAGACTGGGTATGTGTTTACCTACGGAGGGACAGCCATTTCCTGGAGATCCATCAAGCAAACCTTGACGGCGACCTCATCCAATCACTCAGAGATCATTGCCATCCATGAAGCAAGCAGAGAATGCGTATGGCTACGCTCAGTTGTCCACCACATCATGTCTACGACCGGACTGAAGACTGTAGACCTCGAGCCCACTACCATGTTCGAGGACAACGCTGCTTGCATAGCTCAACTACGAGGTGGCTTCATCAAAGGCGACAGAACAAAACACATTTCACCAAAGTTCTTCTGGACGCACGAGCTACAGAGAGATGGCAAGATCGACATCAGACAAGTGCAGTCATGTGACAATTTGGCAGATTTGTTCACTAAAGCCCTTCCTACTGCTACTTTTAGAAAACTTGTACATAGGATTGGAATGAGACGCCTAAGAGATCTGAAAGCTTGAGAGCTTGTACAGATCAGGGGGAGTTTGGCAGAGTTTGTACTCTTTTTCCTTAACTATGGTTTTTCCCACTGGGTTTTCCATAGCCAAAGGTTTTAACGAGGCAAATCTCACCAACTCAGGATCCTAAAGTATCCACCCCATGTGAGACCCATACAGGCTCAGAATCCCGAAGTATTCATGAGCAGGGTCCACACCTATGGCTGGATAAGGGGGAGTGTTGTGAACGGTTATTTACTGGGTTGGTCGAGTTATTGGGCCATCCTAGTATTGGGCCCATATCTGTGTAAGCCCACTTTGTATTCTCCCCTTTGGCTATAAATAAAGACATGAGGGCTCCCCCTCAGTTAGTTGATTCATAACACTATGATTTTATAGCC
>CM061141.1:171810425-171941645 GCA_030789695.1 Scilla litardierei
CATGGTATTTGTGTGACGTTGTACAAGCATAACATTATATCCATAAGCATGAACTATTCTCATAACATAATTTGCTACATGGATAACATCATTACATGAACTATTCTCATAACATAATTTGCTACATGGTATGGAAGCATCACCATTCTTAGCATTATAATTTTCACAAACTTTAGCATGATATTTATATTACAACTACAGAATTCTGTTTTAAATCTGGACTCTGATATATAAGTCTAAAACAACTATCAAAGGCCATAATCTTGTTTAGTGCTGAACATAAAAGTTGTAAATGCTTAAGTTCTGTTTCAAATTATCTAAGATCGTGACATTTGGGGTCTGTAGAGAGAGTTATGAAATTTTTTCAACAATGTAGCAGAATCTGTCTAAAACTGACATCATGGTAAAGTCATCTATTTACACCTTCCTACATTCAAAACTAGCCTTTGCTTTCTTATAGATAGTTGTAGTTAACTTCATGACCTTTCCAAACCATCTTTAATCATCACATTTGGAGGTCTACACTAGCATATAAATTTTTGAATCTACAAGATAGAACTGAAAATTTTACAGTATATCATTAACATAGCTATTATATCATATTGACTACTAACATGAAGCTACTAGTCTTACTACCATTGCCATCCTAATAATTTGACATGATAATGATTTTAAAGCTAAGAAAGGAAGCATAATGCTAACATGGTTTACACTAACATGGGATGTTACATTGTATATTTTGGAAAACTATGCATACTTCCACTAAATAAAAAATTACGTCATAAGCATGCATACTAAACTTAACATAACTTGGCACTTTACTAGCATGTGGCTTAAACTAAAATTCTACATCAAATTCCAACTTAAAATTAACTAGGTGATGAAACTTTATAACCACAATCCTAAAACTACATCCTAACTAGGATGTTGGAACTCCTAACTCAAATATCTCCTTCTTAATTTCTTTGGCCCTTCTTCTCCTTGAAGAACCCCTTAATCCTCAATATTTCTCCTTCATACCTTAAGCTCCAATGGTGGATATCATTTGGGGGATTGAACTAAGGAGATGGAGGTGGATATGGTGGTGGAGTGGGAGGTGCAAAGGGAGGAGAGGGGAGAGAGAAGAAGGGATGAGAACTTGAATTTTTCTTCTTCTTCTTCTTTTTATTTTCCCCAATTTTTTCTCTTTTATTCATCTGGTCATCCTCGTCATCCCTTAATTCCCTCTTAGCTTGCCAAATGGAGAGAGTTAGGTGAAAATCAAATAGGTGATGACACCTCTTAGGCTAGGTGTCTCCATTAGGAAATTTAGGGATTTCTATTTTCTAATAAATAGAAATGCTCCACTAAAATACCCTTACTCACGAAATACCAAGTATACCATCTAAAAACTAATCCATTAATCCAAATGATGTTTAAAAAAATTATTTAAAAATAATTTGGTCATTAGAAATTTATGTAAAATTTATAAAAAATACCCAAAAATTTCATACGTATAAATACGTCTAGAAATACATACATTATACCCGTATATACGAAAACAATGTATTACATTCTACCCACCATAAAAATAAAGTCCGTCCTCGGACTTTCTAAAGTTAAGAGTCTAACCGAAGGATAAATGGATCTAAGGGTCGCCCTACCTACGAAATACAACAACACTACATATACTCTAACCACGGGTCGTTCCACCTATGAAATACAACAACACTACATATACTCTAACCACACATAGCTCTATGTATCGCATATACGTACATACAATGCACATACATAACACTCAAGCAGATATATATACACCCTAGTATTCATACACCATATTTTCATACAAGTACTCCACATAGTTATTCAAACAGATGTATACATGACATATACACGCAATACAGAAACACATCAAACAAAAGCAATATTACTTACAAGTTCATATACATCACGATAAAGGAACCACAACACATGCATATATACACATGCCTACATTCATATCACTTCAAACATTCAATTATACCATGATTCGGGATATAAATTGCATATTTCCCCCCAAATTCTGGGCATTTTATGTGTATATCATGTTAATATTGGCTTTGATACATGCATATTCGAGATATTGTGTAATATTTAAGCATACTCTCCTTTTATACATAAAATATGGTTTTTATGGATTAATCCTAGCTCCTCTTATTTTTCAGGTACTCCTGGGATTATTCTGGATTTTCTGGAATATTTCCAGATTTTTTGGAGCTTGGAGCTATTTTTCGGGAATTTTGGAAGCAAGAAAGGCTATTTTGGGATTTATTAAAACAAAGAATATATATATCTATTATACATTTGACAGCGATTTTTGAATCCTAGGGCTGACTAGGACAAGCTGACTAGGACAAACAGGTTGATAGAAAGACGGTTTGGATTTAATCTTGGGAAATCAACGGATAGGATGATGTTTTGTGAAAATTTGGGTAACTTAAATTTGGGTGGAAAACCGTTGGGAGCAAAACAAAAAACAAAATTTTTAATTCTATCGCGTGTTCGTGCCTCGATACATGCCTACGGTTACGGTCTCCCACGCTCATAAATGCATCAACCAAAGCTCTGCACATCTCTGTGTGCATTAAACATTGCGTCTCTCTCTGTCTCGCCCAAAGCTCGAGGCAAAAAACACATCACATCTCTCTGTGCACATTAAACACAGGACTGAGAGCGATTTTCGAATCCAATGGGTTTAATAAACTGTGTATTAAAATGGGTCTAATTGCAAACTATGGAGTCAAATTAATCGGTATTCTTTAGATTCGAAAGTAGGTTTAATAGTTAATAAACAGACTTAATTTAACCATTTGAAAGTGGGTTTAATTTTAAGAAAGTGGGTAAATGATTTAAAACTGTGAATGATTTAAAATTTGTGAACGAAGTGGATGAAGTGGATGATTTAAAATTGTGAATGAAGTGGATGCTACCTTTCACTAGGATTTGAAATTTGTATTAAAGTAGGTTTTTTTAAAATATATTGTGAATTAGAGACTTTAATAAACTTTAGTAGTAACGTTTTAATGTCGGCCAAAATCTTTTAATGCCCGCCCAAAATGGTATTGACCCGCATGCAGCACTCCCAAAGTCAGCGAGTTGGAGCCTTAAATGAGTGCAGCGCTACACGAGGAGGCTTACTGACCCTTGCCGTAAAAAATTGATAAAATGAGGGAAGCGCTAACGTTTTAATGCTAAATCCATGCATGGTTAGCACTCACTGCCATGTGGGGACCACACTGCAGCAGATTCATTGACAGACAATAACCTCCCAAAAGCCTCAACCTCTCACCTCATTGGTCCAGACCGAAACATGCGGATTGCCACCAAAAACATCATCCCAGCCGTTCAACTAAAGCCAATCTCTCTTCACCATCTAAATTATAAAGTCCCCTAACCCTTTCTTCCTTTTCCTAGCAACCGATTAATTTTATTTGGAGGGAAAAAAACACAAAAAAACCAAAAGCTCCCCTCGCCCTTAAATGGCGACTGGTGACCAGTTTAAAACGGTCTCCAGTGGATGCAAGGGTGGCAACCTGAAGAATAAATATGTATCTCACTCCGTTAAGGTCGGCTTACAGTTCCCTATCAGTTGTATTGACCGATACGCGAAGAAGGGCTGTTACGGTCAGCGTAGCGTATCGTTACTGGGGCTCATGTCTACCTTGATGTTGAACCTCGCTGCTAAGTTATTCAACTGAATTTTAGTTTAAAGTTCGTTTCTTTTTCGGTGTTGAACTCGAAGGTTGCATTTTTTTTATATTAGTTTATGTAATTGGCCACACACGCGAGCATACAAGGCACGAGCTGCTGGCAGTGAGGAATGGTGAGGAATTGGGGAAGTTGCCTGCAAGCGCCACGATCGCTCATGGTGGGGTCCTACCAAACATCTGTTGGAAGCAACGATCTAGGATCTTTGTTTGATGATGACAAACATTTCGTTATATCTAACGTGTGTGCTTAGTGTGTTTCAGTTCACTATTTGGCGGAATTGCTATTCGCATAGCATATTGGGAGAGAGGGAGTGTGTGTGCACAAAGAAGTTGGACTTGGTCCTATATGGGTTGAGATGGATTTGGTCAAATCAATTATCAAGATTTGCAAAGATTTTTCCATACCCAATTTGAATTGCAAATCAAATCCCATGGCCATCTTTATCACATTCAAATTCAAATTCAATTTAGAGATTGCATCAACTCCTAAACCCTAGGGATTTCTTTTGGGCCACAAAGATCTCCATCCATCCTTAAATATATACCCCTTCAAAGAACCCTAAAAAAATGCGCGGCCAAACAAATTTCTAAGAAGAAAAATTATTGCGGCATCAAAAATAAAAATAGTTGGCTCTTAAATATTTTTTCAAAGGCAAAGACAAGCCGTCTCCGTCTTCAAGTGCAACACCAATATATCAAGCCTCAACTATTGATCTCCTAGCGACACAGGCATACAAATCATCACCGTCGTCAACGTGCTGACCGCTGAGATTACGCCGCTCGTACTGCCACCGAAAGTTCTGAGGAGTATCCCGTCATCGAAGTCTTCAAGGGTTCCTCTCTGCCAAAGAATACGTTGCCACGCACTGTCGAGAAGACAACAGAAGCATCGCCGTCGTGGAGTTGCTGTCGTTGAACTTCTCGCCGTAGCTGAAGTTGTTGAGGTTGCCGTGAAGACGAAGAAGAAGTCGAAGAACGAAGCCCACGCTGTCGAAGACGAAGCCATCACCAGAGAGAGTTCGCATCCGTTCTTCATCTCGTCGCCATGGAGATCACCGTGCCCTCACCATCAACGAAGCAGCGCTACCGAAAATGAAGACCGCCGCTAGTTGAAGAGCTCACGACGTTGCCATCTCGACGGAGAAGGCCGAAACCCTAGTTGCAGTGACCTATCACCGTCTCAGTCGAGTTGCTGTTGCCAAGCGACCACACACCTTGCCGTGCCATCTTCGCCGTAGTCGAAGTCGACGCTGCTTTCGAGTCACCGTCGCTGATTGCTTCAAAGTCGCTCGTCGGAGAAGAAGCACTCTCGGAGGTTCACGTCGCCGTTGAGATTTGTCGCTCTCCGTCGCGAGTTGTTGCCGCTGTCGCCGACGGAATCTGTCAAACGTCGTCGTATTATCGCCGAAGACGAGGCCAGTTACCGCTGCCCCGAGACCGTCGCTGCCGCCGTCGCTGTTGAGTTGTCGAGGCCGTCGCCGGTGGGAGAAGCGAAGAAGTTGGAGCGCTGCATGCTTTTGCTGCTGACGTGGGTGGCGGATTTACGAGAGGTCGAAACAAAATCGTTTTCGTTTATCTTACTGACGTGGACGAAGCTGTGCCGCGAGATTCAAACATCAACGGCAAGGATTTTCTAATGCGATCGAAAGTGAAACGAAGCCCGCTCAACCAAATCGCTGACGTGGCTCAGGGGAGTTATTAAAATTTCTTTGCGCACTGACCGAGTCTAAAATCACTTTGAACTGAATCGCTCTGCGCACCGATCGCTTATTAAAAGGGATTGAACTGTAACTGCTTTACGCACAGACCAGTGCACAACTCGACATCCAGGAGTCAGATTGAGACACCGTTTGCGTCAGATTGGAGCTAACGACATGCTGATTGACAGAGACGCCTACACGGATACAAACTGAGCATTTCTAAACTCTTAAACTCTTTTATTTGTGTCTTAGTGTAACGATCTCTGTAGGGGAAACTTTACCTATTTTCTGTGACTATTTTGGGACTTGTCTAGTTGGGACTAGACAAGTGGGACCCAGCTAGTTTGGGACTAGCTGGTAGAAAGCGTTACTAGGATTGATAGTGAGAGAAAACACAGTGTGTGGGGTACTGAGAGCCAGGCGAGTGTAGAGACGTAGAGGGTGCTCTGAGCGTGCTCTAACTTGTGGTTTTGTACCTATTGCGCTATTCAATACTAGTTCTGCTTTGGGGGCTGGAGTAGGTCGTTAGGACGACCGAACCAGGGTAAATCTGCTGTGTGCTCTGTGTCTGCATTTTATTTACCCTGTTGCTGCTATAACTGCGTGTGCTTATTCGTGGGTTGCACGAATTATTTTTATAAGCATATTCACCCCCTCTAGGCTAGGATCCAGATCCGACAAGTGGTATCAGAGCAGGTTTTAGGATCTAGCCTAGGATTGACCATGAATAACCATATGGATATTGCTTTTGCTGAGGGTCAGTCTGTTTCCCGTCCCCCTAGATTTAATGGAGGTGATTATGCTTATTGGAAAAATCGAATGGAAATCTACCTTATTTCTGTTGATTATAAAGCTTGGCAAATAATTGAAAAAGATTATAAACTGCCTGTTATTAAAGTAGAAAATGTTGAGATTGAAAAACCAAATAACAAATGGGATGATAATGATTGGAAATCTTATTCTTTAAATGCTAAAGCTATGAATGCTCTCATTTGTGCACTTGATAAATCTGAATATAACATAATCTCACATTGTTTAACTGCGCAAGAGATATGGCACACTTTGGAGGTGACGCACGAGGGAACGTCACAGGTAAAGGAGTCTAGACTGTCTCTTTAGAGTGCAGAGTTCGAGGGATTTTACATGCTACCATCAGAGAACATATCAGAGATGTATGCGAGGTTCACCGACATAGTCTACAAGTCTAGCTCGCTTGGAAAGCCATATGATAGCCTCGATCAAGTGAGGAAGATTCTAAGAGCATTGCCAAGCTCTTTCAGACCAAAGGTCACTGCCATCCAGGAAGCAAAGGTATTGTCACAATTGAAGGTGGAGGACCTAATTGGTAATTTGATGTCCCATGAGTTGGAACTGCAAAATGTTGAAGCAAGAGAGAAACTTGAGGAGAAATAGAAAGCCATAAAGCCTCTTGCTTTGAAAGCTGACGAAAGTGAAGATGATGATGACGACATAGCGCTAATGGTGAGAAACTTCAGAAAGTTCATCAAGACCAAGCATGGGAGAAATGAAATGGCACCCAGGTTTAATCGTTCTAACTTTAATATTTCTTCCAAGCAATTTAATGATCAGAAATCTACTGATAGAATGCAATGTTTTAAATGCAAGGGAAGAGGACATCTGATGAAGGATTGCCCAAATGAAACTGCTCAGCTCGCTAAAGGAAAAGGAAAAGCGAAGGTATTAACATGGGATATGGATAGCGAAGCTGAAAGCGAGGAGGAAAATGAAGCCCATTCTTGCATGGCTTTGATGGGGATCCAAGATGAGATACCGTCAGGTAGCAAAGCTGAACTTCTTAAAATTTGTGAAGAAATGCAAAATCAAATAGTATATCATGAGTTCACTATTGAATGTCTCCAAAATGAAAACTTTGACATGCAAGTTAGAGATGATAAGGTGTTTAAAGAGAATGAAAAGCTTAAAATTTAACTTAATGCATGTAACTCTAATATTGAAATCATGAAGAAGGAAAAAGCTAGCTTTGATGAAATTGCTCCTTGTATTTCTTGCTCCTCATTATTAAATCAAAATAGCATGCTTAAACAAGATTTAATGAAGCTCGAAGCTGAAAAAGAATATGAAATAAGAGAGCTTAAGGATAAATTTTTCATGCTAGATAATGACTTTAAAAGAAAAACGATTGAATATGAAAAGAAGGAAAAAGAAAACAAGTTGGCTTTCGTTAGTATATGCATGATGCTTGTGGAAGAAAATAAACAATTAAAAATCAAAGTCTCTCATCTTGAAGTGGCCATTAAGAAATTCTCTATGGGAAAACAATCGTTGAAAAATATTTTAGAGAATCAATTATATGGCAATAATAGAAGAGGACTTGGTTTTGGTCTGAAAAACGATGAAAAGCAAAAATTCAAGAAATTCCACAATGTACCCTCTATTGCAAAGAACAAATATGCAAAGTGCTTTACTTGTGATAGTGTAGGCCACACTTCATATTATTGTAAATTTTGGAACACTAATATCAAGTTTAAACAAGTGTGGGTTCCTAAAACAATAATGGCTAACACTAGTGGACCTTGTTGAATTCCAAGATCACACTTAACACCTTTCTTGTAGGTGTGATGGAGGTTTGGCTAGGAGCAAATTTTTAAAGTCTCATTCTATTTCTAGCTCCTTCATCAAATAGCGACGAGAAGGTATAATTTTTATCCCTCTTTGCATTTCATTGCATACCTTCATAGATTGTTTTGTGTGCTTGATTTATTTTGTTTGTGCACTTGTTTGCATGTCTTTTTAATGTTTTTATTTCTGAAAAAAAAATTGAAAAACCAAAAATTAAAAAAAAAAAGAGCTTACAAGAATACCTTTTATGATTTATCTTAAGTGGTATTGTATGAATGATCAAATCTATCCCTTGTAGAAGTTAATTCCTTATTGTTGTAGCTACATGAACATGTTGTTATCTTTTTAGTAGCCATGACATGTCTCATAAGTTTTAAACTTGACTTCTACACCTACATTTGCACTTTCACGATAATTGACTTTTTAGTGCTTTTGGAGATTCTTTTGAAGAATAATGGAAAGTGAATGTAGGAATGATTAATTTCTGAATTTTCTAAGGGATATGAAGTGTTTAGCCATGAATCAAAATTGAGCACAAACGAATTGCAAATGAAAAAAAAATATTTATATGAAAATTGCTCCGTATGGAAAATGGATACACTTCATGGCTAATACACAACCCGCGAGTATCCAACTTGTGCTAAATGGGTAATCATTAGCGTTGGTGTATATAACTCGTCAAGCAATGCCACCCCACATTTAAAAGTCCTGTTAGGCCATGTTTCGGGGTTCGGTAACTTGAACTCATCTTTGATGAGGTGGGAAAAATCAATCCTAGTGATATTCATGAAAATTGGAAAATGTGGATTGATTTGGTTGATTTTCTGAAATTGAATCTCCTCTTGTACTTTATTGTCTATATCACTACACTTACACAAAGGTGGGAAGTCGTGTTATGAAATTCTATGAGCTTGAATTGTCTATTTTTTTGGAAAACTCATGCAAATTGCACTCTACATTTAATAATGGTTTATTTTTGCATGGAATATTGTTGTGACTTCATTAATCCACTTTTGGTGATTACAAAGGGGGAGAAAGAGAATAGAGGATGGGAGCTTGAGAAAAATACATGAATAATGTTGAAGGGGGAGCTTAAGAGAAGGGGGAGCATGCTTTTATATTTACTAATTGTTGTGCATGCTTTGTAATGTTTGAATGACTCATCCATACATCATATATCATTACACCCTTCAACACACTTCACACACCCATCTATTGCCCTTCAACACACTTCACACACCCATCTATTGCTCAAATCTTGTATGGGTTTGTCATCACCAAAAGGGGGAGATCATTGGAAGCAACGATCTAGGATCTTTGTTTGATGATGACAAATGTTTCGTTATATCTAACGTGTGTGCTTAGTGTGTTTCAGTTCACTATTTGGCGGAATTGCTATTCGCATAGCATATTGGGAGAGAGGGAGTGTGTGTGCACAAAGAAGTTGGAATTGGTCCTATATGGGTTGAGATGGATTTGGTCAAATCAATTATCAAGATTTGCAAAGATTTTTCCATACCCAATTTGAATTGCAAATCAAATCCCATGGCAATCTTTATCACATTCAAATTCAAATTCAATTTAGAGATTGCATCAACTCCTAAACCCTAGGGATTTCTTTTGGGCCACAAAGATCTCCATCCATCCTTATATATATACCCCTTCAAAGAACCCTAAAAAAATGCGCGGACAAACAAATTTCTAAGAAGAAAAAATTATTGCGGCATCAAAAATAAAAATAGTTGGCGCTTAAATATTTTTTCAAAGGCAAAGACAAGCCGTCTCCGTCTTCAAGTGCAACACCAATATATCAAGCCTCAACTATTGATCTCCTAGAGACACAGGCATACACATCATCACCGTCGTCAACGTGCTGACCGCTGAGATCATGCCGCTCGTACTGCCACCGGAAGTTCTGAGGAGTATCCCGTCACCGAAGTCTTCAAGGGTTCCTTTCTGCCAAAGAATATGTCGCCACGCACCGTCGAGAAGACCACAGAAGCATCGCCGCCGTGGAGTTGCTGTCGTTGAACTTCTCGCCGTAGCTGAAGTTGTCGAGGTTGCCGTGAAGACGAAGAAGAAGTCAGAGAACGAAGCCCACGCTGTCGAAGACGAAGCCATCACCGGAGAGAGTTCGCATCTGTTCTTCATCTCGTCGCCATGGAGATCACCGTGCCCTCACCATCAATGAAGCAGCGCTACCGAAGACGAAGACCGCCGCTAGTTGAAGAGCTCACGATGTCGCCATCTCGACGGAGAAGGCCGAAACCCTAGTTGTCATGAACTGTCGCCGTCTCCGTCGAGTTGCTGCTGCCAAGCGACCACACACCTTGCCGTGCCATCTTCGCCGTTGTCGAAGTCGACGCTGCTTTCGAGTCACCGCCGCTGATTGCTTCGAAGTCGCTCGTCGGAGAAGAAGCACTCTCGGAGGTTCACGTCGTCGTTGAGATTTGTCGCTCTCCGTCGCGAGTTGTTGCCGCTGTCGCCAAGGGAATCTGTCGAACGTCGCCGTATTATCGCCGAAGACGAGGCCTGTTACCGCTGCCCCGAGACCGTCGCTGCCGCCGTCGCTGTTGAGTTGTCGAGGCCGTCGCCGGTGGGAGAAGCGAAGAAGTCGGAGCACTGCATTCTTCTGCTGCTGACGTGGGCGGAGGATTTATGAGAGGTCGAAATGAAATCGTTTTCGTATATCTTGCTGACGTGGACGAAGCTGTGCCGCGAGATTCAAACATCAACGGCGAGGATTTTCTAATGCGATCGAAAGTGAAACGAAGCCCGCTCAACCAAATCGCTGACGTGGCTCAGGGGAGTTATTAAAATTGCTTTGCGCACCGACCGAGTCTAAAATCACTTTGAACTGAATCGCTCTGCGCACCGACCGCTTATTTATTAAGGAGATGCTGAGCGCACAGACCGGCTATTAAAAGGGATTGAACTGTAACTGCTTTACGCACAGACCAGTGCACAACTCGACATCTAGGAGTCGGATTGAGACACCGTTTGCGTCAGATTGAAGCTGACGACGTCCTGATTGACATAGACGCCTACACGGATACAAACTGAGCATTTCTAAACTCTTAAACTCTTTTATTTGTGTCTTAGTGTAACGATCTCTTTAGGGAAAACTTTACCTATTTTCTATGACTATTTTGGGACTTGTCTAGTTGGGACTAGACAAGTGGGACCCAGCTAGTTTGGGACTAGCTGGTAGAAAGCGTTACTAGGATTGATAGTGAGAGAAAACACAGTGTGTGGGGGTACTGAGAGCCAGGCGAGTGTAGAGACGTAGAGGGTGCTCTCAGCGTGCTCTAACTTGTGGTTTTGTACCTATTACGCTATTCAATACTAGTTCTGCTTTGGGGGCTGGAGTAGGTCGTTGGGACGACCGAACCAGGGTAAATCTGCTGTGTACTCTGTGTCTGCATTTTATTTACCCTGTTGCTGCTATAACTGCGTGTGCTTATTCGTGGGTAGCACAATTATTTTTATAAGCCTATTCACCCCCCCTCTAGGCTAGGATCCAGATCCAACAACATCAACCATGAGCCTGCCAAAAAAAGATCATCTGCTGAGAAGGGGTAGTCATTTTCGAAGGCATGTAGGTCTCTAAAGAAGGCGACCAACTAGGGTGACAAGGGCTAGGGTTTCGAGTATGTGATGTTTTTTGTACGTATTCTTGGGTGTTTTTTGTTTGTTGATGATGTTAGATGGTAACGATGTTGTCGATTGATGGTGGTAGGATTTGTTGTAATGGAATTTGTATGTTGTTTTAATTATGTTCATTGGAAATGCTAAACATGTTTCAACACACGAATTGGATTAACTTATGTGTTTTAATGTTTCGGTTTTTATTAACTTTGTTTGCATCTGTCACGCCCCGCTTCCCAAAAATGTGGAGGCGAGACGTGAGAAGGTCCGCTCAAACTTGAAGCTGAAAAGCCGCAAGTCCGATAAGCGTCAAATAGAACTACAAATGGCAGGTCCTTGCAATGCAATACGGAAACAACAATAATAATAAGAAGGAGAGACAGATAAAATGTTCAATATCAGATTATCCATTAATTAAATTACAATATCACAGAAAAGCCACCAGGCTAAAAGGAAAAGAGTCTAAGGCCCAAACATGGCCAACAAGGTATAACATACATACAAAGGTACCACGCACCAACAACTAACAGCAAACCTAAACAAAGAAGTGAACACGAGCGGTCTTCAAGACAGGCCCCTGGTGTCCACTCACCACCACAGCAAACATCAGCATTAGCGACACCATATCCCCTGCAACAAAGCTCTGGCTCTGGGTCTAACATGTGACACCCAAAAGAGAGAGGGGCACATGTTAGCAAGTCTGGAAAGACTTGTGCAATGAAACTGAAAGTGAACTAGCAACCTAGCAGTTATAATAAGATGCAATGACATGGCATGTAAGTATGATGCGACAGTTTTAAAGGTAGGGAAGCCAATCACTCACGATGTAGCAAAAGCTACCAATCACTATTCACGAATCACGATTATCACTATTATCACTGTTATCACTGTTTGTCACATACAAGTAAACACGTCAAGTCAAGTACAAGGGATCACTCAGCGAGTGCCCTATCGCCCGTGGGCTGGATAGTCAAGTCAAGACAAGTACAAGGGATCACTCAGCGAGTGCCCTATTGCCCGCAGGCTGTGTAATCTTCTGGTCAAGAGCCAGGAAATGTATTTTGTTTGGCATAGGGGTGCACCTAGCCTCCATATCGAGCGTTGGGGTTAGCAACTTACTATGCTCGCTTCCGGTCACGAGCCAGGAACTATCAGTTTTGTAGCGTGAGCTACACATTCACGATAAACAATCAATGTATGCAATGACATGAACAGATATTCGCGTACCGTTAATTGTATTTAAACGTGACATGCAAAATGCAATGACATGAACAATATTCGCCTACCGTTTATTGAAATTAGACATGACAGGCAAAATGCAATGACATGAACAATATTCGCGTACCGTTTATTGTATTTAAACGTGACAGTTTAAAGATGCATGGATGACATGAACAGTTAATACGCGTACCGTTAATTTAAATTAAACGTGACATACAAGCATGATGAGGGTGACGGACCAAGCTTCGTTGTCAAGCTAGGTCAATGGCGTCTAGACGTCTATCCTTTCACCATCTAGTCTCTTTTACGCTACTACAAGCAATTGGCCTAAGGCATGGCCTAAAACCCTAAGTGGCAAGTTTCACTTGCCTGGCACCGAGGAGAACGATCAACGAAGGCACATCACACAAATTTGTTATCTACTGGAATGGATCACTGTCATGGAAAAACAACATTAGAATGGTAACTAATCCGTATTCACAATCGAACCCTACGATTTCTAATGATCCATTTTATTAGGGTTTCACAAATATCAAGTGTGGGTTATGAGATTATTAAAGGAAGAATACTACCCGTGAAGAAGCGGAGGAACGACGCCGAGAACTACGGCGACGGAAGAACGATCCGGCTCAGATCTGGAAATGGGGAAAATATGGAGAAATGGGTTTGGATGAGGCTTTTGGGGATTTGATGAGGGTTTGAGGTTGAGGAGAGGTAGGATATGTGAAATGAGGGTTTGGATGATGATGGATGAGCTTGGGATGAAGGATCAATGGTTTGGGGAAGAAGGGGGCTCAATGGGGGAGAAATTAGGGTTTGGGGTGATGATGAAGAAGAAGAAAATGTTTGGGGCGTATTTATAGAAAAGTGTGGCGGCTAGGGCAAAACTAGGGTTTCCTGGGCTGATTAGTCGGTCAAAGAAGGATGGCTGACCGACTGGTTTGGGAACTAGTCGGTCGGTCGAATAACTGTGACCGACTAAGAGCAAACAGTAACTCGGCTGGGAAGATGATCAATGAACTAGTCGGTTGAAGAACAATGGCTGACCGACTAGATTACAATCTAGTCGGTCGAAAGATGTTCTCAGACCGACTAAAGATAAACAGTAACTTAGGGGAAATTAATCAAAGGAACTAGTCGGTTAAAGAACAAGTTCTGACCGACTAGTTTCACATCTAGTCGGTCGGTGGTTGTTCTTAGACCGACTAACGATAAACAGTAACTCCTGAATAATTGATTGAATAAACTAGTCGGTTCCAGTTGATTTCCTGACCGGCTAGATTGCAATCTAGTCGGTCGGTTGATCTTCTTGAACCAACTAACGTGCATGAAAAGTCTCGAAATGGAGCGCGAAGGTCCGGGATGAATTCTAAGGTTTCTAGGATCAACCTATCGCTAAGATATGATCGATATGAAGCTCGTCACGAGTGACTTACTCCGAGTTCAATGATTCTAAGGAAGATGCTAGAAGATCACATCAAAAGGAATGAAAACGAAAGCTAGGAAATCTCATCGAGATGAATGAAAGCGAGAACTATGGAAATGGAAACCACACAAGGAGAGAACCCACCATCACAAGCAAAACCCACTGATAATCCAATCATACAAAAACCAGTCGTTACATCCTACCCACCTTAGAATAAAGTCCGTCCTCGGACTTTCTAACATATATAGTCGCTCTGGTAACTACCCTCAACCAATATCACATCATAAATTCAACCAAGTACTTTCATTTCGAGTGCTTATATATATATGCACTAGAAATCAAATATTACTACCACTACACACATATTTTCACGCACATAGTACACTCATACTTATTATAGTCAATCAATTTCATACACGTATTTCAATCACATATATATAGTCAATATATTTATACAACAATAAACAGTTATTACTTACTATAAGAAAATAACTAAGCCTCTCTTATTTGAAAATAATTTCACATTTATTTAGTCATTCAAATACATGCAAATATTTCACCATATTTTCACCTCACATATAGTCCTATAACTATATATTGGTATAGCCACCCACAATCGTGTGCGTAACACAACCAAGCACAAACAACTCGAACACCATACATACATCGTCCATCACTATTCACCACCACATACAATTATACCAAAGTACATAGAGTATACCCACTCAAGCTTGAGTGAGACTCAAATCATAGCAGGACATTTATATGCGTAACACAGTATCCATACACATACCAATACCACTCCAAGGCATACACATCCACGCATCACATATTTTCACACCATGTCCATCCATTTATAATTACCATATCAACACATCAACTACATACAAGTTTAAGAGATGCAATAGTCGGGTATACCTCCTGACATACACGCATACGACATCTCATAAAACAAGTAGTACCAATCAAAATTATCATTCTGTTATCATACGTATATCACATCATACTCAAGCAGAAAATTACCTACACACAACATACAAATGCCAACACCCATACCACTATATACACACCACGAAATCAACACTACGACGACATAACCACTTAACTAATGGGCCCACCAGACTATAACAAGGTTGACACAGGCAACGACAAGCTCTATGGGCTAGACAATAGGAAAGAACCGAACCTAGATCATGACGAATAGAAAGATCGAAAAACATGGGTTCAGCTAGGACGAAGATAAGGAGCCAAATTTGGTTAGGGGAATCAGGGTAAGACTGTGAATGTTTAGGTGGAAAGATGATGCAATAATACCCTTAAGGAATACGTAAAGAAGGTAGTGTAAACAACATAAGTTAAAATACATGAATTCGAAGACCGTTGTACTTTAAAAAGTCGGAGTCCTCGTTTGTATAAAATTATTTAGAGGTCGATAAACAAGTTGTTTGAAAACGAGTTTGAGACGAATATACGTAATAAGAGGAAAAGTGGTTTATTGGCTTATATAAAACCATCATGAGGAAAAAGGTAATCATTTACTCGAACATTAAAACATAGGTCAGAAATGTTATGCGGCAGCAATCTAAAAATTTTGGAAAAGTTTTGAGATTCGAAGATTGAAATCAGATCAAGTATAGTGTGGAGAATTTAAGCGTATGCCAAAGGTTTTCCGAATCTTAAAACTGAAGAGAAATCCCAAATAAACCATATCGAAAATACTTTTAGAGAAATCCGGATTTGCCAACAAAAATTGATTTATACAAGATCTTAATGTACGAGCAAAACGAACGTGGTACCGATATATAAAAACAATTGAAGTCATATTTTAGAAATTATCTTAAAAGTGTGTATGGTGAATGGAAAGATAATATCTTAGTAGTATGGAAAGAGAAAAGGATATTTAAACTCATCAAGTTAGTATTAAAACTTTTAAACCGGTTTATGAAGGGTCTAAGTCAGGAATGATTTCGAAATAATAAATTTTTTTTAACAAAAATCTGAAATATGGAAAATGTTGAGCATAAAATCGACTTGCTAAAAGCCGAAGTCCAAAGGGACTTGAAAAGTTTATTAAGAGTAAGCACGAGGTGTTTTCGAATAAAATTTTAATGGCACAAGTAAGAAAAGAAATTATGAATCGAGTTAGGAAAATAGAAATACGGTTCAGAATGAAATTGGTATATGAAAAGGGACAAGACATTTATATCGATACGAAAGTATATGCTGAAAATATTATAAACTTCTAATCTAAAAATCTCAACACAAGTTTCGATATTTAAAAACATAAATAATTTAAGTCGACGAAGGAGCATGAAACCTTACATATATCAAAAGTGTTTCGAACAAATTTAAACTTAACGAAAGAAGAATATCGAAGATACTTTTAGGGAAATAAGGATTCGCCAAAAGAACGTGTTGGTATAAAAACTTTTGAAGTACGAGTACGACGAACCTATAATTGATATATACAAAAATTAGTTGAAGTCCATTCAGTTTGGAAAAATACCCTAAAGGTATGTAAGATAAGTGGTTAAAATAAATTTTTGTAGTTAGGAAAAAGGACGGTATATCGAACCATCAGGATAGTAATAAAATTTTAAAAATCGAAATGCGAAAGATACATTGTTCGAAAAAATAGTACAAGATAGTAATTTTAAAATTACGACCAAAAGTCTTCAAAATTCATGAACGACTTTTAACTCCATCGAAATTTAGGGAGACATATTTAAAGAAGTTTAGAACAAAATTTAAATTGAGTGAAACTTCAAATAAGGAAAGCATTCGAAAATAACTTTGGAAGAATCAAGATTTGTAACGGAAAACATTTGAAAGATCAAGGATAATTGTAATGAGGTGGTCATGTGAATTGAGGACAAGGGAAGTGGTTTATGTGAATTGAATGCGCCTAAATCATGATGCAAGAAAACCATGATGAAGATCTACGGTCAGTAACACCAAAGTGTAGTGACCAGGAAAGATTGAATCAGGGGGGGTTCTAATCATCGGGTTAACTAAAGGCCAAGGGAACCTTAACACTAAAGCTTCTAATGGGTTAGAATATATAGATCTCAGGAAGGTTCTAAGAGAATCAAGATCACGTTCTGTTGGGCCCGAAATCGATGAACCCAAGCGAACGGCTAAAGAAATCCTAGGAGTCTATCATGGCCAGAGCTAGGCGGGAACCACTAAGGCAACTCTTAAGACAATCAAACAAATCACTAACATGGAGTCTAGCTAACATTCAAGGATTCCTAACTAGCAAGCACAGACGAATAATCTAAGTCTAGCTAGGGTCCTGATCTAATGGGTTCCTACTAAGCTGAGACAGATGCCCTAACACGTCTACCAGCTACCTAAGGCATATGAACGCTAAAAAAACCTAGACTCAAGGCTTATAAATTGGATGTTCTAATTTATTTAATGGAAATTCTATAATTATTATCATTGTTCCGATAGTTCGCATTTGCAAATGGACCTGCATGGGCCACCAATAAAACCTGTCACGCCCCGCTTCCCAAAAATGTGGAGGCGAGACGTGAGAAGGTCCGCTCAGACTTGAAGCTGAAAAGCCGCAAGTCCGATAAGCGTCAAATAGAACTACAAATGGTAGGTCCTTGCAATGCAATACGGAAACAACAATAATAATAAGAAGGAGAGACAGATAAAATGTTCAATCTCAGATTATCCATTAATTAAATTACAATATCACAGAAAAGCCACCAGGCTAAAAGGAAAAGAGTCTAAGGCCCAAACATGGCCAACAAGGTATAACATACATACAAAGATACCACGCACCAACAACTAACAGCAAACCTAAACAAAGAAGTGAACACGAGCGGTCTTCAAGACAGGCCCCTGGTGTCCACTCACCACCACAGCAAACATCAGTATCAGCGACACCATATCCCCTGCAACAAAGCTCTGGCTCTGGGTCTAACATGTGACACCCAAAAGAGAGAGGGGCACATGTCAGCAAGTCTGGAAAGACTTGTGCAAGGAAAATGAAAGTGAACTAGCAACCTAGCAGTTATAATAAGATGCAATGACATGGCATTTAAGTATGATGCGACAGTTTTAAAGGTAGGGAAGCCAATCACTCACGATGTAGCAAAAGCTACCAATCACTATTCACGAATCACGATTATCACTGTTATCACTGTTATCACTGTTTGTCACGTACAAGTAAACACGTCAAGTTAAGTATAAGGGATCATTCAGCGAGTGCCCTATTGCCCGCGGGCTGGATAGTCAAGTCAAGACAAGTACAAGGGATCACTCAGCGAGTGCCCTATTGCCCGCAGGCTGTGTAATCTTCAGGTCACGAGCCAGGAAATGTATTTTGTTTGGCATAGGGGTGCACCTAGCCTCTATATCGAGCATTGGGGTTAGAAACTTACTATGCTCGCTTCCGGTCACGAGCCAGGAACTATCAGTTTTGTAGTGTGAGCTACAAATTCACGATAAACAATCAATGTATGTAATGACATGAACAGATATTCGCGTACCGTTAATTGTATTTAAACGTGACAGGCAAAATGCAATGACATGAACAATATTCGCATACCGTTTATTGAAATTAGACATGACAGGCAAAATGCAATGACATGAACAATATTCGCGTACCGTTTATTGTATTTAAACGCGACAGTTTAAAGATGCATGGATGACATGAACAGTTAATACGCGTACCGTTAATTTAAATTAAACGTGACATACAAGCATGATGAGGGTGACGGACCAAGCTTCGTTGTCAAGCTAGGTCAATGGCGTCTAGACGGCTATCCTTTCACCGTCTAGTCTCTTTTACGCTACTACAAGCAATTGGCCTAAGGCATGGCCTAAAACCCTAAGTGGCAAGTTTCACTTGCCTGGCACCGAGGAGAACGATCAACGAAGGCACATCACACAAATTTGTTATCTACTGGAATGGATCACTGTCATGGAAAAACAACATTAGAATGGTAACTAATCCGTATTCACAATCGAACCCTACGATTTCTAATGATCCATTTTATTAGGGTTTCACAAATATCAAGTGTGGGTTATGAGATTATTAAAGGAAGAATACTACCCGTGCAGAAGCGGAGGAATGACGCCGAGAACTACGGCGACAGAAGAACGATCCGGCTCAGATCTAGAAATGGGGAAAATCTGGAGAAATGGGTTTGGATGAGGCTTTTGGGGATTTGATGAGGGTTTGAGGTTGAGAAGAGGTAGGATATGTGAAATGAGGGTTTGGATGATGATGGATGAGCTTGGGATGAAGGATCAATGGTTTGGGGAAGAAGGGGGCTCAATGGGGGAGAAATTAGGGTTTGGGGTGATGAGGAAGAAGAAGAAAACGTTTGGGGCATATTTATAGAAAAGTGTGGCGGCTAGGGCAAAACTAGGGTTTCCTGGGCTGATTAGTCGGTCAAAGAAGGATGGCTGACTGACTAGTTTGGGAACTAGTCGGTCGGTCGAATAACTGTGACCGACTAAGAGCAAACAGTAACTCGGCTGGGAAGATGATCAATGAACTAGTCGGTTGAAGAACAATGGCTGACCGACTAGATTACAATCTAGTCGGTCGAAAGATGTTCTCTGACCGACTAAAGATTAACAGTAACTTAGGGGAAATTAATCAAAGGAACTAGTCGGTTAAAGAACAAGTTCTGACCGACTAGTTTCACATCTAGTCGGTCGGTGGTTGTTCTTAGACCGACTAACGATAAACAGTAACTCCTGAATAATTGATTGAATAAACTAGTCAGTTCCAGTTGATTTCCTGACCGACTAGATTGCAATCTAGTCGGTCGGTTGATCTTCTTGAACCAACTAACGTGCACGAAAAGTCTCGAAATGGAGCGCGAAGGTCCGGGATGAATTCTAAGGTTTCTAGGATCAACCTATCGCTAAGATATGATCGATATGAAGCTCGTCACGAGTGACTTACTCCGAGTTCAATGATTCTAAGGAAGAAGCTAGAATATCACATCAAAAGGAATGAAAACGAAAGCTAGGAAATCTCAACGAGATGAATGAAAGCGAGAACTATGGAAATGGAAACCACACAAGGAGAGAACCCACCATCATAAGAAAAACACACTGATAATCCAATCATACAAAAACCAGTCGTTACAGCATCTCCAAACAAAATTCAATCCAATTTGTATGTTATTTTGTATGTTAGCATTTCTAATCAATCTAGGGTAGTTTAATTCGTTTAGACTGTATATCTGTAGGAATCAATGGGTAGTTTAATTCGTTTGGATGATACCCGGTTGCACATTTTTCCAAAAGCAATCAAGAGAGGACGAGAAAGCTGGTAGTTTAATTCTTTAATTTTGTTGCTTCCATTCAAACATTGCAGCTTCCTTCGTTGCTAGGCTCAATAATTGCTTCAGTGGTACATTTACAAACCGTTAATTAGTTTTTAATAGATTTTGATTCTAAAAGGTTAGATATGATTGATGCTATGTTGAGAAAACTAAGAAGATATAACATAATTATCGTTTGCGAGGTTGGTTATTGATACGTCTATTTTGCGAAGGCCCAACAACATAGGCCCAAAAGCACAGCCCACCGAACGAAGCCCGAAAGATACGAGCCTGGATGCCCGACCGCCGATCGGAAGCCCGTCTGCGCGATCAGGCCCGCCCGGAAAAGCCCCATAGAGGTCCCCCAAATATCGATCCGACCCGGCCCCGATATCGCACGAGTCACTCACCCACTCCAGCGATAACCGTTCCCCCGATCCTGTTACCACTTAAGGGATGTTATGGGGAGGTGCTGGCATGGCGCAGGGAGCGGCGGCGGGGGGGCGGATTGATAGGGGGCACGATCAAGGGCGGACGAGCGACGTGGGTCGGGGGCAATCACGGCGGGAGGTCTATAAAAGGGTTAGAAGGACGACTGGACGAGGGACCGCATCTCAGGTATCTAAAACCTAAGGTACTCCATCAACGACCTAGTTCCCCCATTTCATCTCCTTCCTCCCCCGCTCACGCCGTGAGACGCCGTTCCGATCTCCTTTCGAGTCGAACCGTCTCCGACGGGCCTCCTCTTTCAGATCACTGTCTGACTTAGGCATCAGAGGGGATTTGGCCGGAACCAAGGTCCGGCCCCCCTGACGAGCGTTCTCGTCTACGCAGGAGGACATCAGATCCACGGGCCGAGGATTCCCCTCCGCCCCTCGCCGGCCGCGTAACCAGCGAGACGATCGAGGCTACCCCTCGTCGTCCGACCGCCGAGGCCGAGCACGTCCGTCCGAGGCCGAGCGTCTCAACTCGGGTCGAGGCTTCCCCTCGCCCTCCTTGCGACCGAGGACCCCGATTCGGCCCAGCCGACGCGCTCCACGTCGTCTGCAACTCCGACTCGCGTCTTGTCTGCACCGACTCGACACACCCGAGGGACCCCTGCGGGCCCCCTTGACCACGTTGATCGGGTTATCCACGGTCAACGCCTTTGTAGTGAGAAAACACTCTGAAACATCTGGTGCCGTCTGTGGGAACTGAACTGTCCCACGAAGAAACAAACTGCACCTGCAATGGCATGAGCCAGCAACGGCATGCCCCCAATCCCGGAGGAGGGGAATGGCGCATCCAACGGTAACCTTGAAGACACGCCCGTCGGCAATCACCCCGCCCCCTCAACCGAAGAGATTGGCGGGTCGGAACTGGCCACACAGGGACAACTCCGTGCCCTGGCCCAGGAGACCAACGCGAACATCCAGACGTTGGTCGCGACAGTACAGCAGCTCGTCGGCACTGCGCTAGCTAACGGAGGCGCGTTGGGCGACGACCATCGTTGGGTGGGGGGTCCCCCGCTCTTACGATCCGCTGTGGTAGATGACCACGGGAACCAAAGACCGAACACGGAGCGTCGGTTCACGTTGTCCGGCTCCCGTCAGGCGAGATCGCGCGCCTCCTCCCCTCATCGTGAAAGGAGCCGAAGAGAAACTGAAGGCACGGGGGACGAATCGGTGACCGCGTCGTCTCGTCGACCACGATCACCCCACCGCAGGAGAAGCAATCGACACCACTCGAGAGACCGATCGCGGTGGAGCGGGAGCTCCCGCCGGAGGAGCCGGGAACGCCGGGTCAGCCCGACCCCCAGTGTGGCGAGGGCCGTGGAGCTAGCCCCGCCGGCGCCTGTGCCACCTCCACCACCGAACGAACCAGAGGCAGGTGGGTGTCGAACCCCCGGGGGCATCCACGGAGACCGGTGCCCCATATCACGGAGAATAACCGACGCGCGGGTCCCCTCTCGATTCAAGATCCCGGCGCTGGGGAAGTATGACGGGATAGGAGACCCGGGAAACCACGTGATGGACTACGAGGGGGACATGTCCTTCCAAGGAGCCGCCGATGACCTGCTCTGCCGGGGCTTCTATTCGACTCTCAGGGGAGCGGTGAGGACCTGGTACAGCAGCCTACCCAGCCGCTCCATCGACAGCTTCGAGGAACTCACCCAGCTGTTCTGCAAACAGTTCATGGCAGGGAGACAGGTAAAGCCTGATGCTGAACATCTGTTTAACATAGTGCAGGGCCCAGCCGAGCCGCTCCGATAGTTCATGCGCCGCTTCAACGCGGAAAGGCTGAACGTGAATAGCCCTCCCGACCTTGTTGTCCAAACGGCCCTTAAGAAAGGGCTGCGCCATAGAGGCCTTAAGAAATCTCTGCACAACGATCCCCCGAAGGACCTCCCAGGGTTCATGGCGAGGGCCGAGCGCTTCATGTTGACCGAGGAGACCTTGGCCATTGAGTCAGGAAAGGCCACTCGAGGGACCAAGCGCGGCGACAGCGGACGAGGTAGCTCCGAAGGGTACCGGACCGAGAAGAGGCCAAGAAACAGGCAGCGGGGAGAGGGTACGAGGGACGCCACCCCAGACGCCGTCCTCGCTCAAGTACAGAAGGAAGAGCGCGCCGATCGCCCCCCACCGAAGGCAAAAAGAGGTGGGAAGAATGGGGAGAAGTACTGCAAGTACCACAAGGACAATGGCCACGACACTGAAGACTGCTGGCACTTAAAGAAGGACATTGAGAAGTTGATGAGCCGGGGGCATGCCAGGAGTTTAGCCGACGAGCCGGCCCACGGAGAAGGGACCTCCATGCAGCCGGACAAAGGGAAGAAGATCAACACCATCCAAGGACCCCTCCGCATCATAGAGTGAGCGGGCGAGGTCCCTCCCCCCAGTCGTAGCCTAGTCCGAGGGGATTATCTAGGTTTACATCTCTCTGTCTAGCTTTATTTCCTTTTTCCTTTCCTCCAAATGTACTAGTCCGACAGGACCCTTAAGAGTACAATTGCATTCCCTTTTGTCTTTTCTTAATCTTCGACGGAATCAACATTTCGCTAAGGGTGAAAAAGAATGAAGACCGCCACCTCACTGGAGGGGGAGGGGGAGCTTCGTCCTCGCCGACCAACTCCTGCGCTCATAAGTCTGGAGGCAATTCCCCCAGCCAGCGCGGACGCCGACCGGTCCTAAGCCGAGGAGCTTTTCCCTCGCCGACCGACTCCTGCGCTCGTAAGTCTGGGGGCAATTCCCCCAGCCAGCGCGGACACCGACCGGTCTTAAGCCGAGGAGCTTTGCCCTCGCCGACCGACTCCTACGCTCATAAGTCTGGGGGAAATTCCCCACAGCCAGCGCGGACGCCGACCGGTCCTAAGCCGAGGAGCTTTGCCCTCGCCGACCGACTCCTGCGCTCATAAGTCTGGGGGCAATTCCCCCAGCCAGCACGGACGCCGACCGGTCCTAAGCCGAGGAGCTTTGCCCTCGCCGACCGACTCCTGCGCTCGTAAGTCTGGGGGCAATTCCCTCAGCCAGCGCGGACGCCGACCGGTCCTAAGCCGAGGAGCTTTGCCCTCGCCGACTGACTCCTGCGCTCATAAGTCTGGGGGCAATTCCCCCAGCCAGCGCGGACGCCGACCGGTCCTAAGCCGAGGAGCTTCACCCTCGCCGACCGACTCCATCGCTCGTGAATCTGGAGGCAATTCCCCCAGCCAGCTCGGGCGTCAACCAGTCCTAGGCCGAGGACGAGGCAACAAAGCAAAATACGCGAGAAGTCCGAGTAAGTCAATTTCGTTTATAACAGTTAACCAAGGTACAAAAGTGTGTCTTATTTACAGGGAATCGAAGCGAAGAAACCTCTCTACAAATAATCCGCTCTCGACGGACAACAAAGTTCGTCACCTACAGAAACTAGGGCGACACCGACAGAGCGAAACTTGTTGGCTAAGGACCCAAAGTTGCCGGCCTAAGCAAACATCCATGCAACCAGCAATTATTGGCTCTGAAGCAGGGAGCCGGTAGCGAAGCCGAAGGAGATAGCAGGGGCAGGGATCCATTTCAAGTAGACTGGCCCAAAGCAAAGCGGATGCTAAAAAATTTGAGGATAGAAACAAGGGTGGCAGGCCGGGAAAGGAGGACTTAAGGAGCCCGAGATCAGGAGGACGCGTCCCCAGGCGCCTCCCCCTGCTCGGAGCGAGAGGGATCGACCGGAGGAGCGGCTTGCCGAACGCGCTCCGCACAATCCCGGAAGGAAGACTGGACGACTTCGACAATCCGAGGGGCGATGAGGTCTTCATACGTACCGAAGGCCTCCCTGAGAACCTCGAAGATCTTCTCCCCCAGGGTCCCGACGACACCCCTCTCCACCTCCTCCGCAAGCCGCGCCACCTGACGCCGATCCGACAGTTCCCTCTGAAGCTCCTCCCTCTCCAGGCGGAACGACTCCGCCGCTTCCTCAGCCGACTGCCGAGCGTCCTCCAACTTTCCCTGGAGGTCGCCCACTCGTCCCTCCAGCTCGGCCACACGGAGCTTGAGATGCCGAGACTCCATCTGGGCCTCCGTCATAGCTACCTCCGTCGCCCCGGCCCGCTCGTGGGCCCTCACAGAGGACTCCTCCAGCTCCCTCAAGCGGATGGCTCGGCACTGCAACTCCACGGCGAGCGTTGAACCCTGGAAGACGAGACATGGGCTAAGAAGAGAGTGAAGGGAAGGAAAGGACAGCAAGATAGCCGAACCTGTTGAAGGATCCAGACCAAGGAGTCCGACATCTTGTCGGTGGGAATCCTCTCGAGGAGACTACGGTCCCAGGGGAGGACGGAGCCCTCGGCCATCCGCTGGGCCAGGGCTCGGTCGACAAACACCGAGTCCCCAGGGGTGACCTCGAGGGAAGCCGAGCTGCCTGCCAACAGGGTTCCGATTCCCGGCAGCGGAGGCGGGGACGTTACGACGGGGGTGGTTGTCAGGGCCACCGGAAGATCCACGGTGGTCACCGCAGGAAGCACGGAACACGCCGGACTGGAGGGATCCACATCCTCCATCCTCTTCTTCCCTCCGTGAGGCTCCGCGAGCGCCGAAGGGGAGCGCTTCCGCCTCGCACCATCCCCACCCTCGAGAACAAGAGGGGGCACGCCAAGGGCAGGAGGGACTGCACCGGACCCACCGTTACCCCCCGCCTCTTGGGCTGGCGTGGCGGGTCCGGCCCTTGCGACCCCCCTGGAGAGGGGATCGCCAGAAGAAGAGGCGGGAGGCGCGGCCACCACCTTGCCCACAGAAGGCTCGGCTCGGCGCACCTCCTCCTCAACGGTCCGCCGAGGCGCCCTTCCAGAGGTACTACCCCGGCTCCGAGCGGCTCCACGACGGATCAGCTCATCAACATCGCGGGTGAACTCGTGACCAACCATTCCTGGAAGGGAAACCGAAATCAGGGTAAGCTGCGGGGCAACCCAGGACTGAAAAAGCGACCTACCCGGAGACCACAAGACGGCCTTCAAGAGTAGGTCGTCCAACAAAGACCAGATAGATTTCGCCTCCAAGGGGAGGGTCGACAGCAGCGCGGCGGCCGCCAGATCCGCCTCGGAGAGGGCTAGCGTTGAGTCGGGCCGGACCGACCCGCCCCAGCCTGTCAGAATTTGGGCACCCTCCAGGAAGACCACGAAGACATAATCCGAACTCCAATCCCCCGACCAACTGGGTAGCCCGATCAGGCATTCCCTCCTCGAGCGGGCTCGGAGTTGCAACCATGACCCGGGGCCGACCGTCTGGATCCGATAAAAGTAAAAGAGAAGGGGGAGAGACGGCTCCAGACCACGGGTACAGCAGAGCATCACGAAGCCCGTCAGTACCGCAATCGAACAGGGGGTGAACTGGCAAAGGGGCACCATGAGATACTCCATGACCTGGATGAGGAAGGGATTGAGCGGGAAACGAAGACCCAGGCAGAACATCTCGACGTAGACGCCGACCTCATTGCTCCTCGGAAGGCAGATCCGCTCGTCGATGAACGGAACTCGAACATCGTACGGGTAGCAGAGATACCTCTCCCGGATCTCCGTGACCACTGAAGGAGGAGTCCCCGACGGTGTTCGGAGGATAACCGGGGGCACATTAAGCCGCACAGCAGCCGACGCCACATCATCGCCGGCGTAGTCCGGGAAGAGCTTCCCCTTCCCCTTATCTCGAAAGGAACGACTCCCAGAGGAGGAACCTGATCCCACAAGCCGGGGCCCACCCCGCCTCGACTCAGGAGGGTCCCTCGCCCCTTGGCCGGAACCACCTATCCTAAGAGCAGCCATAATATGAAAATAAGAAAGGAGTTACCTTTTTGTTAATTTGGAGAAGACAAGGAAACGAAGGCGATGGGAGACTCCAAGTTGCGGAAAGCAAAGATAGAGGGAAGAGCAAGGAAGAAGTTGGGATCCACATAGCCGGGGATCTTATATACCAGGCTCAGGGGCGAATTCAAAGCGCCTGACAGGAACACGTGGCAGGCCTCGGAGAACCGGCGGCGTTTCGAAATCGGCGCCAAAGGAAGTCCAATCGATCCGCCTCATCATAACCTTCATTTATAACCACGCCTCGACTGACGCGCCACTCGGAACCCCAGGAGTCACATCGGTCGAACCGAACCGGCCAAGGCCGATCGGCCCCACCGATGGGGGCAATTGATACGTCTATTTTGCGAAGGCCCAACAACATAGGCCCAAAAGCACAGCCCACCGAACGAAGCCCGAAAGATACGAGCCTGGATGCCCGACCGCCGATCGGAAGCCCGTCTGTGCGATCAGGCCCGCCCGGCAAAGCCCCATAGATGTCCCCCAAATATCGATCCGACCCGGCCCCGATATCACATGAGTCACTCACCCACTCCAGCGATAACCGTTCCCCCGATCCTGTTACCACTTAAGGGCTGTTATGGGGAGGTGCTGGCATGGCGCAGGGAGCGGCGGCGGGGGGCAGATTGATAGGGGGCACGATCAAGGGCGGACGAGCGACGTGGGTCGGGGGCAATCACGGCGGGAGGTCTATAAAAGGGTTAGAAGGACGACTGGACGAGGGACCGCATCTCAGGTATCTAAAACCTAAGGTACTCCATCAATGACCTAGTTCCCCCATTTCATCTCCTTCCTCCCCCGCTCGCGCCGTGAGACGCCGTTCCGATCTCCTCTCGAGTCGAACCGTCTCCGCCGGGCCTCCTCTTTCAGATCACTGTCTGACTTAGGCATCGGAGGGGATTTGGCCGGAACCAAGGTCCGGCCCCCCTGACGAGCGTTCTCGTCTACGCAGGAGGACATCAGATCCACGGGCCGAGGCTTCCCCTCCGCCCCTCGCCGGCCGCGTAACCAGCGAGACGATCGAGGCTACCCCTCGTCGTCCGACCGCCGAGGCCGAGCACGTCCGTCCGAGGCCGAGCGTCTCAACTCGGGTCGAGGCTTCCCCTCGCCCTCCTTGCGACCGAGGACCCCGATTCGGCCCAGCCGACGCGCTCCACGTCGTCTGTAACTCTGACTCGCGTCTCGTCTGCACCGACTCGACACACCCGAGGGACCCCCGCGGGCCCCTTGACCATGTTGACCGGGTTATCCACGGTCAACGCCTTTGTAGTGAGAAAACACTCTGAAACAGTTATCATATAATTATTTTTGAGAACATGTGTAAGTATGTGAGTTTGCATATAATTTTTTCCCCATATAATTATTAATCTGGGCACATCTATCTCTTATATTATTATTCAGTTTTAAGGACAAAAATAATATCTATAGCTTATTCCTTTTCTAAATTACATATCTTGATACAGAGAATGTATTATACTAAAAAAGTGCAATTGTGTTGAAAGGAACAACATGAGATCGTTGGCAATTGTGCTCGGTTAGCCAAATATTATCCTTGCAGTTTTTAGTACCTTCCATTTCTTTAATTTATATTCGTAAATTCAAATATGAAATATGTTCTCTATTTTTTTTAAACTTGCCTTGGTGATAAAAAGGAATATACTTCATATCAAGATTCAACATGTGGAGAAAATAAGATTAGGTAAAAAAACTCAATATGGATGAGTGGAAAACTATAAGACTATGGATATGAATGATTTCATTTGGAAGAATCTATGGTGAGTTTCAGTTGAGGATAAGATGAGGGAGACCAATTTAAGTTGGTATGTCATTGAATCGTGAAAAATTAAGAATTGGGATTAAAACTTCTAAAAAATTTTAGAGGGAAAAACCTAGAGGATCCGTATGGGATTAAACTTAGGGGGATCTAAATTTTTTAAGGGGAACTAAATTTTCAAGGGGAACTAAATTTTGGAGGAACATAAAAACCTTAAGGAAGAACTAAATAACAATAATTGCGCTTTAATTATTGCTCTTCATTTAAAATAAGAGCATCTAAGATTTTTGAGTGGAGAATATTATAAATGAATAGTGCCCTTAGGGCTTGGGTTAAATCTAGAGGGATATAAATTTTTTTTTGGGGAGGGGCAAAATTTTTGTGGGGGACTAAAATTTTGAGGGGTACTAAAACTTTTCGATGGAACTTAATAACAATCATTGTGCTTTAATTATTGAGGTTCCTTTAAAATTAGGGGAACGAAGATTTTGAGGGGGATATTTTTACCTAAACCGTGCCCTTAGGGCACGGGTTATGACTATATGTATATATATGTATATATGTATATATGTATATATATGTATATATGTATATATATGTATATATGTATATATATATGTGTGTATATATTGTATATATGTATATGTATATATATATATATATATGTACATATACATATACATATACATGTACATGTATATGTATATGTACATATACATGTATACATATACACATATATACAATATATATGTGTATATATTGTATATATGTATATGTATACATGTATATGTACATATACATATACATGTACATGTACATATACATGTATATCTACATATACATGTACATGTACATCTAGATATATATATACACTAGTCATAACCCGTGCCCGCGGGCACGGTTCTTTTAAGATTTTCACTCGCGAAATCTTTGTTCCCAAAAAATTATTTCCATAGCCAAACTTTAAAAGAACAACAAATTAACGTAAAAATATTTAGCGGTATGGGTGCCTTCGCTATAGGCGCCTTTGGCACGGAACAACAAATTCAGCGCAGGAGCATTCGACATTGAACAAAAAATTCGACGCGTACACCTTCGACCTGGACAAACAAATTAACGTAGAACAACAAATTCGGTGCGGAACAACAAATTAGCGTAAAAATTTTTGCGGGGTTCCTTCGGTGCGGAACAACAAATGAGTATTAAAAAAATTTAGTGGGATGCCTTTGCGCACGGTTCAGTTAAAATAATCCACCTTAAAATCTTAGATACCCTAATTTTATATGAACAAAAATAAGTAATTCAAAATTATTATTATTTAATTCACCCAAAAATTGTAGGATCCCTTAAAATTTAGTTCCCACCAGAGAATTTAGTTCCCAAACATTTTAGTTCCACCCTCAAATTTTAGTTTACTCAATATTCGGGCACTGCTCACTTAAAATATTGCTGCATCAAAATCTTGGATTCCCTAATTCTCAATGAATAACAATAATTAAAGCACAATTATTGTTATTTAGTTCACCAAAAATTTTAGTCCTCCCAAAATTTAGTTCCACCGTTATTTTAAAATATTCCCCCTAAACCCTTGGATCTCATAATTTTAAATGAAAAGCAATAATTAAAGCGCAATAATTATTATTTATTTCATCCCAAAAAATTTAGATCCTCCTCAAAATTTAATTCCCTTCATATTTAGTCTCCCCAAAATTTAGTTTCCATGGAGAATTTAGTTCAAGGTTTTTTTATTTATTATTGCACAAAAATTTGTCAGTGATCACTTTGGATGTTTTATTATCAAAAATTTTTCCTATCACTATAGTGTTTATCATGCTTGTGGTCCGGTGTTTACCCGCAAGATCATAGAAGTCACTTTGGCTAATTCTGTATTGGATTGGTCAATGTGCTTGTGTTGGCATTTTATGTCAGGTTATCAGATGAATGTAAGAATTCGTGGGATAGATTCTCAAAAGAAGCTTCATGTGATATTCTTAGTGCTTGTGTTAGCATTATTACATCATAAAATCCCCTATAACATTACATAAAATGCTAGTAAAAATGGCAATAAAAGAAATGATAATAATTGAATCATGGCCTATTCAAATAGAAGTCCCATACACAAAACACGCAAACTTGGAATAGATCAAAAATATATAAATAAGGGCAAAAGTAAAAAAATACAACATAGAAAAAATAAAACAATATCGAAATGCAGAGATGTTCATATTACGCTAGCAAAATCATTGAACTGTTCTTCTTATTGATTTGAATACATGTTACATCCGTCATAGCCACTACAAAGTTGCCTCTGTATACAGTTAGCACAAATATTGCAACTACTAATTTCAAATTTAGCTCAATCCAGCCTCGGGTACTGACATCATAATCAAAAGTTATATTATGCAATGTGACCTGGCCAACAACTCCTTTCTTGATCCCCACCAACATATCACACCTCACATACAGCATCATAACACTTTCACAAAGTTCCTGTTGTTGCTGTTGTTTCTTACATACAACGGCATCACACCTCACATATCCCCATTAGTATAACACTATGTTAGAATGCATTTTGGTAATAGAACTTGCCATTAGAAAATTGATATTCTAGCGAGGCAGACAGAGCTTCACAAGCTCACTTGTCAGTGGCCTTGGACGTGCTATCCTTCGATTTCATTCCCTTCATCACCACATAAACTTCAAGAAATTGAGCAGATCCGTGAGAAATCATAAGAAATACTACTTAAATAAGAAAATACACTGAAATTTGCAGCAAGGAAATGCATTACTTCATAAATCCTAAGTCATGCTAAATACAATGAAAGAAAAATTAAATTGTATCACATCATTAATAAATTTTTATGGAAATCTCACCTACATAAGGCAACAGAATATTACTGCTCATTATACAATTTATCGAGGAATTATCTCAGTATACACTTCTTGACGATATCAGTTCTCAACCGCTAAGTATAGCAGCATATAATTATTTATGGTCTTCTATAATTAACAGTGGAATCATAACTTCTTGCATGTCTTCCTTATAACACAATTTAGGGTTAAAACACATATCAGAGTATTAATACTGGAATGAATATCTCTTACACAAACAAATATCTCAATCTTATGAAATGAGTGGAATTCAAACTTCACTTCTTATAACATATTGTGTTTTTAGCAACAGACATAATAGTTTCAATTCCCGATATGCAATGAAATGAGTCGAATTCAAACATTACTTCTCCGAGCAAAATGTGTTTTTAGCAACAACAGACATGTCAGTTTCAATGATTGATGTAATGAAATGAGTCAAATTCAAACATTACTTCTCCTAGCAGAATGTGTTTTTAATAAAAATAGACATGGCAGTTCCAAAGACAGATATGCCATCATATAACTAAAGGGGGAAATAATGGAAAAGATGCTATGTTGATAAAACATTATGTATTAATTTACTAATTAACATTTTCTTTGGCAAATGTAGGAAAAGATCAGACTGAAGGTAGCATATGAGAAAAATCGATGTTACTTCCTTCAGCAGGTAAATTTAGCAATTAGAAGCAACAGAAAAAAACAATTTAGTGAAAGAAACTATAACAAATGATCAAACCCAGATATATACACCAAAGCAAATATTCATTGATCTCACATGAATGAGAGCCCGGTTCACAATATCAAAATCTATTCTCTAAAGTTATCTAAGTGCAACTAAAAAAACATTTAGAACCACAAAGTCAAAAAAAAGATAAAATCCAACATTAAAAAATCTATTCTTTTACTGAAAAAGGTGGGCATTGGCTTGTTTACATGAAAATGCTGAAATCATCGTATTACACATCCAACTCAAACTTCTCATGTTTGCAACATTTCTTGTGATCATGTATCCTGTCATTTTTAAGCAACCTGGAGAACATGAACTAATTGATAATATGTGCAACTTATTGTCTCGCCTTTTAATTTTCATTTTCAACATGATCTGAGACACAAATCTACATAGAATTAACTATGAAACCACACTTTTTCCAGAAGCCACAAATGAGATCCTACCAACAGTTGCTTGTATTAACATCTGTCAGTTATCTCTTAGTTACCACATATTTCATTCCAACATTTGCTTCCCTTCATTCTTCAACATGTTACAAAACCACACTTTGTTAACTCTTCAAGAATGAAATTTTGTTAATAAATCAATAGAACACTTGTAGAACAAAAACAAAAATCAGCATCATTCATCAATCAAAACCCCAAACTAAAACCCTCCAACTCTATCCAATTCCTTCATCATCTCAACAAACACCATCATGCCAACCATCAATCAATCCAAAAAAGCTATCACATACCCATTACAGAACAAATGATCAAATAATATCCATACGCAAAAAACCACAACATTTGATTTCAAAAAGATTTTATTTTGACTACACATATTGAGACATGGATTTTTGATGTAAACAAATTAGAGTAAAACAAAACCCATAAAGGAAACAAAGATTATTGCATCCAGATTTTTGATGTAAAATGTCAATGTGATGCCCACAAAAAGCATACATAGGATTAAGATTTTGATTTATTGCATCCAGATCCTTTGAGTAATTTGTGTGTGATTTATTGTACCTTGAAGATTTGAAATAAATTTGAGTTTTCATAAGATAGAAGTAAATCGATGAAATATGTTACCTTAGGTGCTGCCTGAGAAGACTTCCACAATATTGCTGCCAATGCTTCCAAATGCTTGGGAATTCGGCGTCGATATTTTAGGCAGCTTGGTATTTTTTAGGTTCTGAGCATAGGACATGAAGCCATTGGGTTCCCTAGACCATGACGCACAAAAAAAATAAATAGAAGAAACTTTAAAAAGAGGCAAACCGAAAAGGGGAAATGCCAAAAAAAAGAAGGGTAAATTAGATTAAATAGCCATTAATAGCCATGTATTATCACTATTTCTATTTCCACAGACTACTAATTTTTTTTGTTAATATGTGTAATTATAAATATTTAAACTCAAAACTAAACTGATATAAATAGGTCACAGTAATCACAAGTTGGCTCATGTTGATAGGAAAACTAATGAATTTAACATTTTATTCCAAAAAAATTGTAGTACTCTTAAAGTAGAACCATTAGCATTGCATGGGTGTTCAATCGAATTTATGCATAAAAACCAATTTCTTAAATAACCAATTTATTAAAAAACAAAAAATGTTTCAACGCGTCCAGTGTGGAGTCGAACCCACAACCGCCGAATTAGAATGCAAACGTCTCATCCATTAGGACACACTCGCTTGTTGCCAACATGCATCAACTGAACGCATTTATATTATCTATTTTTGCTACCAGAATTATCATTTACTGATGAAAGGAAAAACTATGTTTATATGTTTATGAAATTATTAATTACAATCCACCAAGTTATGAGCCAGGACTACAATATAAAAGATGTAGAAATTAATAAAGGACATGGGCTCAGAAGTCTTACAGCTAACTAATTGTGTAAACCCAAAGAGGATGATTGAACAGAATCTCGTAATAAAAGCATCATAAATGAATCCTCCAACCAAAGTCGATATAAACGAAGTCCCCATGTAATTGGAAAGCATGTTCAGGAATGAAGTAGGTGACCAGGTTGGATGCATTCGAAATGAACGCATGTTCAGGAAAATTTCTGTCACTGCTTGCATATTGACATATAAACATGTTGGTGCACAATCATGTAACATTTGTAATACTTACCAGATCTTCAGAAATCTATAATAAATGCAATTTTTGAGGATGTGAAGGAACAAACTGCAGACAAAGGAGGCTGCTCTCTTTCCACCATGCTTGCTAGGCTCAATACTCTTCCCTCTCCCGTCTACATATTTGCCTTCGTCTATGCTCGATTCCTATAGTACATTTCACTTCCCATTAGTTCCAGAGTTTGTGCTCATGATCCCTCAAATTTCTGGAGTTTATTGCTATGTTTACGACTACTAACTTAAAAAAAGAAGTACTGAATCACATGGTCATTGGAATAGACAACAGCAGGGATTAAAGGACAAAGGATATTGTTTTGATTAACATGATAGATTTGATACGAATTGGGCTCCGAATATATCAAGCAATTCAAGAAAAAGCATCATTTTGAATTGCTACCGCTTTATAGTCAAATTGGAAAAGCAACAACAAATCAAAATGCATCCCAATTTTATTCATGTCTACTGAAAAAAATATGTTCTTTGTTGGCATGTAGTCTGCTGAAAATAAAATCATTTGTGTTAACCAAAATACTACATCGGCAAAATCTTATGTCATTTGTTTTGTGTTCATGTTTTATATACACCCAGATTTGTTAATCTGCACACAAATTTTGAAATTTAACAATTCCATGTCATTTGTGTGGCCATTTAAAACACACAAAATTGTTACACTGCACAAAAAACTGCACACGTTTAAAACACATAGTTTAACAATTCAGATTAATAGTCCTAACAAAATCCTACATAGTTTAATATGCACATTTGTGTGCAGTTTAACGATTCTGTGTCATTTGTGTGACCATTTAAAACACACAACAAAAATGAACACCATACGTACAAAGAAGTGGTGTTCTCACTAATAAACTTTATCCCAAGAGATAAACAAAACATGGTCTCAAGAAATTAATGAGCATTTAGATTTGCACCATCATATTAAGCATATTTCCAGTAAACAATACAAAAGTGATATGCATACGTAATCTACATACAAAACTTGTGTGTATATGCCAGCACGCTTTCAGTACATCCATACCCACATGATAAAGAACAACAAATCTTTTATCCGAAATTTTAAGGGTGTGGTACATTATCTTTCTTCCACCCGGCTCAATTAGAGACCATATATTCTCTTATTTGTTCTCACATCAGTCCAAAATTAGAGACCATACATGATAAATTACCATATATTATGTAATATCAGCCCAAAGTAATATCACCTTAGTCCATACATTCTAGTTTTTGTAACATCACCTCAAAATACGTAAAAAGCAGAACATAATTTACCAAAAAGGTTTTTTTCCACAATCAAAGACTTACGTGATCTCCAGCTTACCATTTTTGGTGTTGACCACATTCAAAGAAGACGTCGAGGTATGATCTGGATGAGATTGGGAGCTCGGTCTGGAATTTCATATCTACACAATTTACAGATCAAAAAACAAAATTCAAACCTACAAAATTTCAATCATCCCCTTCTACAGAATTGCACATATGGGCAACATACCACTGGCTTATGCATGAAAAATAAAACATCTCTTTCAACTACTAACCTATTAAGGAAATGTTTAATCAACCTAGCAAGTAGAAAGGTCATTGCTCTTTTCTTTCACAAAAGCATTTTACATTGGAAAAAAGGAGAAAGTGAGAAAAAACAATCTACAGAGGAGAGAGCTTAGTAGACAAAGCAAACTTACATAGAACATCCACTTCTTTCTCTCTGAGAAATACACAACCTTTTGGGTAGTGAGCTCTGAGCATTGGGGGGACTCTGATTAAAGCCTTGTGCTCATAAAGTAGTTGTAAAGAGGAATGTATGTTGGCTCTTGTCTTTTATACTTTAGACTGAATAAGGAGGGGACTCATGTGCATAAAGGGTCCAAATAAATACCAAAAATTGACACCTGATGCAAGAGCTTAGAGTTTATTCCAAGTTCCAACATGAAAAATGAAAAAGAACGAATGAAATACTTTAAGCAATTTTTCTCTGATAGCTTGAATATGTGCATGCTAAACTTTCTTGCTAAACATTATGTAAATTTATAAGACATCCTAGCAGCAATTTACATAGTCCTGACACTTAGACACTATTATGAGTTTACCTGATTTAATATATGACAGCGCCTTATTGCCATTTTAATATAGCACTATGCAAGAGATCAGCACCATTGCTTTGCGCAATTTTCAGTGTAGATGTTATCGACATGAGGAAAGGCCTCTGCTTCTTAGACTGCAATGCTCCTTATCCTAAAAAGAAACACATCCAATATCAACACAATTAGATTACTCTTATCCTAATATTTTAATAAATGCAGTTAATCCGCATCTTAGTATGTGTGGAGTGTCGACATGTCATGTTGGGGGTAGCCGTGTCCACGCAATTAAATTATGGGCAACATGGACTGTATGTATGTATTATATTGGCATATAGTTCCCCTGATATTTCGGTGATATGTAAAGGAAATGAGATGATCATATCTCTCACCTGTAAGTTGACATCTGATCCCGTCCGAAGGTATGGAGCACTCAAGACCTGAACATTATTCCATCGAGCTTATCAAGAAACCTTTACACATTTGAAATGAGAAAATGAGGGGTGAAGAAGAGATGTACCTTAAGTTGATCATAAAGAAATTGTAATTTACGGTCGAATTACAAACTTTCTCCTTCCTTCGGCCGTCTCCTCTCCAATGGGAGCACTGTAAATTGTAATTAACATTATGCTTAGAACAGTAAACAAATTCATAGATTTCTAATACTAAATGACATGGTTGCAGACATTGTTCTGGCCGTTCAAGGTTGGTTTAAATCCTTACTCATGTTGCCTTATGAAACTTTAACGTTTTAAAGGAAAACATTGGAAAACTTTACATAAGATAATTCCTGAATAGAATGTTTCTTAATTGGGGAGATTTGTTTTGAATATCGTATATCAATTGAACAATTTAGAGTAAACTTTAAATCTCCTAGGACTATGCCATGCACTGAATTTGTTAAAAAATCATAAGACTTTTCATTTGACTGCAGTTTGCAGACAAAAACCTAGTTTGCAGTCAAATAAATTGGGGTTTTGTCTGCATAAGCTGATCCAAAAGCAAACTGCAAACTGAAAACCAAAAAAATTCATTTGACTGCTTAAGCTGATGCAAATTATTCTGGCGAAAATTCATTTGACTGCATAAGCTGATTTTTTCAAATGGATCAGTCAAATGGATCAGTCCTGCATTTGACTGCATTTGACTGAACGCAGATTGACTAACCCTGCGTTTTGTCATTTGAGACTGATCCATTTGAGGAAAAATCCAGTTTGCATTTGAAAAAATTCCTTGTCATTTGAAAAAATAAACATCCAATTTAACGAAAAATCCAGTTCACTATTTTCTATCCTTAAATGGATCAGTTCAGTAAAAATAAACATTCACTGTTAAGCATTCTCGATGTTGGACATATCTGAACAAAGTTCAGGACGATATCTTTTTTCCTCTATTTGCATCAAATTTTAGTGCATGTATGGTTACTGTGTGTGCATTTGCATCAAATTTTAGTGCGTGTATGGTTACTTTTTTATGGTTAAGGTGTTGTGCACATTAAAATGGCAAGCTGAACAGGCATGTTCTAAAGCTGAACTCATTCATTCTCCAAAGTAAGGTGAAATAACCTAAGATAACTAAAATGACAAAACTAACACAACTCAATTACTGCTTGCTATCTGAATGATCTGCAAAATGTTCTAGCTTTAAAATTTGTTAGGCATTTCATCAAACACGTCGTGTGCTTTTTTTCTCGTAAAAATTTCTCTAACACTTGATAGCAAAGATTTCATGAAACATGCTTCAAAGAAATTAAATAGAGAATGTAACTGGAAAATATTTCTCTGAAAACATCAATATAATCAATAAATTTAGTAACATGCAAAGAACCTAACTTCAGTTTTGTTTTCACAGCATAGTCCAAACCTAACTCAAATTTGATGATGAAGGGCCGTTCTTTTTCCTCACGATCGTAAAGACCCAATTGCCCAACTTTGCCCAAACCCCTGCAAACAGAAACAATTGAATGTCTCATTGGAGCATTACATCAAGCATTATTCTTATTCAAGTCAATCTCCAAATTGAAGGCAATCTCCAAATTTTTCAGCATTAAAGCATTAAAGGCAACTAAAGGCAAGAACAATGCTGGATGTATTCCAACATGAATCCAACTAACAAAATTGAATCTGTAACATGAAAAATACTACCTTTGCTGGCTGAACCTTTAGGTGTATAATATGATTTGCCAATGATGTTGAATTTCAAGATAAGTTTCTTAGGATTTTGGTTGGTCTTACAGCACCAGAAGAGAGTGCATTATATCAAACTGTATACCTACGCATGAAAATACTATGAATTGTTTACATTCACTAAAGTTTCACTGAATTACAATCTGTATTAAAAATGATCATCATGTTCCTTCACACCCAACTTCAGATAAAATCAAATCATCTTCTGCTGGATCATCCTCCACCGCAAGCTTGTTGGAGTCCTGTGCTGGATCATCCTTCACTGCAACCCATGAAAAAAAAATTCATCGCTCTTGCAAAATCCTAAAGAAGCTAGCATCAGAAGATAATCCCAAAAAATACCAACACAAATCGAGCTAAAATCAAAAGTTCATCCATCAAGGATACCTCAAATCCAGTACTTGGTGTAATCAAGAGCTCCGATAGCAACAGTTACATGATCAGAGATGAAATTTTAGAGAGAAGATGGGTGGCTCCGATCAGCTGCGATGAAATTTTTGAGAGAAGATTTCTCTTTGTCTTTCTCCGATCAGCTGCAATGAAATTTTTGAGAGAAGATGTGCTGCTCGTCATTAGTAAATGATTTATCTTTGTTTTTCTCCGATCAGCTTCGATCAGCGTTCGTTCTCTTCGAATTCGATTAGCTTCGGTCCAAAGAGAGAGAGAGAGAGAGAGAGAGAGAGAGAGAGAGAGAGAGAGAGAGAGAGATAGAGAGAGAAAAGACTTTTAGAGAGAGCTAAAATCAGAAGATTAACGATCAAGTACCTCGAATTCAAATTTTTCTTTTTCTATTTCTCTTCTTCTATCAGCTCGTAGTCGTCTTCAAATTCTTTGAATTGGTCGTCGTCTTCTTGATGGAGAAAAGAGAGAGACCCAGTAGACTTCAGTTCAAGCTGGGCGGCTGATTTTTTTGCTACGTTTTCATTTTTGTGTTCAAATTCAAACTTCAATTTTCAAAGCCAAATGGTTTCCCCCCAAAATTTTAGCTTCCCCCGAAAATTTACAATGCCACATAGGATAAAACCCCTGCCACGTAGGACAAACCCCTGCCACGTAGGACAAAATTCAAAAAAGGTTGTGTTTTATAGAATATATATATATATATATATATATATATATATATATATATATATATATATATATATATATATATATATATATATATATAAGGCCCACGGGCCAGCCCAGTGGCCGGCCCGCTCTCAGCTGTGGCTGAGCGTGCTGCTTTTCTTATTTAAAAAAGTGAGCATGCACGCTGGGGGCGGGCAAGCGCAGCGCGTGTGCCTGCGCCCAGGCATCGGGCGCCCATGCACCTGTGGGTCGGACGCCCCTGAGCCCGACCCGTAATGCCTTTAGAGGGAGTTTTGGGCGGGGTTTTGGCGGGTTTGGGTCTGTTTTTCAACCCAATTCGCCCCTTTGGCAGACCCGAAGTGCTTGGTGGCGATTTTATTGGTTTTTTTTGGGGGGGGGGCTGAAAACAACCCCATTCTTCTTCCTACAAAAATTCTTGGGCTTGGGGGAGGTTGATGAAGCTCGAGGAGCTTTGAGGGGCACTTGAGAGTGGGAGATCTCATCTTGGAGTGACCCTTGGGTGAAAATTTTCTATTCTCTTGTGTATCTTGATTTAGCTTTTATGTTGTAATTGAATGATAGTTTTGAGTAAAAACTTCTCTTTTTCATCATGAATTTCTAGATCTTGCTTGTGTTGTTGTGTTGTCCTTCTTGTTGTTGGGTTGTGAATTTCATCTCTAGCATGATTTTAATCTCTAATTTGTGAATGATACTATGAGTTAGGGTTGTTTATTGGAACCCCTAGTGGGAAATCCAAAGAAAGGCTCATCCTAGTGGACACTCTCTATTGTGCTTAATGTTGATTACTCTTGAGTTTCATTCATTACTTATTGCTCCCCACATGTTCGATGAAATGTCGCATCCTCCGATTAATCGTCCCTTAGCCGGGAGATCAATTGAGTTATATTTGGGATGAATCCCCACGCCCACGACCTCACTCACATACACACCACATGAGTCCTCCTCGTTGCTTGCCGATTCGGCTCTCCACCATTAGTGCGTAGGCTAGGAAGGTAGATTCACCCCACATTTTCTCACACTTTTCCACCATTAGCGAGGCGGTTGTCTCACACTTTATTTTTCTTTACAGATCAAACTTGCGAATGTAGAACAACTTGTCCATGTGATCCGACCCGGTACTCACCGGTTATAAATTTATATTGCATTGACGCTCCTACGCTTGGGAGTGGAAGGCGTGCTCCTTGCGCGTTTTCCGATTCAATCAATTGGCACCGTTGTCGGGGATAACCGTTTCTACTACTTGCATTTGTTGATTGATTTTTAAAGCTTTAATGTGATAATTCTATCTCTTAGTGTTGTGTCTTTACATTTTATTTATTTTCCACTTATTGAGTCGTTTGGTTGTTTATTTTCATTTTCTTGAGAAATTTTTTTTACAACAAATTGGCATCATCTTCAGATTTTTCCGACATTAATTTGGAGGATATCCCACTCCCGCCATACTTTCTTGGTTCGGAGTGGGAGAACCCTCATTTACATATGAAAAAGTTTGAAGAGTGGATGTATTCTTGTCTTGGTGGGAATATTTGTGATGTTTGCATATATTTTAGATTCTTTCCATATTCCTTGCAAGACAATGCTAGATTGTGGTTTGATTCATTGTCTCTCGACTCACGTTTTACTTGGTTGTCATTTCAGGCTGAATTTCTTCGAGTGTTTTTGCCTATTTTCTTGGAGCAGGTACATGGGCGGCAGGCCATGAAGTAACATATAGCGAGCTTTACCCAAGCTGATGGAGAGGCCTACCATAAGGCTTGGTAGAGGTTCGGTGATTTGATGTTGGCGTGCCCACACCATTGTTTCCACGAGGATAATCTCCTACATATATTTTATACAGGATTATCGCCATCTGGGCGAGATTTCGTGCAGATGAGCTGCGGTGGGGAATTCTTTGATTATTCGACCGATGATTCATGGTGTTACCTGAGGGACCTGTCAAAGTATGTGGACGCAGTCCAGCAGGTTCTGGTGTAGTCTGAGGAGCCAGTTGTAGGCTCATTCCAATGCGACCCTATGGAATACCAAGAGAAAACTGTGAAGAGGGTGCAGTGGGGCCAAGTAAAGGAATTTGAGCATATACATTTGGATGAGCCAGAGGAGATGGATGATGGGGTGCGTGTCGACTATGTTGAGTACACGATGCATTTTTATATTGGTGGTAATGTTGTGGTGGATGCATGTGAAGGCACGAGCGATATGGATGATATTGGAGAGCCTGATTTTTGTTTCCCATCCACTACATCTGCCCATTTTGAGGTGTACGAGTGCATGGGATGGACTGCTGAGATGACTTTCTTTGATGATGAGGAGGATGATTTGGGCGAGGGAGTGAGTTTATAGACCATGACGGACCCCGAGCCAGACCTTCCTCCTACTTCAATACAGCATGTAATATACCCTTCACCTCAGGATACGCACCATGCCATCATTCTGGAGATTTCAGGATACACTTCATAGTCTGGGGAGGTCTGCAGAGCCTACACTTTCTGATAATGAGGACGATTTACGTTGAGCCTGAGCCGTCGTCTCCTCCAGATTCTCTTCTGCAGCCGCTTCCCCCTCCTCCTGAGGCAGGGTATCATGCCACACCTAGCGCCATTATTCAAGGAATTTTTCACCATATCATGCCTTGCATTTTTGAATCCCAATTTGCACTTCCGCATAGACGATCCATTTTGGAATGCTTTTGTTACAGGGCCTGAAGACATGGCTTGGATTGATGCAGCTCGTCTCCTACATGATATCTACTATCTAAAGGGGACGATAGGAGTTGCATTGCTAGAATCCAAGGAGGCCGGTGGAGGCCTAGCTCCAAAGCAGCTGGCGGAGGAGCAAAAGGACCTGATAGATCAACTTCCTGCACCGTCATACATTCAAGTTCCACCTTTTGCCACGGTGTGTTCTTTCCAATAGTGTAAATAATAAATGTTTTATTTTAGTTCTTTCGTATGCTTTTTTTTTTCTTTTCTAGGATTTTTTGCCGAGATCTAATACTCTCCCAACATCAAGGACAATGTTTATTTTAAGTTGGGGGAGAGTGTTAGAATCTTTAGGATTGTTAGGATTTTGATATTAGCTTAAATTTTTTGTGACATACCTCCATTTTGCCATCACCCATTGCTCTTTATTGCATATCATATTTTTCCTCCTCGTCCCTACCCGCTAGCTTTATGCGTAGTCCCTACATGCTTAATTCCATGCAATCTTTTCGGATTATTATTTTGGTATCAACTTCTTCGATGTTTGATTGGCACGTTTTAATTTCTTTTCCATTTTGGAGTCAAATGATAATATGCCATGTATGAAGCTATTTTATACATTGTGATATCTCTTTGAAATAATTTGGGAATAGTTTGGTGTAAGTGATTGCATGTTTTGGGATGAATGGCTTAGTTTTTAATTGGATTGGGTGTGGCCATATGGTGCATGTTTTGTTTTCCTCCTAAGGAGTGGGTGGATGAGTTGATAACTTGTGTTGAGAATGAAAAAGAGAGCTAATATAAGTGAATGTTTCTTTCTAATCAAATCGAGTAGCCGGTGCCCCCACGAAAGGAGTGGGTGTGGCCATATGGTGCATGTTTTGTTTTCCTCCTAAGGAGTGGGTGGATGAGTTGATAACTTGTGTTGAGAATGAAAAAGAGAGATAATATAAGTGAATGTTTCTTTCTAATCAAATCGAGTAGCCGGTGCCCCACGAAACATTGGGGAGGACGCCAAAGATGAGATTTAGATCATTCCATCCCTTTGCCTATATAGCATTATCGTGTGTATGCAAAGGTGGCGGTGTTTGCATTTGATAGCATTATTGGGTGAATACAAAACATAAAACATAAACATACTTAAACAAAAAGAATACAAAAAGGGAGAAAAAGAAAAGAAAAAGAAAAAAATGAATGAATAAATGAAAAAATAAGCAACATGAGCGATGCAATCTCATCTTCCACTACTTAGAGGAATTTCTTTTGTTTTGGCCATTTCCATGAAAATTTGAAACTTTGCCATTTGTGATATATCACAAAGAATGTGATTACTGTGCTTATTTCCTTACTTTTCTTGGAATTGGATTGAGGAGAATGTCATTTGTTGTTTACTTTCATACATTGGGTATATTGGCTTTGAAATCACTTGGAAATAATATTTTTGGCATGTCATGACGATATCTTAAGTTTGGTGCATGTTTTCAATTTAATCCGAATTTATCGCATATTTTGCCAGGGACTAGCAAAAAGATAGTTGGAAGGTGTGATTTGGGATATAAATTGCATTCCCCCCCCCCAATTCTGGGCATTTTATGTGTATATCATGTTAATATTGGCTTTGATACGTGCGTATTCGAGATATTGTGAAATATTTAAGCTTACTCTCCTTTTATACATAAAATGTGGTTTTAATGGATTAATCCAAGCTCCTCTTATTTTTCAGGTACTCCTTGGATTTTTCTGGATTTTCTGGAATTTTTCCAGATTTTTTTGGAGCTTGGAGCTATTTTTCGGGAATTTCGGAAGCAAGAAAGGCTATTTTGGGGATTTATTAAAACAAAGAATTAAAAAAATATAAATAAATATAAAAGGCCCGCAGGCCGGCCTAGTGGCCGGCCCGCTCTCAGCTGCGGCTGAGCGGGCCGCTTTTCTTATTTAAAAAAAAGTGAGCAAGCCTGCTGGGGGGCGGGCACGCGCAGCGCTTGTGCCTGCGCCCAGGCAGCGGGCCCCCTGCGCCCAACTCGCAATGCCTTTAGAGGGGGTTTTGGTCCGATTTTTGGCAGGGTTGGGTTTGTTTTTCAACCCAGTTCACCCCTTTGGCAGACCAGAAGTGCTGGGTAGCGATTTTATTGGTTTTAGGGGGCTGAAAACAGCCACATTCTTCTTCCTACAAAAAAATCTAGGGCTTGGGGGAGGTTGATGAAGCTTGAGGAGCTTGGAGGGGCACTTGAGAGTGGGAGATCTCATCTTGGAGTGACTCTTGGGTGAAATTTTTCTATTCTCTTATGTATTTTGATTTAGCTTTTGTGTTGTAATTGGATGATAATTATGAGTAAAAACTTCTCTTTTTCATCATGAATTTCTAAATCTTGCTTGTGTGGTTGTGTTGTGCTTGTTGTGTTGTTGGGTTAAGAATTTCATCTTTTGCATGATTTTAATCTCTAATTTATGAATGATACTATGAGTTAGGGTTGTTTATTGGAACCCCTAGTGGGAAATCCAAAGAAAGGCTCATCCTAGTGGACCCTCTCTATTGTGCTTAATGTTGATTACTCTTGAGTTTCATTCATTACTTATTGCTTCCCACATGTTCGATGAAATTTCGCATCCTCCGATTGATCGTCTCTTAGCCGGGAGATCAATTGAGTTATATTTGGGATGAATCCCCATGCCCACGACCTCACTCACATACACACCACATGAGTCATCCTCGTTGCTTGCCGATTCGGCTCCCACCCTTAGTGTATAGGCTAGGAAGGTAGATTCACCCCCACATTTTCTCACACTTTTCCACCATTAGCGAGGCGGTTGTCTCACGCTTTATTTTTCTTTACCGATCAAACTTGCGAATGTAGAACGACTTGTCCCTGTGATCCGACCCGGTACTTATCGGTTATAAATTTATATTGCATTGACGCTCCTATGCTTGGGAGTGGAGGCGTGCTCCTTGCGTGTTTTTCGGTTCAATCATACCACACTGATACAATAGCCATACATGAACCTAGTACATTCATAGCATTGACATATTTACACATACGTACAAGCACAAACACCAAGACACATCAGTAACATACATACATAGATACATACATACAAGTATACATTCATACAACTAGATATATGTATAACTCATATGTTTTTATATGTATCATCATAACAAATGCACATAAAACAAGAGATATGCATAACCAACGCACATATAGATACATCCACGCATACCAATATACTCTATCTATGTATACATACAAACATCCTTACATATGCTTATATATTAAAACTACACATACTTCCATATAGAACCTTACATATGCAACATATTGCACACATATAGAACTAATCATACCAACCCATGAATACATACCAACTGCACCTATGTACATAACAGTGTATGCCGTAGAACGTCACCATAGGTGACAATCTATCCACCTGGAACCAGGTTCTTGCTTAGCCTTCTATAGGTAGGGCTCTATACTAATAATTTCTCAGTCTAGTCTCTAAGGCCACTACCCACCTTAAGACATGACTATTCTCTATGGAGCATTACCCGCACGACCTTATGCACGCCGTAGTGTGTTGACCTGCATGGGCCGCAAAATGTAACGTTCTGCTTCTCATGATACTCGGGAAGTACGAATCCATCCCACTTATTCCTAGAGCAGCGAGTGTTAAAAAGAAAGAGAAGAAAGAGAGTCTACAAGAAGAATAATGTAGGTCACTGCGCACATGCTGGAAAGTACAAGTAATGCTCCAACACAGAAAATAAGAGACAATCATATACAAGTCCAACATTCTTTATTATAAAACAAAGGTACCTCTTTATTTACATCATCTCATCCTCAAATGCAAAAGTGAAAAACAGAAGAAATCCTATAAAACTCTCAAAAGACATAATGATCCACACCAGTACAACTCACTCCCTAGACTAGTCTGAGAACCAACTGAAGAGGATGCCCTCTGAGGATTCCTTCTCTACCACGAACTAAAAGCTAACTCCTGAGTCAGGCCTGATCTGGCTGTACTGCTCTGAAACCTGAAAAAAGTAAATGTGACACATCAACACGTGACCCAATAGGAAATCCTAACATCGCTAGGCATGGTCTAGTTTTAGAACTGTTCTTCCTAACTAGGGGCTGGTCACTTAACTGTAAACATGTCTACTATTTACGCATAAGGAACAAGTACTGTAAATAAGGTCAATTGAATTAACATGCAGGGTAAGTAAACAGCATCACATGCAGATATTGAAAAGTAAGAGCTACAGAATTAAATAAGCGTGAAGTAAAGGCAGACAATCATAGATATGCACAAGATGCATATGAATGGTTATGAATACAAATGCAACACCTACGGGATCCCATCTATGCCAGCGTGCTACACTGTGACTCATAGATTCAAGAAGTGGCTCACATGGATTCAGGAGGTGGCCCCCGGCATTTTTGTGGAACGCAGATATATGTAGCACGTAAGTCCATGTCGTCTATCATACCACACATAGATTCAAGAGGTGTCCCCATGGATTCAGGAGGTGGCATTCGGTATTTCCGTGGCACGCTGATCCATGTGGTACGTTGGTTTATGTGGTGTTAATTTCTGTTAAGCTACCATTCTTTTCAAGGCAAATTTCACATACACTATAACATCTTGTGTTTCCAATTAACATATAACTCCATTATTCTGAATATGAAACACATCATGGTATGGAAGCATCTTGTCATAAAGTATACTAATATGAGAATAAAGAGAATAACATGGCATTTGTGTGACATAGAACAAGCATAACGTTACATCCATAAGCATGAACTATTCTCATAACATAATTTACTACATGGATAACAACATTACATCCATAAGCATGAGCTATTCTCATAACATAATTTACTACATGGATAACAACATTACATCCATAAGCATGAATATCACCATTCTTAGCACCATTAATTTCACAAACTTTAGCATGATATTTATTCGACAACTACAGAATTCTGTTTTGAATCTGATTTCTGGTATATTAGTCTTAAAGAGCTATCTAAGGTCATAATCTAGTTTAGTGATGAACATAAAAGTTGTAGATGCTTAAGTTCTGTTTCCAAATTATCAAAGATTGTGTCATTTGGGGGTATGTAGAGAGAGTTATGAAATTTTTCCAACAATGTAGCAGAATCTGTTTATAAATGACACCATGGTAAAGTCGTCTGTTTACGCATTCTTACAGTCAAAACTAGAATCTGCTTCCTTCTAGAGAGTTGTAATTAACTTCACATTCCAAAACATCTTAATTCATCCCATTTGAAGGTCTACATTAGTAGATATGAATTTTTGAATCTACAGGACATAACTGAAAATTTTACGGCATATCATTAACATAGCTATTAAAGCATATTGACTGACTAACATGAAGCTACTGTCATACTACCATTCCCATCCTAATAATTTGACATGATAATGATGTTAAAGCTAAGAAAGTAAGAATAATGGCAACATGGTCTACACTAATATGGGATGTTACATGGTATATTTCGGCAAACTATGCATACTTCCACTAAATAAAACATTACATCATAAGCATGCATACTAAACTTAACATATTACATGGCACATTATTAGCATGGGGCTTGAACTACAATTCTACATCAAATTCCAACTTAAAATTAACTAGGTGATGAAACTCCAAAACCACAATCCTAAAACTACATCCTAACTAGGATGTTAGAACTCCAACCTCAAATATCTCCTTATTTTCTTTGGCCCTTCTTGGATGGAAATCGAATCCCACCCATAAGTAGTTTTTGATGATGAGCACACCAAATAATGTTAGTATACTAATGACACTATCTAAAGTGTGCAGGTTGTGAGATCAATAATATAAGCTTTACGCATACTCCGAAGAAGCTCAACCACATTCAGAAGATGAAGACAATTCGATAGCTCTACATCAAGCACAAATGAAGCTCAAAGATGAAGCTCATAGAACGTGCTCAAGCTTAATCAAAGAGGAGCTCAAATTCAAAATAAAGCTCGTATCTACATCAATATCTGATCGGCTTCAGAAGTCTTCATTTAAGTCTAAGTGTGTGAGTTGGTATTTTAGGAATATGTCAAAGCCAAGTTTTATTGCATACACACACAAAACATTTTCGAAACAAAGTTTTTCAAACTCGTTAAGAGCATAGCTATTTGATTTAACTTCGTAGTCAATCTCCAAACTCCCAGGAATTGATTACTTATCTGTTAACTGAGCTTCAGTGAAAAATATGCTCTGGGAGTCGACTACCAAAGGAGGGAGTCGACTACCAGCTGTGAGCAGAATTTTCAATGAAAACTCACTGGGAGTGGACTACCTCTCTTGGGAGTCGACTACCAACTGCATTTTTGACTTCATGATCTTGCTCCCTTGATTCACTTGTTTCCTTGATTGATGGGCTGAAGTCAAATGTTTTTTGAATTTCGAATTTATTCTTGAAACTCTATAAATAGAGCCTCTTGAGAACATTTCTAAATACCCAATTCTCTATTATCTTTTAAGCTATATCGATACTCTTGAAATTCTTAATCGCTCTCAATCGCTCTCATCGTTGTAGCCAAATTCTGATTTAATTTTCTGATCTCACTTTTTATCAGAAATTCGTTCGAGATCTATATTATTTTTTGGCTATTGAAGATCGTTTGTCAAAATCATTACTTTTGATTTAATATTCTTTAAAGGATTTTTGAAAACAGAAGCATCTAGATCACAACGAATTAAATTATATTCTTTGTGTGATCTAAGATCTTATAAAATTCTTTTAAGCAACATAAGCACCTTTGCAATATTATATTGGCTATAGAATTTTGTTGGGTGTAAACCAATCTCCACCAAATATTTTGGTGAATTGGATCTTGTTTTTATTTGGATTCCCTTTGCGATAAGGGTTGTGAAAATCCTAGTCAAGGCTAGATGGTTGGAAATCCTGGTAGGGATACTAGGTCGTTGGAAATCCCAACGAGTGAAGTTAGTTAATTGTATTGCTAAGGTAATAGTGGTTTGAATCTCGTACCGGATTGGTCGGGGACTGGACGTACCCAGGTTGCAAGGAACCAGGATAAAAATCTCTTATCTCTGCGTGCTTTCTGCGTTTGTTTATTTATTTGTGCAAGAAATTTTTTTGTTAATATATGATCTTTGTAACTCATTATTAATATATTGCAAAGTTCATCTTTTTATTTCCACTATATAAATATCTCTCTGATTGTAATCATTGTAATTAATATCTTTATTTGTTTAAGATTATCTTGTTGATTAAGAACCAGGCATAGATCACTCTACTTGGTTTTTAGGCAACATTGGAAGAGAATTATTGTGTTATAATTATTAAACGAAAAAGTTTTATAATTTATACAACACTATTCAACCCACCTTCTAGTGTTGTTTTCCATCCACAGGATCCAACGTTTGGTATCAGAGCAGGTCTAAAAGACAATGGCATCAACATCTTTTCACTCCGAAGGACTCAACACCATGTAACCACCATTGTTCAATGGAAAAAACTACGCAAGCTGGAAGATACACACGAAGACTCATCTAGAGTCGCTGGATATTGTGGCATGGATCATCAGCAAGGATCCATACAAAGCACCTACTGAAGTTGACATCGAAAAATGGTTCACTGATGAAAAGAAGAAAGCCAATCTCAACGTCAAAGCCATGAACGCACTATTTTGTGCTGTAACAGGTAATGAGTTCAATGGTGTCTTCCAATGTGAGACGGCACATCATATCTGGCATACTCTTCAGGTAAGTCACGAAGGAACCGAGAAGGTAAAAGAATCTTGAATTAAAGTTTTACATTCTAAATTTGAATCTTTTAAGATGGAAGAAGGAGAGAGTATTACCGAGGTGAATACTCGTTTTACTGACATAACAAATGAGCTTGCAGGTCTATGAAAGAAGTTATCTGAGTATGACCACGTAGCGAAGATATTGAGATCGCTTAGACCCGAATGGAAAGGGAAGACGACGACCATTCGAGAAGCTCATAACGTAAGAGACCTCACCATTAAAGAATTGATGGGAAATCTCATGGCATGTGAGATTGAGCTTGAGGAAGACAAGAACATATAGGAGAAACCAAAGAAAAAAGAACCTAGCGTTCAACATCAATGATGAAGACTCCGACTTTATCGACAAAGAAGATCATATTGCCTTCATCTCAAAGAACTTCAATGACTTCATGACAGGTAAGTATGGTAGAAGATATTTTCGTTCCATTAATAAAATTATTTGCTTTGGTTGCAACAAATTAGGACATGTAAAAAGGGACTGCCTATTGGAGAAGAACAACAGAGATGCCAAAGACCGTGGCAAAAGCAGAGAGAACAATGAATGAAAGAATGATAGAAGAAACAAGACTTGCCGGCCAAGGAAGGAAGCATATGCATCCTTCGATCAAAGTGATGATTTTACCTCCGACGAATCATCATAAGATGACAAAGAAGAGAGAAGGGAAATTGTTCATATGTGTTTCCTAGCTTCCACGTCATCACAAGTAAGTTCATTACATGATTCATCATTTAGTGAAGATGATTCATCATCAAGTGATGATGAAGACATGGATTATAAAGGAGCATATAAGGAGCTTTGCTTAATGCATGAAAAGCTCATTAAAGAACACAAAAAACATCGAGATTAGTTAAGAAGAATGCAAAAGATAAAGAGGAACTTCTTAATGAAAATATTGCATTAAAAGAAATGAATGAACTATTAGAAAAAGACATGCATTCCATGAAAGAGAAAATTAAGGGGTTGGATAATCTTCTCGTGTCTATTAAAGACAAATATGATTCTATGATGAAGATTGTCGAAATCTTCAATAAAGGGAAAGGAAAGTTAAATAGTTTAATAAATAGTCAAAAAGCATCATCTAGCAAAACCGTACCTGGTTATGATTCTAATCATGCCAAGAAAAGGATTAAGTATACTAGGATGCATCATGCTAACCCAAATTTTTTGAGCATATGGGTTCCCAAGAATTTGACGGATCAAAAGCGACAAAGGTAAGCAATCGATTTTGTTCAAAAGGCTCATTTAAATAAAAGTTATAAGTATACCTCTATTGAAGGAACTAACTCGTATTGGGTTTGGTTTCCTAAAGGCTAACAACTTCCATGTAAAGGGAATCCCTAAAGCTTGACCTAAGGATTTGACAGTGATTGCAAGTTTGTTGTCAAGAACTTTAGTGATGAAACGAGATTTAGCAAGATTGGGGTCCATGTTTGCATAGAATAAATGAATAAGTCTTGGATAAAGTAATACATGTTATTCGAGGAAAACAGATTTGACAAATTTTGGACTTCCAGGATACTATCAATTCCATAGTTCTCTACATCCTCAATTTTAACTAATCTCTCATGGAGAATTAGTCTTTTGGTTATGTTGAGAAACTTATCATAGTTAGTAGACTTGAAGAGATAGGGTTCAATGATTTTTTTTCACTTAGAGAAGATTCATTGGTCTTCCTCCTCTTTCCAGCAACTACTTTCTTAATAGGCATAATGATAGTAAAACTGAAATATTTGAAGATGATATAGAAAATTTCAAAGAAATAATATGAAGAATTCAAGAGAGTGAATAACGATTATACCTTAATGTTGAAGTTTTCTTAGAAGGGAGGTGATAGAATGAAAGCTCCTAGGAAGAGAGAGAAAGAACCACAAAAATTTCAAGGGGATGAACTCAATGGGGGTAGTCGGCTACCTAGGCCTTGGGTTGAGGGGTTTTAAAATTTTGAGATGAAAGGAAGTGATGAATAATAGCCTTTGGATCATCAGTATGAAGGGCTAGGATCAATTCCCTTTTGTGGGTTTAAGTCATTCCTTGGTTATGAACCCAATAGGCTCAACAAAACCCAATAGGAGTTAGTCAAAAAATGAAGCAATCAAACACAGATTTTGGCTTAGAACTCTAGTAGTCGACTCCCTGAGATGGTAGTCGACACCCTCCTGGGTAGAGTAGTTTTATTATCCTGAGGGATTTTTAACATGCTGGTTTGATTGTTTGACAAAAATCCTTCACGAGCAACATATATAAGCATTCATATAAAGAAAAAAATTTAAACAAACATTTAATCATTCATATGATTAAGTTTTTTTGCGAAGCGATTTTATTCTTCTCGCAAAGCGTTCATATGATTTGTGTTCATCCTCCTTGGTTTAGAGTACTTGAAAAATATGATCGTTTATTGTACTCTTTATGCATTGAGTTCAAAGGGGTTAGATGAGATCGAAATGATCGATGGAAATGTGTTGGATAAATTGTACTTGCCCGGGAAAAATTTTCCTCACTAAATTACTTGTTAGAGATCTTCGCTATCCTGGCATAATTTTGGCAAATCTTTTATCATACAATATTACCCAAAAGTTTGGCAGTCACTCTGTTTTGTCTTAAAAGCAAGCTAAGTGTATTTACGCTATGCTTGGTAATATCAAAGTTAATTGGGCCAAAATAATCATGGACTCAATTCTTCAATCTGCTACTTCTTCTAGACTTTCATCTCCTTTGGATCTGGTCACTTCTTAACCATTCTCTTCAATGCATATGACATTCCATTGGATAATGAGTCTGATGTTCTGGAACCCGCCCTTATGTTTGATGCTCGTGCACTTGGCCGAATGGGTCTTCATCGAGACCTCGAACAAAACATTCCAGAAGAGAAGCTAGTTGGTGAAGCTAGCTTCACCTCGAAGAAACGGAAAGGTAAGAAACCTGTTATTGTTGATTCAGATGAAGAAGAGGAAGAAAGTGAAGGAGAAGAAGAAGCGCCACCAGAGGAAGTGCCTGATTACATCATTAAGCTTCAAGGCATACTCTTAAAGAAAATTGAGAATCTGAAGATTTCTCAAGATAGAGGCTTTGAAGAGCTCAACCAAAAGGTAGCAAACTTGAAGAACTTTGTGGCTAGAAACGACGAGATGACCGAGAAGACACTTGCAATGATCCTTGATGAGATCAAGGAGCTAAAGAAGAAGAAGAAGAAGAAGAATGGTGGTTCTTCTTAAGTATCTTCGTTTAATTTTAAACAATGCTCTTTTAAACAATGACTTGGTTTTGTAATATTTTTACTATGTTGTGATGGATTCAGACTTGTGGTATCAACTCTAGTAGTTGATGCAATGCTTATAATTATCATATGGCATGTTTTAAACATTGATATATCTCTTATGAAATTTTCATGTCATAATATATCTCTTGAACTACTAACCCTTTTTGCAGATATATTTGGTTGAATTTTTTCTCCTACACATGATAAAATTCTTGGATTGATTGTTGAATTTGCTTGATCGTTAATTATATTCAATATATTATGATACTATCATAATTGTCATTCTGTTTGATTGATGACAAGGGGAGAAAATTGGTAAATGCAAAACATGAAAATGAATAATTGCTATTGCTAACCGGTTTTGATACAGGGGGAGTATGAGTATATCATACTTCATCTAAGCAATGGGAGTAAGTTATCTTACTTTTTCTTTTATTATGCTATTATTCATTTTATTTTTCATATGGGTGTCATCATCAAAAAGGGGGCGAGTGATTGGAAATCGAATCCCACCCCTAAGTAGTTTTTGATGATGAGCACACCAAATGATGTTAGTGTACTAATAAAACTATTAAAGTGTGCATGTTATGCGATCAATAATATAAGCTTTACGCATACTCCAAATAAGCTCAACCACACTCGGAAGATGAAGACAATTTGATAGCTCTACGTCAAGCACAAGTGAAGCTCAAAGATGAAGCTCATGGAATGTGCTCAAGATTAATCAAAGAGGAGCTCAAATTCAAAATGAAGCGCGTATCTACATTAATATCTGATCGGCTTCAAAAGTCTTCATTTAAGTCTAAGTGTGTGAGTTGGTATTTTAGGAATATGTTAAAGCCAAGTTTATTGCACACACACAAAATGTTTCGAAACAAAGTTTTTCAAACTGGTTTTTAAACTCGTTGAGAGCATAACTATTTGATTTAACTTCGTAGTCAATATTCAAACAAACAGGAGTTGATTACTTATCCTTTAGCTGAGTTTCAATGAAAAATATGCTCTGGAAGTCGACTACCAAAGGAGGGAGTCGAATGCCAAAATCAAATCATTTAACAAAAAGATCCTTATCTTCCAGAAAATTTAGCAAATAGCACCGAGGTCATAATAATCCGCAAAAATATTCGGTGGAATCGGGAGATCGTCATCTTCAGCTGAAAAAATAAGAGAAGACCAAATTTGGCCAAAAAATCATATGATTTAATAAAAAGATCCTTAACTTTCTAAAATTGTAGAAAAATAGTCACGAGCTCAGAAAAATCCGAAAAAATGTCTGTTGTAATTGGGAGATCGCCATCTTCAGCTGAAAAATAAGAGAAGACAAAATTATGTTATAAAAATCATATCATTTAATATAGAGATCAAAATCTTTATATTAAGTGATATGATATTAATAGCCGAATTTTGTCTTCTCTTATTTTTTCAGTTGAAGATGTCCCTCTCCCGGTTCCAATGGCCATTTTTTTGGAATTTCTAAACTCGAAACTATTTCTACAGTTTGTTGAAGATATGGATTTTTATTAAATAATATGCTTTTTATAGACTAAGTTTGTCTTCTCTTATTTTTTAGTTGAATATGGCGATCTCCCGGTTCCAACGGAAATTTTTGCGGAATTTTCTGAGCTCTGTGCTATTTTCTACATTTTCTGTAGGATATGGATCTTTTATTTAAATGATATGATTCTATGGTCTAATTATGTCTTCTCTTATTTTTCCATTGAAGATGGCTATCTCCCGGTTCCAACGGAATTTTTTACGTATTTTTTAAGCTCTGGGATATTTTCTATATTTTCTGAAAGATATGGATCTTTATATTAAATGATATGATTTTTATGGCCTAATTTTGTCTTCGCTTATTTTTCAGATGAAGATGGCGATCTCCCATTTCCAACAGACATTTTTGTCGATTGTCTGAGTTTGTGGCTATTTTCTTCTGGTGATAAGGATCTATATATTAATTGATAAGATTTTTGTTGCCTAATTTTGTCTTCTCTTATTTTTTAGTTGATGATGTCAATCGTTTTATTAAATGATATGATTTTTGGCCATATTTGTCTTTTCTTATATTTCAGTTGAAGATAGCAATCCCTAGGTTCGAATGGTCATTTTTACGGATTTTTTTGAGCTCCGGGCTATTTTTCATATTTTCTGGAAGATATTGATCGTGTTTATTTGATATCAGAGAAGACAAAATTAGGCCAAAAATGTCCGTTGAAACCGGGAAATCACCATCTTCATCTGAAATATAGTAGAAGACAAAATTCGGAACCAGTAAATCACCATCTTCATCTATAAAAATATCCGTTGTAACTGGGATATCGCCATCTTCAACTGATAACTATGCTGACTATTTTATATCTGTTGTTTGCCCTCGCCATTTTTGGGGTATATCTGTGCGGGACAGGATACCTCTCATATTATTATTGGCAAAAGTGTCATTTTTATATATCATTTTCTGAGCTTGGTGCTATTTTCTTCATTTTGTGAAAGATATGGACCTTTTTATTAATTGATATGATTTTTATAGCCTAAAATTTTCTTCTCTTATTTTCCAATTGAAGATGGCGATGTTTTTGTTAAATAATATGATTTTTGGTCTAATTTTGTCTTCTCTTATATTCCAGTTGAAGATGGCGATCTCCCGGTTCCAACGGACATTTTTGCGGAATTTTTCGAGCTCAAGGCTATTTTCCACTTTTTGGAATATATGTATCATTTTATTAAATGATATGATATTTAGGTCTAATTTTTTCTTCTCTTATTTTTCAGTTGAAGATGGCGATCTCCCGATTACAACTGACATTTTTGCAGATTTTTCTGAACTCGGGGCTATTTTGTACACTTTCTGGAAGATAAGAATCTTTATATTAAATGATATGATTTTAAGATCCTAATTTTCTCATTTCTTATCTTTCAGTTGAAAATGGCGATCTCCTAGTTTTTTGAGCTCGGTGCTATTTTTATACATTTTATGGACAATATAGATCTTTTTATTAAATAATATGATTTTTATAGCATACGTTTGTATTATTTTATTATTATTTAGTTGAAGAGGTGAACTCCCGGTTTCAACAGACATTTTCGCAGATTTTTCTTAACTTGAGACTATTTTTCTATATTTTCTGGAAGATATGGATCTTTTTATGAAAAAATATGATTTTTGGCCTAATTTTGTCATCTCTTATTTTTTGGTTGAAGATAGTGATCTTTAGGTTCCAAAGTACATTTTTGCGGATTTTTTTGAGCTCGGTGATATTTTTCTACATTTTGGAGAATTTATGAATCTTTTTATTAAATGATATGATTTTTTGGCATAATTTTGTCTTCGTTTATTTTTCAATGGAAGATAGAGGTCTCCCGTTTCTAACGGATGTTTTGCATATTCTTCTGACCTTGTGACTATTTTCTAAATTTTCTGGAAGATATGGATCTTTTTATTAAATTATATGATTTTTGGCCTAATTTTGTCTTCTCTTTTTCTTAGTTGAAGATGGCGATCTCCTTGTTCCAACGGATATTTTTGCGGATTTTTATAAGCTCGGTTCTATTTTCTACATTTTAAATAAATTATATGATTTTTATAGCCTACGTTTGCCTTCTCTTATTTTTTCAGTTGAAGATGGCGATCTCCCTATTCCAATAGACATTTTTGCCGATTTTTCTTAGATTGATTTTGTTTTTCTAAATTATCTGAAACATATGGATCTGTTTTGAAATGATATGGTTTTTTTACCGAATTTTGTCTTCTATCTTTTTCTGATGAAGATGACGATCTCCCAGTTCCAACTAACATCTGTGCGGATTTTTCTTAGCTCCGGGATATTTTCTACAATTTTTGAAAGATATGAATCTTTATATTAAATGATATGATTTTATAGCCCAATTTGGTCTTCTCTTATTTTTCATTTGAAGATGGCGATCTCCCGATTCCAACGAACATCTTTCTCGATTTTTTTGAGATCGGCCCTATTTTCAACATTTTACGAAAGATATAGAACTTTTAATTAAATAATATGAATCTTATAGCTTACATTTCTCTTCTTTTATTTTTTTAGTTGAAGATGGTGATCTCTCGGTTCCAACAGAAATTTTTCTGGATTTTTTGAGCTCCAGGGTATTTTCTACATATTCTGTAAGATATAGATCTTTATATTAAATGATATCATTTTTATGTTCTAATTTTGTCTTCTCTTATTTTTTCAGTTGAAGATGGCGATCTCCCTGTTCCAATGGACATTTTTGTGTATTATTCTGACATCAGGGCTATTTTCTAAATTTCTTGAAATATTTCTATTTTTATTTAATGATATGATTTTTGGCCTAATTTGTCTTCACTTTTTTAGTTGAAAATGGCGATCTCCCGGTTACAACAGACATTTTTGCACAATTTTATGAGCTTGGTGCTATTTTCTATATTTTATTAAAGATAAGGATCTTTTTATTAAATGATATGATTTTTATAGCCTACATTTGTCTTCTTTTATTTTTTTTCAGATGATGATGGCGATCTACCCATTCCAACAGCCTTTTTGCAACTTTTAATAAGCTTGGGACTATTTTTCTACCTTTTTCGGAAGATATGCATATTTTAATTAAATGATATGATTTTTGGCCCAATTTTGTCTTCTTTTTTCAGTTAAAGATGGCGACCTCCCGGTTCGAATTTACATTTGTGCGGATTTTTTTAGCTCCGAGCTATTTTCTACATTATCTATAAGATATGGATCTTTATATTAAATGATATAATTTTTACAGTATAATTTTACCTTCTCTTATTTTTCATCGGAAGATGGCGATCTCCTCGGTTCCAACAGACAATTTTTGCGTATTTTTCTGGTTACAACGGACATTTTGTGGATTATTCTGACCTCGGGGCTAGTTTTCTAAATTTTCTGGAAGATATAAATCTTGTTATTAAATTTTTTGATTTTTGGCCAAATTTTACCTTCTCTTATTTTTTTCAGTTGAAGATGGCGATCTCCCGGTTTTAAGTGATATTTTTGCGGATATTTCTGAGCTTTGAGCTATTTTCTACATTTAATGGACTACATGTATTATTTTATTAAATGAGATGATTTTATAGCCTACATTTTTCTACTCTTATTTTTAGGCGAAAATGGCGATCTAGCGGTTACAACAGATATTTTTGCGGACTTTTCTTTGCATGGTACTATTCTTCTACATTTTCTGTAAGATATGGATCGTTTTATGCAATGATATGATTTTTTGGACAAATTTTGTATTCTCTTATTTTTCAGCTGAAGACGGTGATCTTCCAATTCCAACAGAAATTTTTGCAGATTATTCTGACCTTCGGGCTATTTTCTAAATTTTTATAAAATATGGATCTTTTGAAATGATTTTATTTTTGGCCTAATTTTGCCTTCTCTTATTTTGCAGTTGAAGATGGAGATCTCCCGGTTCCAACTGATTTTTTTGCTGATTTTTCTGAGCTCGGTGCTATTTTCTACATTTTAAAAAATATATGTATCTTTTTATCAAATTAGATGATTTTTATAGCCTACATTTTTCTTCTATTATTTTTTCAGGTGAAGATGGTAATTTACCAGTTCCAAAGGACATTTTTGCAGACTTTTCTTTGCTTGGGACTATTTTTCTACATTTTCTGTAAGATATTTATTTTTATTAAATGATATGATTTTTTTGCCTAATTTTGTCTTCTCTTTTTTCTGTTGAAGATGGCGATCTATAGGTTCCAACGGACATTTTTGCGGATTATTCCGACCTCGGTGCTATTTTCTAAATTTTCTAGAAGATATGTATCTTTTTATAAAATGATTTGATTTTTGGCCTAATTTTGCATTCTCTTATTTTTTTTTTCCGTCGAATATAGCGATCTCCCGGTTCAAACTGGTATTTTGGGGATATTTCTAAGGTCGATGCTATTTTCTACATTTTATGGAATATATGTATCTTTTTATTAAATGAGAGGATTTTTATATCCTACATTTTTCTTCTCTTATTTTTTCAGGTGGAGATGGCGATCTACTGGTTCCTTGCTGATTTTTCCTTGCTGATTTTTCTTTGTTTGGGACTACTTTTCTACATTTTCTGTAAGATACGTATTTCTTCATTAAATGATATGATTTTTGACCTAATTTTGTCTTCTCTTTTTTTTGAAGAAGGTGATCTCCCGGTTCCAACGGATATTTTTACGGATTTTCAGCGCTCCGGGCTATTTTCTATATTTTAGGAAAGATATATGATTTTTTGACCTAATTTTGTCTTCTATTATTTTTCAGTTGAAGATGGCGATCTCCCGGTTCCAATGGACATTTTTGCGGATTTTTCTGAGGTTCGAGCTATTTTCTACATTTTATAGAATATATGGCATTTTTATTAAATGAGATGATTTTTATGGCTTAATTTAGAAAAACTACCTCATACTTTCGCTGAATTCCAAAAAAAATATCTCTCACTTTGATATAATCGCAAAACTACCTCATACTTTTCAGGTTTATATAAACTCCCTAATCCCCATATCGCCTTCCCCGACCGATGTCCTTCACCCACTATCAATCTATGCACATCCCCATTCCACCCACCACCGCCCTCTTCCGACTCCCACACCGTCCTCCCCCATCCCCCTACCGCCACCGTTCGCCCTCCATCCACCGCTGCCTATCCCCCTTCCACCCACTGCCACCCTCCTCCCCCTACCCCCCACCGCCGCCCCTTCCCCCACCACCGCACTCCTCCACCAATTTCGCCCACCGCCGCCCTCCCCACTCCTCCATTATCCCATATATATCAAAGTATGAGGTAGTTCTGTGAAATTAAACCAAAATATGAGGTAGTTATACGAAATTAAGCAAAGCATGGGGTAGTTCTACGAAACCAAAGTATGAGGGAGTTTATCGAAACCTGAAAAGTATGAGGAAGTTTTACGATTATATAAAAATAAGAGGTATTTTTTAAAATTCAGCGAAAGTATGAGGTAGTTTTCCAAAATTAAGCCTGATTTTTATGGCCTAAGTTTATCATGTCTTATTTTTCAGTTGAAGATGGCGATCTCCAAGTTCAACGGACATTTTTGCGGATTTCTCTGAGCTGGGAGCTATTTCCTATATTTTATGGAAGATATGGATTTTTTTATTAAATGATATAATTTTATAGCCTAAGTTTGTCTTCTCTTATTTTTCAGTTGAAGATGGAGATCTCCTGTTTCTAACGGACATTTTTGCAGATTTTTCTGAGCTCGGGGCTATTTTATACAGTTAATTGAGGATATGAATCATTTTATTAAATGATGATTTTTATAGTCTAAGTTTTTCTTCTCTTATTTTTAGTTGAAGATGTCGATATCCTGGTTCCAACGGACTTTTTACGGATTTTTCTGACCTCAAGCCTATTTTCTATATTTGCTGGAAGATATAGATCTTTTTGTTAAATAATATGATTTTAGGCCTAATTTTGCCTTCTTTTATTTTTCATTGAATACAACAGACTCTCGGTTCCAACGAACCTTTTTGCGAATTTTTCTTAGCTCCGGGCAATTTTCAATTTTTTCTTTAAGACGTAGATGTTTATATTAAATGATATAATTTTTAAAGCCTAATTTTGTCTTCTCTTATTTTTCAGCTGAAGATGGATAGATTCAGGCTCCAACAGAATTTTTTGCAGATTTTTCTGAGATATGGGCTAATTTCTACATTTTCTAAAGAATATGAATCATTTCATTAAATGATATGATTTTTTACCCTTATTTTGTCCTCTCTTATTTTTCTGTTGAAGATGGCGATTCCACGGTTCCAACAGACATTTTTGCGGATTTTTCTGAGCTCAGGACTATTTTTATCGCCTAATTTTGACTTCTCTTATTTTTTATTTGAAAATGTCTATCTGCCGTTTCCAACAGAAATTTTTACGGATTTTTCTGAACTCTAGGCTATTTTCTACATTTTCTGTAGGATATGAATCTTTATATTAAATGATATGGCCAAATTTTTTTCTCTTATATTTTTCGTTGAAGATGGCAAACTCCCGGTTCTAACAGACATTTTCGTAGATTTTTTTGAGCGACGTGATATTTTCTAAATTTTCTGTAAGATAAGAATCTTTATATTCAATAATATGATTTTTATAGCCTAATTTTGCATTCTCTTATTTTTAAGTTGAAGATGGCGATCTCCTGGTTCAAACGGACATTTTTGCGGATTTTTCTCAGTGCGGGGCTATTTTCTATAGTTTATTGAAGATATGGAAATTTTAATTAAATGATATGATTTTTATAGACTAAGTTTGTCTTCTCTTATTTTGTAGTTGAAAATGCAATCTCTCGGTTCGACAGGACATTTTTACGGCTTTTTTGACCTCGAGGCTATTTTCTACATTTTCTGGAAGATATGGATCTTTTTATTAAATTTTATGATTTTTTGGCCTAATTTTGTCTTGTTTTACTTTTAAGATGAAGTTGGCGATCTCCAGGTTCCAACTGACATTTTTACGGATTTTTCTTCGCTCCGAACTATTTTCTATATTTTATGTAAGATACAGATCTTTAGATTAAATTATACGATTTTATAGCCAAATCTTGTCTTCTCTTATTTTTCAGATGAAGATGATGATCTCCCGACAGATATTTTTGTGGATGTTCTGAGCTTAGGGCTTTTTTCATTTTATTAAGATATGGACCTTTTTATTAAATGATATGATTTTTGTAGACTACTTTTGTCTTCTCTTATTTTTCAGTTGTTTATGGCGATCTCCCGGTTCCAACAGACATCTTTGCGGATTTTTCTAAGCTCGGAACTATTTTTCTACATTTTCGGTAAGATATGTATATTCTTATTAAATGATATGATTTTTTGGCCTAATTTTGTCTTCTCTTTTATTATTTGAAGATTGGAACTCCCGTTTCTAACAAACATTATTGCATATTTTTCTTAGCTCGGGAATATTTTCTATATTTTATTGAAGAAGTGATTCATTTTATTAAATGATACTATTTTAAGGACTAAATTTGTCTTCTCTTATTTTTCAGTTGAAGATGGTGATATCCCATTTCGAACGGAATATTTTGCAGATTTTTCTGATCTGGGGGAAATTTTCTAAATTTTATTGAATATATGTATTTTTTATTAAATGATATGAATTTTATAGCTTAAGTTTGTCGTGTCTTATTTTTCAGTTGAATATGGCGATCTCTCGGTTCCAATTGACATTTTTGCGGATTTTTCTTAGGTCGGGGCTATTTTCAACATTTTATTGAAGATATAAATCTTTTTATTAAATGAAATGATTTCTTAATATAGCGATCTCAATGTTCCAAGGACTTTTTTGAGGATTTTTCTGATCTTGAGCTATTTTTCTCCATTTTATGGAAGATATGTATCTTTTTATTAAATGAAATGATTTTTGGACTACTTTTATCTTCTCTAAATTTTTTTCATTAAAAATGGGGATCTTCCGATTTTACCGGACATTTTTTCAGATTTTTTCAGATCTCCGAGCAATTTTCTACATTTACCGTAAGATATGAATGTTTATATTAATTGATATGATTTTTATAGCCTATTTTTTTCTTCTCTTATTTGTTTAGTTGATGATGGCAATTTCCTAGTTACAAGGGAATTTTTGCGTAATTTTTTGAGCTCGGGCTATTTTCTATATTTTCTGGAAGATAAATGATCATTTTATTAATTGATTTTATTTTTGTTGCCTTATTTTGTCATCTCTTATTTTCCAGTTGATGATGTCAATCTTTTTATTAAATGATAAGATTTTTTGGCCTTATTTTGTCTTCTCTTATATTTCGGTTGAAGATGGTGATCTTCTGGTTCCAACGGACATTTTTGAGGATTTTTCTGAAAATTCGGACTATTTTTCATACATTCAGGAAGATATAGATCCTTTTATTAAATGATATCAGAGAAGACAAAATTAGGCCAAAATGTCTGTGGAAATCGGGAAATCGCCATCTTCAACAGAAATATAAGAGAAGACAAAATTCAGAATCGGGAATTCACCATCTTCATCTATAAAAATGTTCATTGTAATCAGGATATCACCATCTTCAACTGATAAGATTTTTATATATCATTTTCTGAGCTTGGTGCTATTTTCTATATTTTGCGAAAGATATATATCTTTTTATTAATTGATAAGATTTTTATAGCCTAAATTTGTCTTCTCTTATTTTCAAGTTCAAGATGGCAATCTTTTTATTAAATGATTTGATTTTAAAGCCTAATTTTGTCTACTCTTATATATTCCAGTTGAAGATGGTGATCTCCTGGTTCCAACGAATATTTTTGTGGATTTTTAACCTTCGGGCTATTCTCCACATTTTTGGAAGATATGTATCCATTTGTTAAATGATTTCATATTTTGGCCTTATTTTGTCTTCTCTTATTTTTCAGTTGAAGGTGGTGATCTCCAGGTTCCAACGGACATTTTGCAGATTTTTCTGAGCTCGGGGCTATTTTCTACACTTTCTGGAAAATAAAAATCTTTATATTAAATTATATGATTTTTATATCCTAATGTTTTTCTCTTAATTTTCAATTTAAGATGGTGATTCCCAGTTCCAACGGACATTTTTGCAGAATTTTCTGAGCACCATGGTATTTTCTATATTTTATTAAAGATATGGATCTCTTTATTAAATGACAAGATTTTTATAGCCTAATTTTGTCTGCTCAGTTGAAGATGGCGATCTTCAGGTTCCAACGGACATTTTTGCGTATTTTTCTTAGCTTTGGGATTTTTTTCAACATTTTCTAGAAGATATGAACCTTTTTATTAAATGATATGATTTTTTGGCCTAATTTTGCCCCCCTCTTTTTTCAGTTAAAGATGGCGATCTCACGGTTCCAATGGATTGCGTATTTTTTCTGAGCACGGTGCTATTTTCTATATTTTATGGCAAATATGTATCTTTTTATTAAACAATATGATTTTTGGCCTAATTTTGTCTTCTCTTATTTTCCAGTTGATGATGTTGATCTCATGGTTCCAACAGACATTTTTTCGGATTTTCTGAACTCCAAGCCATTTTTTGCATTTTCTATATGATATGAATCTTTATATTAAGGATATGATTTTTATATCCTAATTTTGTCTTCTCTAATTATTCAGTTGAAGATGGTGATCCCCCGATTCTAAAGGACATTTTTGTCGATTTTTATGAGCTCGGGGCTATTTTGTACACTTTCTAGAAGATATGAATCTTTATATTAAATGATATAATTTTTATATCCTAAGTTTTTCTTCTCTTATTTTTTTTTCAGTTGAAGATGGCGATCTCCCGGTTCCAACGAACATTTTTGTGGATTTTTCTGAGCTCAGGACTATTTTCTGGAAATTTATGCATCTTTTTATTAAATGATTGATTTTTATAGCTTAAGTTTGTCTTCTCATAATTTTTAGTTGAAGATGGAGATATCTCGGTACCAACGGATATCTTTGCGTATTTTTTGAGTTCGGTGATATTTTCTACATTTTATGGAAGATTTATAATTTTTTATTAAATAATTCTATTTTTATATCCTACATTTATCTTTTCTTATTTTTAAGTTGAAGATGGTGATCTCCCGGTTCCAACGGACATTTTTGCAGATTTTTCAGCTTGATACTATTTTTCTTCATTTTTTGGAAGATATTTATCTTTTTATGAAATGATGTGATTTTTTGGCCAAATTTTGTCTTCTCTTTTTTACTTTGAAGATGGCGATCTACCGATTCCAAGGGACATTTGTGCAGATTTATTTTGAACAATGGGCTATTTTCAATATTTTTTGTATATATGAATCTTTATATTAAATGATTCATTTTTTATAACCTATTTTTGTCATCTCTTATTTTTTCAGTTGAAGATGGTGATCTCTCGGTTCCATAAGACATTTTTGTATATTTTTCTGAACTTGGGGCTATTTCTCTATATTTTTGAGAATTTATGGCTGTTTTTATTAAATGATATGATTTAGTGGCCTAATTTTGTCTTCTTTTATTTTTCAGTAAAAGATAGCGATCTCCCATTTCTAACGGACATTTTGCTTATTATTCTGACCTCTGTATTATTTTCTAAACTTTCTTGAAGATATGGATCTTTTTATTAAATGATATGATTTTCGGCCTAATTTTGTCTTCTCTTATTTTTCAGTTGAAGATGGCGATATCCCTGTTCTGACAGACAATTTTGGGATTTTTTTAAGCTCGGTGCTATTTTCTACATTTTTATAAATGATATGACTTTTATTGACTACGTTTGTTTTCTCTTATTTTTTCTATTGAAGACGGCGATCTTCCGGTTCCAAGGGACATTTTTTGCATATTTTTTAATTTTAGACTGTTTTTCTACATTTTCTGGAAGATATGGATCATTTTATGAAATAATATGCTTTTTGGCCTAATTTTATCTTCTCTATTTTCACATGTAGATGACGATCTCCCAGTTCCAACGAACATTTTTGCGGATTTTTCTGAGATCCAGGATATTTTCTACATTTTCATTAAGATATGAATCTTTACATTAAATGATATGATTTTATATCCTAATTTTAGCTTCTCTTTTTTCAGTTAAAAATGGCGATCTTTCGGTTCTAACGAACATTTTTGCAGATTGTTTTAAGCCGGTGCTATTATCTACATTTTATGGAAGATATAGAACTTTTTATTAAATGATATTATTTTTATAACCTACATTTGTCTTCTCTTATTTTTTTTCAATTGAGATGGCCAGCTCTCGGTTCCAACGGAAATTTTTGCGGATTTTTCTGAGCTCCAGTCTATTTTCTACATATTATGGAAGATATTGATCTTTATATTGAATGAAATGATTTTTATGGTCTTATTTTGTCTTCTCTTATTTTTTAAGTTGAAGATAGCGATCTTTGGGTTCCAACGGACACTTTTGCGTATTATTCTGACCTCGTAACAATTTTCTAAATTTTCTGGAATATATGTATCTTTTATTAAATGATATGATTTTTTTGCCTAGTTGAAGATGACAATCTCCCGACGGACATTTTTGAGGATTTTTCTGAGCTCTGAGCTATTTTTTACATTTTATTGACGATATGGATCTTTTTATTAAATGAGCTTATTTTTGTAGCCTAATTTTGTCTTCTCTTATTTTTCAGTTGAACATGGTGATCTCCCGGTTCCAATGGACATCATTTCGGATTTTTCTTAGCTCGAAACTATATTTCTACTTTCTCGGGAAGTTGTGGATCTTTTTATTAAATGATATGATTTTTGGTCTAATTTTATCTTCTATTTTTTATTTGAAGATGGCGAACCCCTGATGCCAACAGACATTTTACCAGATTTTTCTGAGCTCGCGAATATTTTCTACAGTTTATTGAAGATGTGGTTCATTTTAATAAATGATATGATTTTTATAGACTACATCTGTTTTCTCTTATTTTTCAGTTGAAGATGGTGATTTCCCGTTTCCAACGGAATGTTTGTGGATTTTTCTGATCACATTGCTATTTTATAAATTTTATGGAAGATATGTATCTTTTTATTAAATGATATGATTTTTATAGCCTAAGTTTGTCTTCTCTTATTTTTCAGTTGAGTATGGCGATCTCCCGATTCCAACAGACATTTTTTCATATTTTTTGGTCTATATGCTATATATTCTATATTTTCTGTAATATCTTTATATTAAATGATTTGATTTTTATAGAGTAAGTGTGTCTTCTCTATTTTTCAGTTGACGATCGCGATCTCCTGGTTACAATCGACATTTTGCTGATTTTCCTAAGCGCGGTGTTATTTTCTTCATTTTCTTGAATATACGGATATTTTTATCAAATGATATGCTTTTTAGTCTAATTTTGTCTTCTCTTATTTTTAGTTGAATATGGCGATCGTTCGATTACAACCGACATTTCTGATGATTTTTCTGAGTTCGGTGCTATTTTTCTTCATTTTCTTGAAGATATGGATATTTTTATTAAATGATATGATTTTTTGGCCTAATTTTGTCTTCTCTTATTTTTCCATTGAAGATGGGATCTGCTGATTTCAACGGATGTTTTTGTGGGATTTTTCTGAGCTTCGTGCTATTTTCTATATTTTCTATAAGATATGAATATTTATATTAATCTTATGATTTTTATAGCCAAATGTTGTCTTTTTTATTTTTCAATTGAAAATGGCGATCTTCCGGTTCCAACAGACATTTTAGGAGTTTTTCTGAGCTCCGGGCTATTTTCTACATTTTATTGGAGACATTGGAACTTTTTATTAAATGATATGATTTTTATAGCCTAAGTTTGTCTTCTATTATTTTTCAGTTGAAGATGACGATCTCCCGGTTCTAACAGACATTTTATGGATCTTTTTATTAAATGATATGATTTCATAGACTAAGTTTGTCTACTCTTATTTTTTTCCGTCGAAAATGGCGATCTCCCGGTTCCAACAGACATTTTTGCGGATTTTTCTGACCACGAGACTATTTTCAACATTTTGTGAAAGACATGGATCTTTTTATTAAATGATTGGCATAATTTTGTCCTCTCTTATTTTGCAATTGAAGGTAGCAATCTCAACGTTCCAACGGACATTTTTGTAGATTTTTTTGAGATCGGAACTGCTCTAGATTTTAGGTAAGAAATGGATCTTTTCATTAAATGATATGATTTTTATAGCATAAGTTTGTCTTCTCTTATTTTTAGTTGAAGATCGCGATCTCCCGGTTCCAACATACATTTTTGCGGATTTTTCTTAGCCAGTGACCATTTTTCTACATTTTCTGGAAGATATGGATCTTTTGATTAAATGAAATGATTTTTGGCCCAATTTTGTTTTATCTTATTTTTTTAGTTAAAGATTGCGATCTCTTGGTTCCAACGAACATTTTTGATGATTTTCCTGGACTCCTGGCCATTTTCTAAATTTCCTGTAAGATATGAATCTTTATATTAAATGAAATGATTTTTATAGCCTAATTTTGCCTTCTCTTATTTTTTTAAGTTGAAGATGGCGATCTCCCGGTTCCAATGGAAATTTTTGTGAATTTTTCTAAGCTCGTGGTTATTTTCTGCATTTTCTGAAAGATAGATCTTTTTATTAAATGATATGATTTTTGGCATAATTTTGTCTGCTCTAATTTTTCAGTTGAAGATGGCAATATCCCCATTTCAACGTACATTTTTGCGGACTTTTCTTAGCTCCAGGCTAATTTCCACATTTATTGGAAGAAAATGGATCGTTTATTAAAAGATACAATTTTTTGGCCTAATTTTGTCTCCTCTTATTTTCAATTGCAGATGACGATCTCCCGGTTCCAAAGGATATTTTGGAGTATTTTCCTGAGCAACGGGCTATTTTCGACGTTTGTTGGAAAATATGGATATTTATTTTAAATGATATGATTTTAAGGCCAAATTTTGTATTCTCTTATTTTTTCAGTTGAAAATGGCGATCTCCCTGTTCCAACGGATATTTTCGCGAATATTTCTGTGTTTTGAGGTATTTTCTAAATTTTATTGAAGTTATGGATTTTTATATTAAATGAAATGGTTTTTATCGCCTAATTTTGTCTTCTCTTATTTTTTTAAGTTGAATATGTCGTTCTCCCGATTCCAACCAAAATTTTGCAGATTTTTCTGAGCAAGAGGCTATTTTCTAGATATTATTGAATATATGGATAATTTTATTAAATGATATGATTTTTATGGCCAAATTTTGTCTTCTCTTAATTTTCAGTTGAAAATTGCCATCTTCCGGTTTTAACAGACATTTTTGCTAATTTTTCTTAGCTCGATGCTCATTTATACATTTTTGTAAGATATGTATCTTTTTATTAAATGATATGATTTTTGGCCTAATTTTATCTTCTTTATTTTTAAGTTGAAGATGTCGATCTCCCGATTCCAACGGACATTTTTGCGTATTTTTCAGTTAAAGATATGGATCTTTATATTAAATGATATGATTTTTATAGCCTAAATTGTCTTCTCTTATTTTTCAATTGAAAATGGGGATCTCTCGGTTCCAACGGATATTTTTACAGATTTTTCACATCTCAGGCTATTTTCTATAGTTTATTGAAGATTGGGATCTTTTAATTCAATGATATGATTTTTATAGACTAAGATTGTCTTCTCTTATATTTCAGTTGAAAATGACAATCTTCCGGTTTGGACAGACAAATTGGCGGATTTTTCAGACCTCGAGACTATTTTCTACATTTTCTGGAAGATATAGATATTTTTATTGAAGGATATGACTTTTGGACTAATTTTGTCTTCTCTTACTTTACAGATGAAGATATTGATCTCCCAGTTCCAACGGACATTTTTGCGGATTTTTCTTAGACCCGGGCTATTTTCTACATTTTCTGTAAAATATGAATCTTTAGATAAAATGATATGATTTTTATCGCCAAATTTTGTCTTCTCTTATTTTTCAGTTGAAGATGAAGATCTCCTGACGGACATTTTTGCAGATTTTTCGGAGCTCAAATCTATTTTTTTACATTTTATTGAAGATATGGATTTTTTATTAAATGATATGATTTTTGTAGCCTAAATTTTGTCTTCTCTTATTTTTCAGTTGAACTTGGCGATCTTCCAGTTCCAATGGACATCTTTTCGGCCATTTGGTAAAATTTGATACCCAAACGTTTAATGAAGTGTAAAACGTGATACCCTTTCTAAGTTTTTCATCAGAAAAGTTGATCATGTGATAGCACGTGATAGAAATTGGACAAATTTGCCCCTCATCATCCAATACATAAGGGTAAATGACATTAAACTACCCCAACATTTGGGCCATTGTCACGTATATACCTTATCGTTCAATTTGGTAAAATTTGATACCCAAACGTTTAATTGATCTGCACTCATTTATGAACCTCTGAAGTTGTACATTGCTTTCCTCCCACATTCCTATTGCCTTATCCAATTTGTTCTCTTTATCTATCATCCTTCTATCCATCAATGCATGTGAAGAATTATCTACCTCGATCCTACTCTCATTCGCATCCATTAAGTGTAGTATCACCATCATTGACTAATTAGAGTGGGGTTAATCCTTCCACATGAAGAATTTGCAGCTCTTCTCCTTATCCCTACTTGGACACGACCAAAATCGTCTTCCGGGGTTTGCTCTTGTCCATGAAATCCTCCTTGGCGTCCGCAACCCACAATTGCAGTACTTGAAATCTACATGATCTGTTTCAAAATCCCTACAACTATGGCATGATCTCCAATGACTTAGCCATCAGAGGACAATCGGGGGTCCATCTCCGATCCTCTGATGCCCTTCTCTCTCTCTCACACTCACCAGAAAGGGGGTCATTTGGTGGAACCCTGCATGGGTCATCTGCTGGTGCGGTATCCGTGCATCAACAGCCGATGCGAGTTTTCTGCACCAAAAGTTAACATGCTACCAGAGATGAAACCAATAACGATTATTCGAAACACAAGAAGCTTTCCCTGATACGAAGTCAAGCCAACCGACTATTTATACACCAACACCACTAATATTGAATCAGCAACCAACCCCATAAAAAGATCACAAATAATACCATCTGCCCGTCATCTGGCCTATCGACAGGTTCAGTTTCTCTTTCGGAAGTTATCAGGCTTGCATGTAATCTAATCACCCACCAACTGAGAGTAGACTATCAGACATAGCATGCTTGACGATTTCAGTTCGAGTCTCCCCTTTCTTAGCCTACACAATTCATAAAGCCACATAGTTCATTGTGTATATCACATATTCTTCTACCACCCCCCTCGTCACTTTCCTCTCATTTTCGTAAAAATTATTAATGGAGCTTCAACCTGTGGATGGAGAGGAGCTCAGCCTAAGCCTAGCCCTTCAGCTCTCGTCCCCGCCGGAGCTCGCACGTGTCTTCTCTTGCAACTACTACCGAAAGATGTTCTACAGCTCGCAAAGCAGAGCCGGGAGTTGGCCACCGCTGCCTGACCGCATGACGGCGAGGCCGGCTCTGCCGACAGCTGGCAGCGGCGGAGCCCAACGGTGTCTCCTCGAACAGAGAAGACGAGAGACGACTACTTGTACGGTGTGGGGAGGTTTCAGAGCCAGAGGAGGCCGGAGGGGGGCGCCTATGTTTGTGGAAATTTACACGAGGCCTGGTGGCACTAGCAATGATGAGGTTGCTGTTGGAGTTGATTTATCTCTGAGGTTATGAATTTGCATGTCATTCTATACTCATGTTTTTTTGTTGTTTCTTTCTCTCTTGTTTTAAGTTATTGCGGTGGCCACTGGCCATGCACACTATGCTGAGGCATTACTTCTAAACTAGCGTTGCTAATGAAGTCTTATAGTTATTTCAGACATCAAAAACATAGAGTAGGGTTGTATTTGATTTCGTACGATTTATTTGAGTGAGAGAGAGTGGGGTGGGGTTAATGGTTTCGTTTGGATACGATAAGGTATATACGTGACAATGGCCCAAACGTTGGGGTATTTAATGTCATTTACCCTTTGTTTTATGTCAGGGGCATAACGGTCAGACGTTTCGAGAAAAGTCCCCCGTTAGCCAAATTGAGTTTTGGGTATCAAATTTTACCAAATTGAACGATAAGGTATATACGTGACAATGACCCAAACGTTAGGGTATGTTAATGTCATTTACCCTTTATTAAATGATGTGATATTTTGGCCTAATTTTGTCTTCTCTTATTTTTTTTATTTGAAGATGGCGAACTCCCTGTTCCAACAGACATTTTTGTAGATTTTTCAGAGCTCGAGAATATTTTCTACAGTTTATTGAAGATGAGGTTCATTTTATTAAATAATATGATTTTTATAGACTAAGTTTATCTACTCTTATTTTTTCAGTCGAAGATGGTGATATCCCGTTTCCAACAAAAATTGTCGTGGATTTTTCTGATCTCGGTGCTATTTTCTTTATTTTATGCCAGATATGTATCTTTTTATTAAATGATATGGTTTTTATAGCCTAAGTTAGTAGATTTTTGCAGATTTTTGTAGATTATAGCCTAAATGATATGGTCTTTATTTTATCCCGATTCCAACGGACATTTTTGCAGATTTTTCTGAACCCATGGCTATTTTTCTCCATTTTCAGGAAGATGTGTATCTTTTTATTAAATGATATGATTTTTTGGACTAATTTTGTTTCCGCTTATTTTTTCGTTAAAGATGGCGATCTCCATGTTCTAAAGGACATTTTTGCAGATTTTTCTGATCCAACTAATTTTCTACATTTTGTATAAGACATCGATCTTTATATTAAATGATATGATTTTTATAGTCTATTTTTTCTTCTCTTATTTTTTGGTTGAAGATGGCGATCTCTCGGTTTCAACGGAAATTTTTGCATATTTTTCTGAGCTCGGGGCTATTTTCTATATTTTTTAAAAGATAAGGATCTTTATTTTAATTGATATAATTTTTGTTGACTAATTTTGTCTTCTCTTATTTTCCACTTGATGATGGCAATCTTTTTATTAAATGATATGATTTTTTGGCCTTATGTTGTCTTCTCTTATATTTCGGTTGAAGATGGCCATCTCTTGGTACAACGGACATTTTTGCAGATTTTTCTGAACTTCAGACTATTTTTCACATATTCTGGAAGATATGGAGCATTTTATTAAATGATATCAGAGAAGACAAAATTAGACCAAAAATGTCCGTTGAACCCAGGAAATCGCCATCTTCAACTGAAATAGAGAAGACAAAATTCGGAACCTAAAAGTCACCATCTTCATCTATAAAAATGTCCGTCGTAACCAGATATCGCCATCTTCAACTGATAATAATTTTATATATCATTTTCTAAGCTTGGTACTATTTTCTATATTTTATAAAATATATATATCTTTTTATTAATTGATAAGATTTTTATAGCCTAAATTTGTGTTCTCTTATTTTTCCAGTTGAAGATGGCGATCTTTTTATTATATATGATTTTAAGCATAATTTTGTCTTCTCTTATATTGCAGTTGAAGATGGCGATCTCCCGGTTCTAATGGGCATTTTTCGGATTTTTCTTAGATTTGGGCTTTTTTACATTTTCTGGAAGATATAAATCTTTTTATTAAATGATATGATTTTTTGGCCTAATTGTGTCTTCTCTCTTTTTTCAGTTGAATATTGCGATCATGCGGTTCCAACTATTTGTTCGGATTTTTTTGAGCTCGATGATATGTTCTACATTTTATGGCAGATACGAATCTTTTTATAAGTGATATGATTTTTGGACTAATTTTGTCTTCTTTTATTTTTCAGTAGAAGATGGCTATCTCTCGGTTCCAATGCACAATTTTTCGGACTTTTCTATGCTCCGAGCTATTTCTACATTTTCTATATGATTTGAATCTTTATGTTAAATAATATGATTTTTATAACCTAATTTTGTCTTCTCTTATTATTCAGTTGAAGATGGCGATCCACAGGTTCCAGCAGGCATTTTTGCTGTTTTTTGAGCTTGTTGCTATTTTTCTTCATTTTCGAGAAGTTATGGATCTTTGTATTAAATGATATGATTTCTTGAACTAATTTTTTCTTCTCTTATTTTTTCAGTTGAAGATGTCGATCTCCAGGTTCCAACGAATATTTTTGCAGATCTTTCTGAGCTCGGTGCTATTTTCAACATTTTTAATAAGTTATGTATATTTATATTAAATGATATGATTTTTATAGCATATGTTTGTCTTCCCTTATTTTTTAGTTGAATATGGAGATCTCCCGGTTCCCTAAGAAAGCAAGTCTATCCTCGTTCTAGAGTTAAAGTGACGAAAGATTGTTGAATAAGTAATCGAAGACATCTTTTAAATAATAAAGGTTATAGAGTCATTTTTAAGTCATTCCCAGGTAAGAAAGTCTGACAGCCAAAGGGAAAGGACTTGATAAAGGAAGTCCCATCTAGTTCTAAATCTCTCGTAAGCAGGGTTTTAGATTCGGCCAGCACCACGGGATAGAGAATTTCATAAAAATATTCCGGTGCGGGTAAGCTATTCTCTCGTTCTAGCTTAAGTTAGTACCCCGCTGTCAAGGAAGGAAGTTCAAAGCAAGGTTAGATGAGAAGTAATTCCCTAGGAATATAATTTCATATAGTAAGTAAGCCAACCTACTAATCGCTAAATCTAGAGCTAGAAAAAAGGTAGGGTTGGCAAAGTGAACTTCCTTATGGATTAGCTTGTTAAAGAGTGGATTATAGGTTTTAGCGTGGAAATACTTATAATAGAACGAGCACGAGGGTTACTTACTAACCTGGAATTGGTAGGTTTGTCAGCACGGACTGAGCACGCTTATTCATTGGTGTATTCTATCACCTTTTGCTAGCTTTTTATCATCTTAAACTTCCGGTCTCTCACCTGGATTAGCTTAATAGAACCGGTTGGAGGGTTAAGCGAAGGGAATTACTTACTCTAGAAAGAGTGGACTTCCTTACTCTATAAATATCTATCAAAGGGAGATGAAAAAGTAATAGCACCTTGAGCCCTGGGTTAGCTGGTTTGCTTACCCTAACAAGGTTGGCCGACTCAGGGGATTATTCCTACTCTTACTCCGACGGACATTTTTGCATATTTTTTGAGCTCGGTGCTGTTTTCTACATTTTATAGAAGATATTGAACTTTTTATTAAATAATATGATTTTTATAGCCTACGTTTGTCTTCACTTATTTTTTCAGTTAAAGATGGCGATCTTCTGGTTCTAACATACATTTTTGCAGATTTTTAGCTTGAGACTATTTTTCTAAATTTTCTGGAAGATAAGTATCGTTGTATGCAATGATATGATTTTTTCGCCTAATTTTTTCTTCTCTTTTTTTACTTTGAAGATGGTGATCTCCCGGTTCCAATGGACATTTGTGCGGATTTATTTTGAGCTAGGGATATTTTCTATATTTTTTGTATAATATGAATCTTTATATTAAATGATATGATTTTTATAACCTAATTTTGTCATCTCTTATTTTTCAGTTGAAGATGGCGATCTCCAGGTTTCGAGTGACATTTTTGCGAATTTTTTCTGAGCTCAGAGCTATTTTTCTACATTTTCGAGAAGTTACGGATCTTTTTATTAAATGATATGATTTTTGTCCTAATTTTGTCTTCTCTTATTTTTCAGATTAATTTGGCGATCTCCCGGTTCCATCGAACATTTTTGCGATTTTTTCTTAGCTCCTGGCTATTTTCTAAATTTTCTGTAAGATATGTATCTTTAAATTAAAAGATATGATTTTTAGCCTATATTTGTCTTCTCTTATTTTTCAGTTAAAGATGGTGATCTCCCGGTTCAAACAGACATTTTTGCGGATTTTACTTAGTCCAGAGCTATTTTTTGTATTTTCTAGAAGATATGCATCTTTTAGTTAAATGATATGATTTTTTGCCTAATTTTTCCTACTCTTATTTTTCAATTAAAGATAGCGATGTCTCTGTTCCAACAGATATTTTTGCAGATTTTCTGAGCTCGGGGCTATTTTCTGCATTTTTGGAAGATATGGATCATTTATTAAATGATATCAGCCTAATTTTATCTTCTCTTATTGTTTACTTGAAGATGGCAATCTCCCTGTTCCACTGGGTATTTTTGGGGATTTTCTGTGTTCCAAGATATTTTCTATATTTTATTGAAGATATGAAGCTTTTTATTAAATGATATGATTTTTAGCCTACTTTTGTCTTCTCTTATTTTTCAGTTGAAGATGGCGATCTTCGGTTCCAATGGACATTTTTTGCGGATTTTTCTACGCTCGGGACAATTTTTCTACATTTTCGTGAAGTTTGGATCTTTTTATTAAATGATATGATTTTTTGGCATAAATTTGTCTTCTCCTATTTTTTTAGTTGAAGATGGCCATCTCCTGGTTCCTACGGATATTTTTGCAGATTATCCTGACCTCGGGGCTATTTTTGAAATTTTCTTGAAAATATGGATATTTTATTAAATGATATGATTTTTGGCCTAATTTTTGGACTCACCACGTCTTTGTAATGCCCTACCAGCTACTGCACAAGTACTAGAGGGGGGGGTGAATAGTACTTTAAAATAATAAGGCGTATAATTCCAAATTAAATTGCACACAACTACCAAATCAATTTGCGGAAGCTTAAATTGAATGACAACAAAGAAATTAACAATGCTAACAAACGATGTTAATGGGTTCGGATCCACCCAAGTCTCCCCGACTTGTTCCCGGTGATCCTACGTCCCAACCACCCGGATCCCTTCCGGATACTTGAGTTAGAAACCCTAACTCAAGATTTCCACTATGAATATCTTGTGAAAAACCTTCACAAGATCAAATCATACATGCAATAGCAAACGTGAATCCCACAACCCGGGATCACAACCTTCTCTCACAACCGAGAGAATCACAAAGCAATATTAATGAGTTTAATATGAAATAAACACTCTTACCACAAAATCCTATACCTTGAGTTTTTCTTACCCAATAGGTGGAATGAAGGATTTGAGGAAGATGAAGTTACCAAACCCTAGCACCAAGGAAATGAGCAGCAATGGGTGCCTAGGGAAGATTTGGAAACTTGAATCAAGCAATAGCTTGAAGAGCTCACCAAGAACAAGCTTCTCTCTAGATCTAGAAATGAGAGAGAATGGGTTTCTTGTGAGGAAGAGAGCTTTAGATTTGAGGGAGAATAGCTATCTCTTTAGAACTCAATGAATCTCTTAATGGCAGCTCTGTTGAAGATAGAAGTGACCTAGGTTCGTATTTATAGGGTCCCATAAAAACAAGTTAGGTCAATCTCCAACGGAAAGAAATCTGTGAGAATTAGTCGGTCAAAGAACACTCACTGACCGACTAGTTCATCAACTAGTCGGTCAGTCACAAAGCATGGACCGACTAAGAGCAGATCTGAGAAGAGATAGAATTTCAGACCTAGAAAACTAGTCGGTCCAAGAACACTGTCTGACCGACTAGTTTCACAACTAGTCGGTCATCCAATGAACGTAGACCGACTAAGAGGCAAAACAACATAGTCTGAAGGCAAGTTGACTTAGTCGGTCCAAGAACAAAAGTTGACCGACTAGATTGTCAACTAGTCGGTCATCAAACGTTCTTAGACCGACTAATGGTAAACAGTAGCTTAGGAGAATTTTAGAGTGAACAGTAAGTCTCAACTAGTCGGTCAAAGAAGCATCACTGACCGACTAGTTCACAAACTAGTCGGTCGGTGAGTCAACGTAGACCGACTAACTGTAAACAGTAAAGTCCAAGAAATTAAGGAATCAAACTAGTCGGTCCAAGAACAGTTGCCGACCGACTAGATCACCATCTAGTCGGTCAGTACTTGTTCTTGTACCAACTAACATGCACAACAAAGTCCGAATCGAAGCGCGACGCTTCGAGGAAGTTAGAATGAACTTGTGCAAGGATCCTAGAGCTACGAAATGAGCGTAATGAAGATATAGACGTAAGATATACTCAAGGCTTAACATTCTATATATCGAAGCTAAAAGACTATAAATAAAACCTTAATAAACGGTCTTCGATAGCTTCGATTGAATCTTCATATTTTCCAAAGCGTCGCAAGAGCTTCAACGAAGCTTTAGGCATGAAAATGAGCTTTGGAAAGTGTTGAGATGTCGCTTTGAATGTTCACGTGAAATTGGCGACGATCTCCAATACTGCGCTCACAAATTGTTAGTTCATGAATTATTTATGTTTGCTCATCATCCAAAACCAAATCCGGGGAGTCCAATATTCAACATTCTCCCCCTTTTTGGTGATGACAAACCAATATAAATAATAATCAAAGATAATAATTCAAATGTAAAATACTTACTCCCCCTGCATTGATGACACGTTAATTCCAAAATGAATATAAATGAATTGCATCAAGCAGACGAGTAAGATAAATAAAATGAATTGATTTTTGAAATATCGGATTTTGAAAATCCTTATATGTATCTTAACTCCCCCTGAATCTAACATATCAAACTAGATTCTTGGAAATTGAGTTAAATTTTCATTTGCGCTATTTATTATCATTATCTCTCCCCCTTTGGCATTATCCCAAAAATGGGGGGCATACAACGACAACAATTAGGAAATGTAAAATCCAACATCGGGAGTCGTAGACAAAGGCAATGGACCAACTTGACACCAAGGGAAAAATTGTGGAAATCAAAACAAGGTGTGCCAAATTTTCCATTATCAAAAAAAAATCAAAATCATCAAAAACACCAAATCATTATTCATTTCTTGAATAAAGAAACATACTCTCCAATATTCAATATTTCTTGGTTAAATTTGTGCATGGAAAACAATTCTATAAAATTACAGAATTTAAATCCATTTAACCAAGTTTTTATGCGTCGAGCGACGAAATCACATTTCAAATATATTCAACGAATATTAAAATTTGCACGACGAATAAAAGACAAAGTGAACGTTGATGATCATTTATATATATATAGAGACAACATGAGTGCATCCAAAAAGATATCACATCGAATATATGAGGTACAACATATGAAGTGAGACACATCATCTATATAAACAACAAAAAGTACATCATCATCATCAACATCGTCATATCATAAAATCCAACACCGACAACCAGAAAGCACAAAAAAAAATACATCAAAGCATCACAACCCTCAAACTCTATCCTAACCCAAAATACTCTCGCTAAGATATATCATCCAAAGCGTATATGGAGAGTCCTTGGAACAACGATCACGAGGAGGAGGCAGGATCTGCAGCGTCCGTGGGTCCAGTCGACGGAGTGGACTCAGGATCTGCAGGGAGTAGAGGTGTCTCAACAGATGGAATCGTCGGGGCAGGAGTCGAGATCTCAGGAACAGGCTCTACAGCAGCATGGGTCTCGACAGCAGATGTGTCAGCAGGAATATCAGCAGGCTCAGCAACAGGGTCTACAGCAGGCTCAGAAGATTGAAGAGCTGAAGCAGAAGGCTCTGGAACACCGGAAGTGGTGCCAACTACAGGAGCAGAAGTGGTAGCACCAGCAACAGCAGCAGCAGTGGCCTCATCGCCACGGGCAAAAGAAGTAGCAAGCTCGTCAAGCTCCTCATCGTCCATCTCCTCGGCCTCAGACACCGAAGGAGGAAGATCAATCCCCATCATACGAGCCATACGGCAGACTACCTCCTCAGTACGAGCCAAACGGGAGTCGTGCTGACGAAGTAGGCGTACGACATCGTCCAAAGTAGCAGGGGAAGACGAGGCTGCAGCAGCTGACGGAGTAGACTGAGAAGCAGATGCGGTAGACCTCTGCACGTGACGAAGAGCCGCTAGAGATTTCTTCACGGCCGTCGCGTTCAGAGGCGTACCCAAAGGACGCTCATCGTCAGGAGGGAGGGGAACTCGAAAATGACGGAATACGAGGGTCAACAAGCAGGGGTATGGAATGTGCGTAGACTTATTGGTCTTGCGTATACACTCGAAAGAATCCATCTTATCGAGTATCACGCGAGCCCAATTTATCTTGCACCCCAAGAAAAGAGCGTATATGAGCTTCAAAAACGGCTGAGAGGGGAGTGAAGAGGATCCATACTTAGGGAGGAGACACGACTTCAAAATCAGGTTAAGAACCCACGCATTCGGCTTAAAGGATTTCGATGGAACACCAATGAATGCAGAGGGGATAACCTGGAAAATCTCAGAAAGAATAGACTGATCCAAGGAAGAAATGTCGTCTACTGAAATGTCCGAAGGGAGGAGACCACACGACGCACAACCAAGGATCTCCCCCAAGATTTCTGCCGTGAGAACTATAGGAGTTCCCAAGACAGTCGTCTCAATGGAGTGACTGGCGTCGTACTGGCCTCGAATACGGTTGGCATAGAACAATTTCACGAGGCGAGGGTACGGTTTGGGATTGGCCTTGGGGTCGTATCGGAGATAGTCTAGAAGGCCACTATAAGACAGAAGATCAGCAAGGCCGAGAAAATCAGAGAACTGAACGTAATGCTCCAACAACAGTGGACAGTGTTCTATACGGTTGTACGCGGCGAGACACTGAGGGTCATCACGGCACAACGATATGTCTACACCGCCAACTGGCATAGGAGCTTTACCCTTGGCCTTACGGGTCTTCGGAGGTGGGGTAGGTTCCCTAGTAGGCTCATCCTCTGGAATAAAATCAGTATCGGAATCAGGAGGAGTTGCCGGAGTGTGAAGAATAGGCTTTTTGGTCTTGGATTTACGGGGTTTAACTATGGCAGTCCTAGGCTTCTTAGGAGGAGGCGAAGATGGAGAGCCTTGGGTAGACTTGGCACGACGCTTAGGCTTCGGGGGATTCCTAGGGTCGGAAGGCCCTACGGTCATAGGAGAAGCCCCGGAAGAGGCGATCGGAATACGAGTCTTAGCCATAGCACTACGAGCACAAGCAATCGAAGACTAGGTCACTAACAACCTAGAGATCACAAGCTAACAACCCTAGAGATCAAGAAAATTCGAAAATCACAAACCCTAGGTTAGAAATTGAAACCCTAGGATCTAGAGCTTGAAAACAAGGAGAGACAACCCTAGAATAGGAAATCGACCTAGGAGAGGGAGGGAGATACCTAGGGGGTGGAGTCGACGGCGGCGGACGACGGCGATCGACGGAGAAACGGCCGGAAGACGAAGGGTTTCGAGAGGGGGTTTGGGGTTTTCGAGTTAGAGCTGAGAGGATAACCGACTAAAAATGAAATTAGTCGGATAAAAATGAGTATAAGTCGGTTGGAAGACGAAAGGACTAAACTGCCCTAACCCACTTAGTCGGTCACAGTTCAAGTACTGACCGACTAGATTACGATCTAGTCGGTCGGTCAATGAGCTTGAACCGACTAAGTCGAAACAGTAGCTCAGAGTGATTTTTAGGGCTGGATTTAGTCGGTCGCAGTATACTTACTGACCGACTAGTTTTCAATCTAGTCGGTCGGAAAGTGTACTATGACCGACTAACGAAAGAAAAAGATAGGAGATGGATATTTGCTTGATCTAGTCGGTCTGAGTTCATGTGCTGACCGACTAGATGAGCATCTAGTCGGTTGACAAGTGAACTGAAACCGACTAGAAGAGTCCAAAAACTGAAATTTGATTTCTCTTCACAAACCACTTGGATGAAACATCCTAACTCACTCATTAGTCATCTAAATTACCCCATAAAACGTCGAAATCTTAAATACGACATTGAAATACGAATTCGAGCAATAAATTCGAATAAATCACATCAAATTCCCAAAAATTCAATTAATCTAGCATGAATGAAATATCGCGAAATATATTAGCATGCAAGATGATTGAATTGAAATATGAATCCTATATCTCGGATTCACCCATAATCCCCAATTCTCGACGCAACCGCACAAAGGAGTCATCCTTTAGGGGTTTCGTGAAAATATCGGCGATTTGCTTTTGGGTTTCAACGTACACTAAAATGATGTCCTTTTTAGCAACATGATCATCTAAGAAATGGTGTCGGACATCTATGTGTTTCGATCGGGAATGGTGCACCGGATTCTTTGAAAGACAAATAGCACTTTGGTTATCCACCATGATAGGGCTAGTATCACAATGAATACCAAAATCCTTCAATGTGTGTCTCATCCAAAGAACCTGGGCACAAGCGGCACCGGCGGCAATATATTCCGCCTCGGTGGTTGAAAGTGATACCGAATTTTGCTTCTTGGAAAACCAAGAGACAAGAGAATTTCCTAGAAAATGGCAAGTGCCACTAGTACTTTTCCTGTCGGATTTGCATCCCGCATAATCAGCGTCACTATATGAGACTAACTCATATGTGCTAGATCTCGGATAAAGTAATCCAAAATCTAATATGTAACTTAGATAGCGAAAAATACGCTTTACCGCTACTAAGTGAGACTCCTTAGGTTGAGACTGATAACGAGCACATATACATATGGCAAACATAATATCGGGCCTACTTGCGGTAAGATAAAGCAAACTACCTATCATACCTCGATATAGACGAATGTCTACATCCTTACCGCCCGTATCCTTGTCAAGATGCGTAGTCGTGCTCATTGGAGTCTTTTTCCCGGAGGCATTCTCCATTCCAAATCGCTTTAGCAACTCCACCGTGTACTTCGTTTGGTGGATGAAGATTGCATCGTTCATTTGGCGAATTTGGAGACCTAAGAAATATTTGAGTTCGCCCATGTGGCTCATCTCAAATTGTTCCTTCATCACATTAGAAAACTCTTCGCAAAGAGCGAAGTTAGTAGCACCGAAAATGATATCATCAACATAAATTTGAACTAATAAAATATCATTATTCACATGCTTAATAAAAAGTGTTGAATCGGCTTCGCCCATTTTAAAATTCAAATCCAAAAGAAAATTCTTTAGGCGATCATACCAAGCTCGAGGAGCTTGTCTCAAACCATAAAGAGCTTTCTTTAGTTGAAAAACGTGATTTGGAAATTTTTCATTTACGAAGCCCGGAGGTTAAGAAACGTAAACTTCCTCAACGACATCTCCGTTTAAAAATGCACTTTTAACATCCATTTGAAATAATTTAAAATTCTTATGGCATGCAAAAGACAAAAGTAATCTAATTGATTCTAATCTAGCTACCGGAGCGAAAGATTCTTCAAAATCGATACCTTCCTCTTGACGATAGCCTTGAGCTACTAACCGAGCTTTGTTCCGGACGACGACTTGGTTTTCGTCGGTTTTGTTCTTGAAGATCCACTTTGTCCCTATGACGGTGTGGTTCTTCGATGGCAATGGAACAAGCTCCCAAACTTCATTCCTCTCGAATTGAATGAGCTCCTCCTCCATGGCTAAGATCCAAGCGCTATCTTCGCATGCTTCATTAATATTCTTTGGCTCTATCGATGAGGCAAAGGCACAATTTGCGAAGTGGTGAACTTGCGATCTCGTCTTGACACTATCATAGATATTGCCAATGACTTGCTCATGGGGATGGTCACGAACCGAATGAAGCCGTTTGGGAATACCTTGATCACTTGGAACATTCTCAACAACTTCATTAGTTGGGTTAGTCTCAATAGAATCAATAGAATCATTAGACTTAGAATTATCAAACGAATCACATAAAACATCCATAGAATCATTATCATTTGAAATTCTAGTTGGAACAAATCCTTCATTAAATGAGACATGAAGCGATTCCTCGATCGTTGAGGTTCGTTTGTTGAATATCCGGTAGGCTTTGCTACGCGTAGAATATCCAACAAAAATCCCCTCATCGGATCTCGGATCGAATTTGTCCAAACTACCATATGTGTTCTTAATAAAACATTTCGAACTAAAAACACGAAAATGTTTAACTTGAGGCAACCTACCAAACAACAATTCATAACAAGTTTGTTTAGTGCCGGGCCTCATAAGTATTCTATTAAACACATAGCAAGCGGTGTGTACCGCTTCCGCCCAAAATTGATGGCCAAGTTGGCTATCATCAAGCATAGTGCGAGCACACTCCACTAGCGTCCTATTCTTTCTCTCAACTACACCATTTTGAGGAGGTGCACGAGGGAAAGAGAAGGTGTGAGTAATACCAACTTCATCACAAAATGTCTCAAAAGACTCATTCTCAAATTCACCTCCATGATCACTACGAATAGTGACAATGGTGGTTCCTAAGAGATTTTGTACTTTCTTAACAAAAATTGTGAAGTTTTCAAAAGCTTCATTTTTATTACACAATGAAAATACCCAAGTAAATCTTGAATAGTCATCTACGATGACAAGTCCATACCTTGCATTTCCTAAGGAAGCTACTCTAGTTGGCCCAAATAAATCTAGATGTAATAGCTCTAGTGGCCGTTTAGTAGAGATGCTTTTCTTAGGTTTAAATGAAGATTTAGGAAGCTTGCCGCGTTGACAACAATCACAAAAACTTTTCTTTTCAAAAACAAGCTTCGGAAAACCTTTAATAGAATTCAATTTTGAAAGCTTATATAGTGTTCCAAAGTTCACATGTCCAAAGCGTCGATGCCATAAGTGTTGTTCACTTGTGTTGGCAACGAGACATTGTTCATATGACTTAGGAAGATCCAAAATATAAATGTCTTTACGACGAGTTCCGGAAAATAATAATTGTTCATTATCCTTTCTTAAAATATGACACAATCCTTTCGCAAAGCTAACTTTGTAACCTTTGTCACAAAGTTGACTTATTGAAATAAGATTATGATTTAAACCACTAACAAGATAAACATCACTAATTAATGGTTTAGAAGGGTTACCGACTTTACCAACACCTATGATGGTTCCGCTCTCGTTGCCTCCAAATACGACGCGGTTTCCATTCGCAATGGGAACCACTCCGGAGAGCAAACGAGCGTCACCCGTCATGTGTTTGGAGCACCCGCTATCGAGTATCCTATTCCCTTTGGAGCTAAATTTAAATTTGATGCTCCTTTTCTTTTTCTTTTCTTTGAGTACCTAAAGATAGACACTTTCATATCATGGTACCCAAGGTCATTGGGTCCAAGGGATTAGACCTTTGGAAGCCAAGTCCAAGTGGACTTAGACTTCCCCACATAATTCTTACTATGCACAACATCCGAAAAATAAGCATTCATGTACCTTTGTTTTTCGTCCATGCTTGTGTCCTTTGGGCTCCAAATAGTGAAAATTTTGGGAGCCATCATCCTATTGGGTGCATGCATGCTACGTTGATTTCTACGTGATGCATGTTGTGGATAGGCATACGGGACATGATGGAATGGTGCACGACGAGAATTATTCATATGATGAGGTGGGTGAACATATGCATGTGTGGGAACACGTGCGTGAGGGTGTCTCACTTGGTGTGCACGTGCCCGAGAATGTGTTGCATAAAAATCATCATATGTGTGAGCCGGTGGAGTAGGACGTGTGTTCCTACGTGGCATGTTATTAGTGTACATGTAGGCATGCCCCTTCTTTGGAGGTCCACCCAAAGTGGGTTTCTTTCCGAAAGAGGGTGTGGACGAGGTGGAAGCACCATTGGTAGATGAACTACCAATAGAGTGTTTGCTACCACTCGTAGAGTCACCGGAAGTTGGCCTAACAAAGGTAGTAGCCGCTTTGGATGGACATCCCATCGTATACCCCAAACCAATGTGGTGATTGGCCGGAAGTAAGTCACTTAGGATTTTATCCAAATGATCCTTACCTTTATTGAATCTATTGATTCGGCCTAATGTGTTCTCATAATTCTCTTTGAGAGAACGCATTGAAGTATCTAAAGTGGATACTTGCGATGTGAGCACATAAACACGAGATTTAAGATTCTCGTTCTCAATACTCAAAGTTGAGTTTTGAGAAGTTAAATCCGCTATCTTATGTTCTTCTGCATCCTCAATGCTAACATGTTCGAGTTTAGATTTGAGATTCGCAATCTCATTTCTTAACTCTTCAACAACGGTGTCGTTGTTGGTGATGATATTCTTAGGCGATGTTTGAATGCTAGCTAGGTCATCTTTTACCTTAGTATATCTATTTACTAACTTAGTGTATTTTGACCAAAGTTGAGAGTTAGCATTTCTAAGATCATCCATCGTTACCTCATCGCTTTCGTCATTACTATCATCGGAAGAGGAGGATCCTTGATCGTTCTCCTCTCTTGCCATGAAGCACATATGTGCTTGCTCCACTTTCTCATCATCCGACTCTCTGCTTGAGGAATCCTCGGAGTCGGTGAATGTTGCTCCGACAAGTCCTTTCTTGTACCCCTTTTTGTATTTCTTGGACTTATCGAATTTTGGCGCCTTCCACTTCTCCTTTTGTTTGTTGAGAGGACACTCCGCTTTTATGTGTCCTGGCTTATTGCACTTGAAACACAAAGGAGAGGAAGAGGCGTTAGAAGAACCAAATTTACCTTTGGTCTTGAAGTTACCTTTCCGGAAGAAACGGTTGAACTTCTTGGCCATGAGTGCCATGGACTCCAAGTCCAACTCGTTTTCCGAGTCTTCATCATCGGAAGATGTGGATGAAGCCGCCTTGAATGCAATCGCCTTTTTCTTAGGCGCATCTAGGTTCAAATATGACTTCATCTTTTCTTGTAGCTTCACCTTGCTATCTTTGCGTACCTCGTATGACATCAAAGTACCCATTAGTTGAACTACGGTATATTTGTTCATGTCATTACCTTCCTCGATGGCGAAGGTACGTTTTTCCCAAGAAGAGGGAAGTCCTTCAATAAGCTTTAAGCACTTCTCCTTTTGAGTGTAGATCTTGCCGAGGGCCTCTAACTCGTTTATTATGTCAACGAAGCGAGCGTAATATTCTTTCATCTTCTCGCCCTGTTGCATATGAAACATTTCGTAATCTTTGGTTACGACTACGAGTTTAGAGTCTCTTACCCGACTCGTCCCTTCATGTAGTATGAGGAGAGAGTTCCAAATTTGATATGCACTCTTACATGTGCATATCTTATTGAAGTCCTCGGGCTCCAATGCGCATTGCAAGGCGTTCATTGCCTTGGCATTGCTTACCTCCGCGGCGACCTCCGCGGTAGTCCATTTCTCAAAATCTTCTTCTTCGGGCTCGATGTACTCCTTCATTGTAGTCCTCCATAAAGATGCACTTCGGAGGAAGGTTTCCATCCGACATTTCCAGTACCCGTAGTTGGTACCGTTGAAGAATGGAGGCCTTGTAGAGGAATGTCCTTCCATCACCGATGACGCTCCTTCACGGTTCCTGAAGGTGTCGTAGTTGGAAGGTGGAGGCACGGTCTTGTTGTCGTTGGCAGACATAGCTGAGTATCTGGCTTTGATACCAAATGTAATGCCCTACCAGCTACTGCACAAGTACTAGAGGGGGGGTGAATAGTACTTTAAAATAATAAGGCGTATAATTCCAAATTAAATTGCACACAACTACCAAATCAATTTGAAGAAGCTTAAATTGAATGACAACAAAGAAATTAACAATGCTAACAAACGATGTTAATGGGTTCGGATCCACCCAAGTCTCCCCGACTTGTTCCCGGTGATCCTACGTCCCAACCACCCGGATCCCTTCCGGATACTTGAGTTAGAAACCCTAACTCAAGATTTCCACTATGAATATCTTGTGAAAAACCTTCACAAGATCAAATCATACATGCAATAGCAAACGTGAATCCCACAACCCGGGATCACAACCTTCTCTCACAACCGAGAGAATCACAAAGCAATATTAATGAGTTTAATATGAAATAAACACTCTTACCACAAAATCCTATACCTTGAGTTTTTCTTACCCAATAGGTGGAATGAAGGATTTGAGGAAGATGAAGTTACCAAACCCTAGCACCAAGGAAATGAGCAGCAATGGGTGCCTAGGGAAGATTTGGAAACTTGAATCAAGCAATAGCTTGAAGAGCTCACCAAGAACAAGCTTCTCTCTAGATCTAGAAATGAGAGAGAATGGGTTTCTTGTGAGGAAGAGAGCTTTAGATTTGAGGGAGAATAGCTATCTCTTTAGAACTCAATGAATCTCTTAATGGCAGCTCTGTTGAAGATAGAAATGACCTAGGTTCGTATTTATAGGGTCCCATAAAAACAAGTTAGGTCAATCTCCAACGGAAAGAAATCTGTGAGAATTAGTCGGTCAAAGAACACTCACTGACCGACTAGTTCATCAACTAGTCGGTCAGTCACAAAGCATGGACCGACTAAGAGCAGATCTGAGAAGAGATAGAATTTCAGACCTAGAAAACTAGTCGGTCCAAGAACACTGTCTGACCGACTAGTTTCACAACTAGTCGGTCATCCAATGAACGTAGACCGACTAAGAGGCAAAACAACATAGTCTGAAGGCAAGTTGACTTAGTCGGTCCAAGAACAAAAGTTGACCGACTAGATTGTCAACTAGTCGGTCATCAAACGTTCTTAGACTGACTAACGATAAATAGTAGCTTAGGAGAATTTTAGAGTGAACAGTAAGTCTCAACTAGTCGGTCAAAGAAGCATCACTGACCGACTAGTTCACAAACTAGTCGGTCGGTGAGTCAACGTAGACCGACTAACTGTAAACAGTAAAGTCCAAGAAATTAAGGAATCAAACTAGTCGGTCCAAGAACAGTTGCCGACCGACTAGATCACCATCTAGTCGGTCAGTACTTGTTCTTGTACCAACTAACATGCACAACAAAGTCCGAATCGAAGCGCGACGCTTCGAGGAAGTTAGAATGAACTTGTGCAAGGATCCTAGAGCTACGAAATGAGCGTAATGAAGATATAGACGTAAGATATACTCAAGGCTTAACATTCTATATATCGAAGCTAAAAGACTATAAATAAAACCTTAATAAACGGTCTTCGATAGCTTCGATTGAATCTTCATATTTTCCAAAGCGTCGCAAGAGCTTCAACGAAGCTTTAGGCATGAAAATGAGCTTTGGAAAGTGTTGAGATGTCGCTTTGAATGTTCACGTGAAATTGGCGACGATCTCCAATACTGCGCTCACAAATTGTTAGTTCATGAATTATTTATGTTTGCTCATCATCCAAAACCAAATCCGGGGAGTCCAATATTCAACAGTCTTGCTCGTGCGTGTGATGTCACTTAATTCTTCTCAAGGCGTAATATCACAAATTACTATTTAAACCCAATTAATTCTTTTGAGTTTTACAAATGTGGAAGGAAGCCTCAAGCTATCGTGTACCAGACAAAATTTGGATCAATAACCACATAAACTGCAACATACGCAGTTAGATAGTAATTGATATGATTTTTATAGCCTAAATTTGTCTTCTCTTATTTTCCAAGTTAGATAGTAATCTTTTTATTAAATGAAATGATTTTTTGCCTAATTTTGTTTTCTCTTATATTCCAGTTGAAGATGTCGATTCCCAGTTCCAACAAACATTTTTGTGAATTTTTCTGAGCTCCGGGCTATTTTCCACTTTTTTGGAAAATATGTATCATTTTATTAAATGATATGATATTCTGGCCTAATTTTGTCTTCTCTTATATTTCGGCTGAAGATGGCGATCTCACGGTTCCAATAGACATTTTTGCGGATTTTTCTGAGCTCTCGGCTATTTTCCACTTTTTGGAAGATATGTATCATTTTATTAAATGATATGATATTTTGGCCTAATTTTGTCTTCTCTTATGTTTCGGTTGAAGATGGCAATCTCTCGTTTCCAATGGACTTTTTTGCGGATTTTTCTGAGCTCGGTGCTATTTTGTACACTTTCTGAAAGATAACAATCTTTATCTTAAATGATTTGATTTTTATATCCTAATTTTTTCTTCTCTTAGTTTTAAGCTGAAGATGGCGATCTCCCAGTTCCAACAGACATTTTTGTGGATTTTTTCGAGCTCCAGGCTATTTTTTACATTTTATTTAAGATATGGATCTCTTTCTGAAATGGCAAGATTTTTGTAGCCTAATTTTGTCCTCTCATATTTTTCCTGTTAATATGGCGATCTCCCGGTTCCAACGAATATGTTTGCGGATTTTTCCTTAGCGTTTGGCTTTTTTCTACATTTTCTTGAAGATGTGAAACTTTTTATTAAATGATATGATTTTTGGCCTAATTTTGTCTTCTCACTTTTTTAGTTGAATATTGAGAACTCCCGATTCCAACGGACATTTGAGCGGATTTTTCCGAGCTCGGTGCTATTTTCTACATTTTATGGCAGATTTGTATCTTTTTATTAACAGATATGATTTTTGGCCTAATTTTGTCTACTTTTATTTTTTTTGTTGAAGATGGCGATCTTCCGGTTCCAACGGACATTTTTTCGGATTTTACAGAGCTCCGAACTATTGTTTACATTTTTTGTTGATATGAATTTTTATATTAAATGATATAAATTTTATAACCTAATTTTGTCTTCTTGTTTTATTCAGTTGAAGATGGCGATCTCCCGGTTCCAACGGACATTTTTGTCGTTTTTTGAGCTCGGGGCTATTTTTCTACATTTTTGGGAAGTTATGGATCTTTTTATTAAATGAAATGATTTTTGACCTAATTTTTCCTTCTCTTATTTTTTCAGTTGAAAATGACGATCTTTCGGTTCCAACGGCCATTTTTGCTGAATTTTCTGAGCTCCGGGCTATTTTCCACTTTTTGGAAAATATGTTTCATTTTATTAATGATATGATATTTTGGCCTAATTTTTCCTTCTCTTTTTTTCAGTTGAAGATGATGATCTCCCAGTTCTAACAGACATTTTTCCGGATTTTTTTTGAGCCCGAGGCTATTTTGTACACTTTCTGGAAGATAAGAATTTTTATATTAAATGATATGATTTTTATATCCTAATTTTTTATTCTCTTACTTTTCAGTTGAAGATGGTGATCTCCAAGTTCCAACGGACATTATTGCGGATTTTTTTGAGCTCCGGGATATTTTCTACATTTTATTGAAGATGTGGATCTCTTTATTAAATGACAAGATTTTTGAAGACTAAATTTGTCTTCTCATATTTTTATTTGAATATGACGATCTCCATGTTCCAACGGACATTTTTGTAGATTCTTATTAGCTTTAGGCTTTTTTCTACATTTTCTCGAAGATATAAGTCTTTTTATTAAATGATATGATTTTTTGGCTTAATTTGGCTTCTCTTTTTTCAGTTGAATATTGCGAACTCCCGGTTCTAACGGACATTTGTGCTGATTTTTCTGAGCTCGGTGCTATTTTCTACAGTTATGACAGATATGTATCTTTTATTAAATGATCTGATTTTTGGCCTAATTTTGTCTTCTTTTATTTTTCAGTTGAAGATGGCGATCTCCCGGTTCCACGGACAGTTTTTTGGATTTTTTTGAGCCCCGATCTATTTTCTACATTTTCTATATGATTTGAATCTTTTTATTAAATGATATGATTTTTATTACGTAAATTTTCTTTTCTTATTATTTAGTGGAAGATGGCGATCTCTCGATTCCATCGGACATTTTTCTCGATTTTTCTGAGCTCGGGGCTATTTTTCTACATTTTTAGGAAGTTATGGATCTTTTTATTAAATGATATGATTTTTGACCTAATTTTTTCTTTTCTTATTTTTTCTGATGAATGTAGCGATCTCCCTGTTTCAACAAACATTTTTGCGGATTTTTCTAAGCTCCGGCCTATTTTCTACATTTTCGAAAAGTTATGGATCTTTTATTAAATGATATAATTTTTATAGCCTAATGTTGTCTTCTCTTTTTTTTCGGTTGAAGATGGCGATCTCCCTATTCCAACGGATATTTTTGTGGCTTTTTATAAGCTCGGTGCTATTTTCTACATTTTTATAAATGGTATGATATAGCCTACGTTCTTCTTCTCTAATTTTTTCAGTTGAAGATGGCGATCTCCCGGCTCTAATGGAAATTTTTACGGATTTTTCTTAGCTTGAGTCTATTGTTCTACATTTTCTGAAAAGTATGGCACTTTTTATGAAATGATATGATTTTGACCTAATTTTGTCTTCTCTATTTTTCAGAAGAAGATGACGATATCCCGGTTCCAACGAACATTTTTGCGGATTTTTTGAGCTCCGAGATATTTTCTACATTTTCTGTAAGATATGAATTTTTTATATTAAATGATTGTATTTTTATAGCCTTATTTTGTCTACTCTATTTTTCAGTTGTAGATAGCGATCTCCCGGTTCCAACGGAAATTTTTACATATTTTTTGAAGTTTGGTGCTATTTTCTACAGTTTTGGAAGATATGAATTTTTTATTAAATGATAACATTTTTATATCATATGTTTTTCTTCTCTTATTTTTTTCCATTGATTATTTCGATCTACCGGTTCCAGCGGACATTTTTACTGATTTTGTTAGCTTATGGTTATTTTTCTATATTTTATGGAAGATAAGGATCATTTTATTAAATGATATAATTTTTTGGCATAACGTTGTCTTTTCTTTTCTTTAGTTGAAGATGGTGTTCTCACGGTTCCAACGACAATTTTTGCAGATTTTTTTGACCTAGAGGCTATTTTCTACATTTTATGTAAGATATGGATTTTTTTATTAAATGATATGATTTTAGGCCTAATTTTATATTCTCTTATTTTTCAGATGAAGATGATGATCTTTCGGTTCCAATGGACATTTACACAGATCTTTCTGAGCTACAGGCTATTTTCTAAATTTTCTGTAAGCTATGAATATTTAGATTAAATGATATGATTTTATGGCCTAATTTTGTCTTCTTTTATTTTTCAATGAAAGATGTCGATCTCCCGGTTCCAACGGCCATTTTTGCAGATTTTTTTAAACACTAAACCACGTTCTAAAGCTCATTGAAGATATGGATCTTTTTATTAAATGATATGATTTTTATAGACGAAGTTTGTCTTCTCTTATTTTTCACTTGAATATAATGATCTCCCGGTTCCAACGGAAATTTTTGCAGAATTTTCTGAGCTCCATGATATTTTCTACATTTTCTTTAAGATATGGATCTTTGTATCTAATGATATGATTTTTATGGCCTAATTTTGTCTTCCCTTATTTTTCAGATGAAGATGGCGATCTCCCAGTTCCAACGAACATTTATGCGGATTTTTCTAAGCTCTAGGCTATTTCTACATTTTCTGTAAGATATGGAACTATATATTAAATGATATGATATTTATGACCTAATTTTGTCTTCTCTTATTTTTTCTGTTGAAGATGACGATCTCTCGTTTCCAACAAAAATTTTTGCGTATTTTTCTGAGCTCGGGCAATTTTCTATATTTCTAGAAGGATCTTTATATTTTTTGATATGATTTTTGTTGCCAAATTTTGTCTTCTCTTATTTTCCAGTTGATGATGGTAATCTTTTTATTAAATGATATGATTTTTGACCTTATTTTCTCTTCTCTTATATTTCGGTTGAAGATGGCGATCTCCTGGTTCCAACGAACATTTTTGCGGATTTTTCTGAGCTCTGGGCTATTTTTCATATTTTCTGGAAGATATGGATCGTTTGTTAAATGATATCAGAGAAGACAAAATTGGACCAAAAAATGTCCGTTGAAACCTGGACATCGCCATCTTCAATTGAAATATAAGAGAAGGCAAAATTTGGAACCAGAAAATCACCATCTTCATCTATAAAAATGTCTGTTGTAACCTGGATATCGCCACCTTCAACTGATAAGATTTTTATATATCATTTTCTAAGTTTGGAACTATTTTCCATATTTTATGAAAGGTAAGGATTTTTTTATTAATTGATATGATTTTAATAGCCTAAATTTGTTTTCTCTTATTTTCCAGTTGAAGATGGCGATCTTTTTATTAAATTATATGATTTTGGGTCTAATTTTGTCGTCTCTTATATTCCAATTGAAGATGGCGATCTCCCGGTTCCTATGGACATTTTGCGGATTTTTCTGAGCTTCGGGCTATCTTCCACTTTTTTGGAAGATATGTATCATTTTATTAAATGATATGATATTTTGGCCTAATTTTGTCTTCTCTTATTTTTCATTTGAAGATGGCAATCTCCCGGTTCCAACGGACATTTTTTACGGATTGTTTCTTAGCTCAGGGCTATTTTGTACCCTTTCTGGAAGATAATAATTTTTATATTAAATGAAATGATTTTTATATCCTAATCTTTTCTTCTCTTATTTTTAAGTTGAAGTTGGTGATCTTTCAGTTCCAACAGACATTTTTGGGGATTTTTCTGAGCTCCATACTTTTTTACATCATATGCACGTTTATCTTTGAAAAAAGTGACTGATCTACTGATTCCATTCAAATGCAAAATAAATATCTCTCAGATCAAGTCTCAACAATGCAGTTTCATTTGAATTATATATCTGATACCATTGGGGATCCCCATTTTGGTTGTGTAATGACCTACACTTCATGACCGGTCTGTAGCCTCGATATAAGAGAGGTGCGTTAGGCAGTTGACGACCATATTAATGCTGTTGGATCTTTTTGAGTGGAGTCTTCAGATTGCACTCTGGTGCGACTCTGCAATGCATTGCATTGTCATCATACAAGTGTAAAAATGGCAGTGGCTAGGATTTATACAGAAGTGATACAGTGCTTTCCCCAAACATGGCGTAAGAATGAGCTAGGATCGGCTAGGAATGACCAATATTTAGTCCTTGATGTGGTGGCATAGGTTATGGGGTTATAGGTATGAGTATGGTAAGAATGCACTGTAAAAAAATAAAATAAGATGAAAAGGATGGTATTGGGAGATAGTATAATCAGAAGAAAGATTAGTGCTTCATGTTTTGAGTAACTAAATGGATATGTGGAAGATCTAGGAGGGTGGAAGAAACATACTAGATATAGCAATTGGTAGCTGATAAAAGAAACATATATAAATGGGGTCGGTGAGTTTCAAATGAACTGCTGAAAGTAACTGTTGCAGATGCTAAAAGGATAAGATAAAAAGTCAAAAACCCAAAAAAAAAACTAATTTTATTTTTCTAAAAATATAAAATTCTAATTTTGTATTTCTAAAATGAATATTGTGGATGGAAAAAGAATAAGGTACAATAAATACTAAGGAAAAATCTTATATTGGGGAAAAGGTGCTCGGTTAATACTTAAAGAATGTAATGTTTGGATCATACAGATGAATTGATTCAAGGAGATATCTAGAGGACTACATGTGACCTAGATAGTCATTTGGGGTAAGACCCTAATGGATATAAGTGGGTGCATAGGGGTTATATATGGAGTAAAGAATGATATGCGATATATGATTTGATTTTTCACAATATCATATGACATTATATAATAACAAATATATGTTGGACAAACTTTCAATTTTGGCTATTTTTTAATAACTAATCAATTTGAAACTCAATAATAAAAATCGATTAAGTTTGTATCATATAGGCTTTCGTGCTTGATTCTGCATCGAGAAAGAGTTCATGTGACGAACGAGGTTGTAAACCCCGATCAATTGAATGGTCATTTATTTGACCATAGTTGCCCACTGTGATTTTCTATCTCTCATGCTCTGCCTTGATAAAAAACATGATCATTTACTTAATTAAAATGATCGTGGTTGCTAATCCCAGGCAGTTAAATGAATTTTTTTTAGAGTTGGCCTGGGTCATATAAATGCATGTTTATTTCATCGAGGTTGCCAACCCTTGTCATTAAGACTTGAATATTTATCCTCTTGCTTAAGGAATGAGGTTTTATCTGAAACCATTGGGTTCGGTAATTTCATTTCGGTTTCAAAAATGGACGAGATGAAATAGTTGTTAAAACTCGATTTCATTCGGTTTAGGCCAAAACCACTTTGTTTCGGCTTGTTTAGATCGAAATTAAGTGTCTTCAGTTTCGATCGATTTCACTTGGTTTCGATCAGTTTCGGCCGAAACCAAATGACCGAATTATTTTTTCTTTCAATAAAATATGAGTTTGTATTTAAATACATGAACCGACTTGAACTATACAAATAAAAATATTTATTAAAATTTTAAATATTATAAAAACTCTAAAATTTTATTGAAAATTTAAAAATTAAATTATAAAATTTATTAAAATTCTAAAAAACATTTATTACAAATGCATTGCTATAGAAATATATGCATAATATATACATATAAATACATATAAATCCGAAACTGAAACTCAAAACAAAACTAACAAACGAGCGAAACTGTGCGAAACCTAAAATTTTTCCAACGGAGAAACCAAACCGAAACCGAGTTCTCAAACGTTGGTCTTGCTCATTGATGATGTATTTGATTCTAACTCTAAGCTACAAAGATCAAGTAAATGTAAAGTTAGTAATGTAATGCTTGAACGCGTCTCAAGTATGTGATGCTTGAGCGCTACTACCAAGTGTAGGAGGACGTCAAGTAATAAATTTATATCTGATGAGACCGGGTCGGATCACAGGGACAAGTCGTTTTGCAATCGCAAGTTCAATTAATAAAAGAGAGGTATAGGCGAAGCTACAACCAACTAAGCTAACGGTGGAAATGTATGTGAAAATGTGTGTGAAACCATCTACCAAATCAACAACCTAAGGTGGAAGTATCGGGGAGGAAAATAGGTTAGGAAGCTTGTGTGGTATGTGGGGATGTGGTTGTTAAGCATATGGGTTCAATCCGAGGATAACTCAATTGTCTTTCCGACTAAGGAATGAGCAATCGGTGGATGTGGCATTTTATCGAACACATGGTGCGCAATGAAAGTATGGTATGGAAAATCGAGATAATAAACAACCAAGCATATATGAATGGTACCACTAGGCAAACTCCACTCTAGGGATACCCAGGGTCCCTAATTCAAAGTATATCGCAAAAAATCCTACCACATAAACTTTAGAATATGCTAGAATTGAAATTCCATAGCCCAAGCAAGCAACATCACCACACAACCACACACAATGAGATCTAGCTACTCATAGCAATAAAAGAGACATTTTCATCTCTAAAAACCATCATCCAATATTACTACAATAACCAAAATCAAATAAACAAAATAAAGGGAAGAGATCACCAAAGATTTCTCTTAAGAAAATACAGCTTTCCCTCCAATGATTGTGCTCCTCCAAGCTTTCTTGCTCCTCTTCAATGGCCTCTAACCCTAAGAATGAAGGAGAAGGAGAGTGGAATGAGGGGAATATAGGGGGAGAAGCCCTAGAAATAGGCTCAGTAATTCGGGTCTAGAAACAGCACTAACGGGTCGGATCCGTGCCCAAAACCCGCAACTAAAGCACAAATCAGCAGAAATTTCCAGCACCGTCACCCTGTCTTGCGAAAATTCTAGAAAAATCATCCGACCTCAGAATGATGCGTTCCAGGTGGCGATGGAACCGTAACAAAGTGTACTACGATAGAAAAATATCAGTAGGCCGAAATATATACTGAAATGATATCAGAATTCTGCACAAGAGGGGAATAGCAGAATTTCCAGACCAGAAATTTTCAGCACCGTCACCATGTCTTCCAAAAAATGCAGTAAATTGCTCCGACCTCCAAAAATTTGGAAAAATATGCGTTGGAATCGGGACTTCATGAAATTCAACTGATAAATAATAGGAGACTAAGATTATGATGTTAATAAGCTGTAAATATTAGGTTTTATACATATAAAAACGATAAGATCCAAAATTAAGTGATATCATCAAAATGCGTGTATCGGAGCCAAAATAAACACAAACTATGCCACAAATGCCATCTAATGAGGGCTAAAATATGCAATATTGAATCCTAATCACACCCCCAACTAGCTTTTTGGTAGTCCATAGCAAAACAAGCGATATATTCGGATTTACAAATAGCCCATATCAAATTCCACAATCTTCATGGCAAATAGAAAATTTTCAACATAATCTCAAATTAAATATACCAACTCATAAAAGAGAGCAAATCAAAGAGCAATATTTCAATATGGCTCAAACCAACAAAGCACAAGCAAAGTTTGCATTCATTGAGATTAAAACATAAGCGTGTCATAGTATCACAATCTTCAAGAACTTGGCCAAAAAACAACACTTAGCTTTCCTAATTCATGGAAGTTTGATATATGGATCATGTTTATTCATGTTTTTTTATTTTTATGAAACTTAGGATGACCCATGTAATGAGGGTTCGGTCAATGACTCCCAAATCAGAAGATTGTGGGGCATTGGGCCAAAAAGGATCCATCGGACCTAATAACTCGAATCACCTAAAATTCACTTATTTTTCTCTCGTGCACTCTCCTAAATCCTATCTTTCAACACGAATCCCCAATGTTTCATGAGTACCCGGCTACTTGATAAAACTAGAAGAACGATGCACTTATTCTTTTTTCCTTTTTCTTTTTCTTTTTCTTTTTTTTTTCATCCAACACACCAATCAACCAGTCCTCAAGCATAAACCAAGCGTATATCCAAGGCCAAATCCCATCAAATTGAAAACCAATCTACACTAATGACTTAATCTAACTCTTGCATCACAAAGTTTGCACAAAACTAATCCGAACCACATCGAAGACAAAATTCATCGAATTATGCACTATGTTTATGAGTTGCATATTAAAGTTGATCCCATGAAGAAAAAGCAATAAAATGCATGCCAATCACAATTTAGGAGTTTGAACATAAGATTTGAATCCAAATGTATGTATGAATATGAAGCATATAAGGGACTAAGCACAAAGCTAGCAAATGAGCAAGGAGGGTCAATGATATGCTCGCAAGATATTGGTGTGTCAAAATGGATGTCGCCAACAAAAATTTTTTTTAAACAAAAACAACTAACAAACATCCTAAAACCACCTACAACTCTCCCCCCAACTAAAGTTAAACATTGTCCTCAATGTTGAAAGAGAATAGGTTTATTGAATTAAAACAATCCTAGAAAGCATAGAAAGAGCAAAAATTTAAATTTTCTACACTACTGGATAGAAGTCACCGAGGTCAAAAGGCGGATCATGGATGTCCGACGGTGGAGGAAGTAGCTCAGTTAGATCCTTACGCTCCTTTGTGAGCGTCTTCCCTCCACAAATCACTTTGAACCCTAGCAACACAACTCCAAGCATCTCTCTAAAATGTGCGACCATGTCCTGCAAGAGATGAGTTGTATCAATCCAAAGTGGGCACCATTGCATTTCGACGAAAGTGACCCAAATATAATCGTCAAAGAAAAATAAAGAATTTGAAATATGTTGACGAAAACTCCCTAAAATGGTTGCATCCATCTCGGTACGATGCTCCACCATGGGGGAAAGGAATGCATGATCTTGGGATAAGACCAGGGGAAGGCATGTTTCAGGCTCTACCAAAATGATCGATGAGCTCGTGGCCCTACTTGGCTCATCATCCTGTCCATCCAAAATGTCACGCTCGTTCTCTCCATCTTTGCACACAACACCTGCGAGGGAAGAAGAATCTGAATCAGATAATAAATTTTTTTAAGTGGTTGGATTACCTTCTCCCAAGCAAGAGGCAAGCAATGCAAGACTCGAAATGATCTCCTGAATATACTAGCTCCGAATCTCCATGCTCCGTAGAAAATATCGGGATTGAGCCTCATGTGTCTGAATAAGCAATTGAAGCTCATCGCCCAAGGGTTGCAAAGGTGTGTCCATGCTTGGTTCTCCTTGGTCAACGCACGCTCCAACGGCATCACAATGAAGCGCTAATGGCCCACCCCCTGAAGTCCCATCCAATGGTCGGTCCATATCCTCCATGGACTCAGGTACTCCCAAGCGTCCTTAGGTGACATGTCAAATAGAGCTCCATCGTCCATCATCTACATGTAGTCCTGCATCTCTTCCCGCAGTCCCTCGTAGAAAAACTGGAAAAGACGGGCCATCGTGAATCCATGACGTGGACAACTGCTTAATAAATCCATGAACCTCCTCCAAGCTTGATAGAAGGATTCACTATCAATTTGATCAAAGCCGACAATTTTGAGCTTCAAAGAAGTGGTCATATGCAAATAAAATAAAAGTGTATCATACAAAGAATTTATGCCGTTAAAGTCCATAGCTTTTTTGAATTTTAATAAAAGAAAATGAAAATAAAGATAGCAAAGGACTCAAAAAGTGAAAAATAAATAAGGATGAAAGATAATAAATGTAAGATAAAGAATCAAAAAGACTCACACTAAATAGTAGGATGTATCACGCCAAAATTTCCTAAATCAATCAAAAATGTAAATGCAAAAACCGTTGTCCCCGACAACGGTGCCAATTGCTTGAACGCGTCTCAAGTATGTGATACTTAAGCGCTACTCCCAAGTGTAGGAGGACGTCAAGTAATAAATTTATATCCGGTAAGACCGGGTCGGATCACGGGGACAAGTTGTTTTGCAATCGCAAGTTCAATTAATAAAAGAGAGGTATAGGCGAAGCTACAACCAACTAAGCTAACGGTGGAAATGTATGTGAAAATGTGTGTAAAACCATCTACCAAATCAAAAACCTAGGGTGGAAGTATCGGCGAGAAAAATAGGTGAGGAAGCTTGTGTGATGTGTGGGGATGTGGTTGTAAGCATATAGGTTCAATCCGAAGATAACTCAATTGTCTTTCCGATTAAGGAATGAGCAATCGGTGGATGTGACATTTTATCGAACACATGGTGCGCAATGAAAGTATGGTATGGAAAATCGAGAGAATAAACAACTAAGCATATATAAATGGTACCACTAGGCAAACTCCACTCTAGGGATACTCATAAGGATCCCTAATTCAAAGTATATCCCAAAAAATCCTGCCACATAAACTTTAGAATATGCTAGAATTGAAATTCCATAGCCCAAGCAAGCAACATCACCACAAAACCACACACAGTGAATTTAGCTACTCATAGCAATAAAAGAGACATTTTCATCTCTAAAAACCATCATTCAATATTACTACAATAACCAAAATCAAATAAACAAAATAAAGGGAAGAGATCACCAAAGATTTCTTTTAAGAAAATACAACTTTCCCTCCAATGATTGTGCTCATCCAAGCTTTCTTGCTCCTCTCCAATGTCCTCTAACCCTAAGAATGAAGAAGAAGGAGAGTGGAATGAGGGGAATAGAGGGGCAGAAGCCCTAGAAATATGCTCAGAAATTCGGGTCTGGAAACAGCACTAACGGGTCGGATCCGCGCCCAAAAACCGCAACTAAATCACAAATCAGCAAAAATTTCTAGCACCGTCACCCTGTCTAACAAAAGTTCTAGAATAATCATCCGACCTCGGAATGACGTGTTCCAGGCGGCGATGGAACCATAACAAAGTGTAATACGACTAAAAAATATCAGTAGGCCGGAATATACACTGGAATGATAGCAGAATTCTACACAAGAGGGGAATAGCAGAATTTCCAGACCAGAAAGTTTCAGCACCATCACCATGTCTTCCAAAAAATGCAGTAAAGTGCTCCAACCTCCAAAAATTCTGGAAAAATATGCGTTGGAATCGGGACTTCACGAAATTCAACTGATAAATAATAGGAGACTAAGATTATGATGCTAATAAGCTGTAAATATTAGGTTTTATGCATATAAAAACGGTAAGCTCCAAAATTAAGTGATATCATCAAAATGCGTGTATCGGAGCCAAAATAAACACAAATTATGCATAAAATGCCATCTAATGAGGGATAAAATATGCAATATTTAACCCTAATCATGTAACCCATGCATGTATCAGATTCCTATGCCAGGCTCAAAGTTCACGAAGTTCTCTTGAAATTTAATCTACCATCTTTTCACTCGTTATGACCTTAAAATTTAAATGAGACTGGAATCAAGAAAGGAAAAGGATGAATAAAGTGGTGGGTGTGTTTATGGAGATTAAAGAAAAAGATGAAAGCAAGAAAAATAAAAGCATATTGTTTTAAAAGAAGATTATAATGATCACAATCATGATCACGATAATACGATGTATGGATAAGAGATAAATGATTGAGGTATAATATCTTAGTTAATTTACTTATATAGTGGTTATGAAGTTTACTGAATAATTTGGTATTCATGAAATAATTTAAGCATTTATATTTAGATTTATGTTTATGTTTTGGAACCATTAAACTCATTTTAATTACGGGTGTTAGAATTGAAACAAGAATATTTGAGTTAGAAATAAGATTTGTGTGCTTATTCAATATACAATTTTGCTTGATTACATCTTTTAGGTCCCCCATTTGTCCTTAATTATTCATTATTCTATATTTAAGCAATTCTATAGTTCTATGATAGGCTAGTTGAAGTTGTTTAGAAATAGCACAAAGCTAACTTATCATATAATATACAATAGGTCGCAATATCTTAGGAAAATGAAATTTGATACAAAGCACAATTTGACAACTATGATAATTTTCTTTTTGTACGAACACATCAATCACCCAAACTGGACCACTTTTCCATGTTTGATTGGATATAAAATGTAAATTCCAACAAACTTCACATTTATCCATAGATGATTAGATAAATATTTTTTGTTTGCCTTTCCTACCTCCTTTACATGTTGGTAAGGTAAATTGTTCAGCAAGGAAGTTTTTTCATGCGTCAAGTTGTAAAGTCATACTACTTTCAATTTATTTTTAAACATAGCATGGCATGGCATACCCCATCCTCAATGGAGCAGGCTCTCACCTTGCATGCAAGAAATAAACCAAGCTTGTCTACTTACCATATTGAATTTAAGGCTCATTGAACGATGGCCTTTATAACCACTTCTTAGGAATTCAGCCAATGCCTAAATATGCAATACACATCGAAACAAATTGATAGACTGGAACCCAATTTGAGCAAAAAAAATACAAACCCTAAATGAGTATGGTTCTAACTTATTTACTATATATCAAAACCATCTCACTCTTCAATGTAGGACTAATCTCACACCATATACCATTTTAACATCTTACCAATCCACTCTAACCATGGCTGCTTCCCAATTCCCATCATCAATTCTCTGAGAGAGAAGAACCAACATTATTATCATCAGCTCATTTGTCCTTAATTATAACATGAATTTATAGTCATCAATGTTGTAAAGTCTACTGGCACCGATGCTAGCGACACTCGCTTAGTGTTATGATTATTGTCCTCAAACTACTATAAGGTGGTACTCGCTAATTTGAACCAATCCTAGGTCGTGACTTATGATGGAGAGTGTGATGTGCAACCCGAAGACCCTCCTGCACCGCGAGGTGCTACCCTGGACCGAGTCCAAAAAGAAGGAAGCAGACAGGGACCCAGGATCCATTTAAATAATAGAACATTGTATGAAAATCCTCCCAGATACTGGCCGAAAGACAGACTCCAATCACTTCCACACTCCTGCAATCTTAAGTTTTCCCAAACCTCAGCGAGTCATGTTAAATTAATTAGTTAACATTTTAGTGTCGTGATTAGCCTAAGTTTAACATCATTTAAACTACGTAGTCAAGGTGGTCCACTGACATACATATATTAGTAGCCAGACATTACATGAGCCAATTCTCAATCCACATCAGCCATTCATTATCAGTGATATCTCGAGTAATATCCCATGGACTATGCAATTTAACATAACATTAAACTTCTCGCATGAATAAAAACAACTTCCCAAAAGGAGTATTCCAAGCTAACTATCACGTAAGCTAAACATGTGACAACTGGAAATATAGGCACAACTAGGCAATAGATGCAACAATATTTATTTAAAAAGGAACTGAAATTGACGTCTTTAGTATTTCTGAAAATTACAAACAGATGTATCAGATTAGGGTTTCATCACATGGCGGGAAGAACCCGAGCCTGCAGTAAAATCCACGGGTTTTTAGTAAGATACCAGAGACTAACGACCAAAACAGCAGGGTAATGGAGCCTAGATCCTAAGTAATCCACACTGAAACCCAAAACAGCAAGCGAGGAAACCAACCGAACCTAACAACAAGCAAGAAAACCAATCGAACCCCCAAAACAGTAAGCAAAAGCCAACTGAACCCAAACAGTAGGTAAGAAAGCAACCGAACTTAACAACAACTTAGGAGTTCTCAAAGCAGCACGCAAGGGACAAGCCAAACCCCAAGCTGAAACCCCAAGACATCAAGCAAAGGCCAACCGAACCTAGCACAACCCAACACCGAGACCCCGTGACCCCACATCAAGCAGGCAGGGGAACCAACCCCACAAAATAATCGTAGGGAATCAAACCCTAACTCATCCCCAAATCATCCTCTCTCGTATGTTAAAAATCCAATTTTTCGCACACATACCAACGATTTCATCTCAGATTTAAGCATGCAATAATCAAAATTAAAACTGAAGCGTAGGGGGAGAAGAGTCTCCCGTAGATCGTTGAAAAGCAAAAGAAATCGAAGAATTAAAACCCCAAAGCAAGATCCAGTCTGTAGTCTCAAGAAATCAACCCAGATCTGAAAAGCTCTGAAATATGGAAAATAACTTATAGTGTTGCGTAGCCAGAAAGAAGGAGAAGATGAAGAGTGTTAATAGCAGTCGAAGAAACCTGTAGATGACGCATGTCATCAAGCAAGGGGACATGACAACCTCGGAGAGGCCTGGTAGGGAGTTGGTTGATCGCAGGAGAAGGATGTAACGACCCGCTCTCGGGGCCAGTTACTGTTTGGAACATGCGCAAGTCCTGATAAGCACCAATGAAGTCAATACAAGCTCTGTTGCAGAAATACGTCAAAATACTCATACATGGAAGTGGTATAAACCTTATTACAAACCATCGGCATACATGAAAGGAATTACAACTCGAAGTACAAGTACACACCAAGCAAGCCACTCTGATACATTATATAATAAAAACACTCTCACACTCACACTTAGTAACCAACGTCCTCCTGGTCCAACTTTACAACAAGCTCAGCGTCTGCAGTCCCTATTGTAACTTCTTCAACCTGTGCTGTATCTGGCGAGACCACCACAAAAAGAACGGTCGCCGAGATCAGACGTAACTCAAAGTAACTCTAGCATGATATTTAAAACAATAAATACGCATGGCAAAACTAGCATGGCAAACTAAAGAGTAAAGTGCGTACAATAGAGCAAAAAAGACAGATTTACAACTATTACAATTCTATCCGCAATAAACAACATTAAGTGACCAGTTGCGATGTTTTTAGTTCTGCTTGATCCTACGTGACTTATAAATGGAAGTACAATATGCAACCAAGAGTCCACCTGATATCCCGGGTTACAACAATACGATACGGTACAATCAAAACGGTACTATTCAACAAAAAGATACGGTTCAATCAAAACGGTACTATTCACTGCAGATCGAACTGGTCGCTCCCGCACTTCCACAATTATAAGTTACCCCAAAAAAACCCTCTGTGTGTGTGCAGGTTAATGTACTTACCATTTATGAGTCAATTACTATTCTCATTTTTCCAATTATATCTTTCGGTTAAGCATGTCACAGAGTCCAATTCAATTTACAGTACGGTGCAATTACAATACTATGCAACTTATCGAGCAAGTGAAACACTTGGCTAATAAAAAGAAACTAATTTTGGCATGCATCAATATTGTTTTTAAACCCCATAGCTAGGATACGATGAGTTACCAAATCACTTTGTCGTGAAAGGCGCGTTTTGAATGACGGTCGGTGTACCTGGTTCACATATGTTACGAACGAGTTAGCTTAACGAATTACTAGTATGCTAAGAGGGCAAGTTACACTAACTCTAATATACTCACTTATAACTAATTACTTGTAACATGTTACTAAAACTTAACTTGTTATATCAGATCAATCAAAATAGTTACTAACATATTTATTAATATAGGTTTAGAAATTATTAATAACTTTTATCATAACTCAATAACTAATCTTTATATTATAACTTATTAAAAATTTATATAAGAAACTTTAGCTTTTAAATAAATAAGTTATATATAATCTTATATAATAAATTAATCAAAAATTAACTCATTTTAAAAATTAAACTTATATAATATAGTAACTTACTTTATAACACAACCTCCCCCTCTCTCTTTTTCTCTCTCCCCGTACTGCCTTTCTCCTTCTTCTTCTTTAATGTTTCCTTTTTTGTAGAGGGGCGGCAGCCAGGAGCAGGGGACGGCGCTAGGACATGGCGGCGGTGCACGGGGGCACGGGGGCCCGCTGAGCTGGGTGCGCAGGCGAGCAGCCCAGGCGGCAGGGGCTAGGGCACGGCAGGTCTGGAGGGCGGCGCGGCGGCGGGATCCGAGGCATGGGAGCGGCGGCCTGGGGGTGATGCAGCGGCTGGGCGAGGGCTTCGCAGAGGCCGACGGCTTGTGGTGGAGGAGCGGCGGCCAGGAGCTAGGGCAAGGGGATTTGAAATGGGGGAAGAAGGGGAACAGAAATGGGTTGATTGGGAATGAAGTCTGGGGATTCAGTTTCAATTTCTCTGATTTCTTCTTCAATTTCAGTTTTGTTTTGGTTGTTTGATGTCTGATTTTTGGATGAAGGAGGAGATAATTTGGTGTTTTGATTTGGGGATGGCTGATTGATTTTGGGGAAGAGGAGATTGATAAACGGGAGAGGGGAGATGCTGATGAATTTTCGTAGGGAAGTTGTAGGGTGATCCTTAAAGAATGAAGAGGCAGGGGACATGGTTGTTAGATAATCGAATTTAGTCAATAGTATTAATGAAGAATGAAGAAAGCAAAAGACATGGCTTACGCTTAGTCAAGGGTTAGGTTTTGATTAATAAGGGAAAGAAGGAAGAGACGTGTGAAACGAAACGTTTAAAATCAACATTGGTATTAATGAAGGAAGACTAAAATTTTTAGGGGAATGAATCGAACCTGTTTTGAGGAAGGTACCGGCTTGGAATGAGAAAAACGTGGGTGGGTTTGTTAGAAATTAGGTTGGTAATTAATACGAGGTAATTATTAATTAACTAAAATAATTAGTAATCACAATTCATGATTAGTAAAATAAATTAACTAAGGTAATTAGTAAATTAAATTAACTATAGTAACTATTTAAACTACTGTGAAAAATTTAGATGCGCTCGCGTCGACTCTACGGATACAAATACTCGGACAATCGGAAGTAAAATACAAGAACACAAGCAATTAAACATACCTAAAAATACTGGCCGTTACATCCTACCCTCCTTAGAATAATTCTGTCATCGGAATTCTCTACAGGGTATGGAAAAGGTAGGGGTAACGTTCTCGCATCTCATCCTCTCGCTCCCAGGTAGATTCTCCTTGCGAGTCGCGACGCCACATCACCCTGACTAGATCAATAGTCTTGTTCCTGAAGACTTTCTAGCATCGATCTATTATCTCCACTGGTTGCTGCTCGTACGTCAAGTCCGGACGAACTACGATCTCCGAGTAGTCCATGACATGACTATGGTCACTTACATAGCGACGCAGCTGCGAGATGTGGAACAAATTATGCACTCCCTCTAAGGCAGGGGCAGTGCAAGCTTGTAGGCCACCTTTCCTACTCGCTCCAGAATATCGAAAGGTCCAATGAATCAAGGACTAAGCTTTCCTCTCCGCCTAAAACGAATCATCCCTCGGTTAGGCGAGATCTTCAGGAAAACATGATCTCCGGGCTGAAACTCTAGATGTCGACGTTTTGCATCTGCCCAATGCTTGTACCTATCCTGAGACAGTTGTAGCTTCTCTCTGATGGTTCGAACCACATCCATGGCTTCTGTGATTAGCTCAGGACCAACCAACTCTCGATCTCCTACATCATCCCAGCTCAAGGGGGATCGACACTTCCTCCCATACAGTGCCGCAAAAGGTTCCATGCCAATGCTAGACTGGTAGATATTGTTGTATGCAAACTCCACCAAATGGAGATGGTCTTCCCATGATCATTTGAAGTCCAGCATACATGCCCGCAACATGTCTTCAAGTATCTGAATAGTACGCTCTGACTGACCATCTGTCTGTGGATGGTAAGCCGTAACTCAAGTGAGTCCCCAAGCTTTCCTGAAGGCTCCTCCAGAAACGAGATGTGAATCTGGTGTCTCTGTCCGAGACAATGCTGATATGAACTCCATGCAGCTTCACAATCTCCTCCATGTACTTCTTGGCCAACACTTCTGTAGACTGACCTACTCTGAAAGGAATGAAGTACGCGGTCTTGGTCAATCGGTCTACGATCACCCAGATAGCGTCATTCTGATTCGTACTCTTGGATAGTCCAGTCACGAAGTCCATCGTGATGTGCTGCCACTTTCACTCCGGAATGGGCAAGGGCTGTAATAAGCCGGCAGTCCTCTGATGTTCAACCTTCACCTGCTGGCACACAATACACTTCGCTACACTCCGTATGACGCTTCTCTTCATGCCATGCCACCAGTAATGCAGTCGCAGATCCTGATACATCTTGGTACCTCCAGGATGTATGGAGTATGGAGAACTGCGAGCTTCCTTCAATAGCTCCTCTCTGGTGGTGCCAGACGGTACACAGATCCTGTCTTCAAACCTCAAGGATCCATCTGCATGAATCTTGAACTCTGGCCTCTGGCCTGCCATCACCAGATCTTTGATCTTTCACAGCTTCTCATCATCCATCTGAGCATTCTTGATCCTCTCTACCAAGGTCAACTGGATATGCATTCCATCATAGATGCAGTCATCCCTGGTAGAATCACTTCTATATCCATGTCCCGGATCTCTTGCTGCAATCTCCACTGAGTCGTAAGGGTCATCACCGTTGGAAGACAATTCAATGCATCAGGTACAACATTGACTTTCCCAGGATGGTACTGAAGGTCAATGTCATAATCCGCCATGAGCTCTATCCATTGTCTCTGATGCATGTTGAGCTCCTTCTGAGTGAAGAGATACTTCAGACTCTTATGATTCGAGAACACCTTCACGTGCTCTCCCAATAGGAAATGCCTCCAAATCTTCAATGCAAAATGCACTGCCGCCAACTCAAGATCATGAGTGGGGTAGTTCTTCTCATGGATCTTCAACTGCCTGGATGCATATGCTACGACTCGACTGTGCTGATGTAATATGCATCCAAGTCCTTTGCCAGATGCATCACAGAAGACTTCGAATCCTCCTGATCGGTCTGAAATGATCAAAACAGGTGCAGTCATCAACCTTTTCTTCAGCTCTTGGAAAGCATCCTCACATGCTTTCGACCAAACAAACACCACATCCTTTCTTGTCAACCGCGTCAAGGCTCCTGCGATCTTCGAGAAGTCTTTGATGAACCTTTGGTAGTAGCCAGTGAGTCCCAAGAAACTTCGAATCTCGGTCACCATTCGGGGAACTGGCCAGTTTTGAACAGCTGCTACTTTGTCCACCTTGTTCAGCAGCAATCCCTTCTCCAGACACTATGTGGCCTAGAAACGCCACCTTGTTCAGCCAGAACTCGCACTTGCTAAGTTTGGCATAAAGCTGGTGTCTACTTAGAGTCTCGAGAACCTTCCTGAGATGCTCTGCATGCTCTACTGCATTCTTTGAGTAGATGAGGATGTCGTCGATGTAGACTACTACGAACTTGTCCAAGTATTCATACAATACTTGGTTCATGAGACTCATAAATACCGCGGGTGCATTGGTCACACCAAACGGCATTACTAAGTACTCATAATGTCAGTATCTGGTCCTGAATGCAGTCTTGGGAACATCTTCATCTTTCACCTTCACTTGATGGTACCTTGTCCTCAGATCCAGCTTCGAATAGACGCGTGATCCACCGAGCTGGTCGAAAAGATCATCGATGCACGGTAGAGGGTACTTATTCTTCACGGTGACTTTGTTCAGCTCACGATAGTTAACGCACATACGAAGGGATCCATCTTTCTTCTTGACCAGCAGTATAGGAGATCCCCAGGGAGATACGCTGGGTCGTATCCATCCCTTCTTCAGAAGCTCATCTAGTTGGGCCCGCAATTCTTCTAGCTCAGATAGTGCCAAATGATATGGTCCCATAGATATTGGTTGAGCTCCTGGCATTAGTTCAATGGCAAATTTGAGGGTGCGATCCGGAGGCAAACCTATAAGGTCGTCTGGAAACACATCCAAGAACTCTCGAACTACTTCTGGTATCTCAGGCTCAGCTTCCATAGCGGCTGCTATTGCTTCGGCCGATCTAGCTCTGTACTCCACTGGGCCTACCGATCTGCTTCCGCTAATAAACTCGAACTTTGAATGATCAGGAATCTCGAAGACTACCCTCCTTCGACTACAGTCGATGGTGGCATGGAAAGTTCCCAACCAATCCATTCCGAATACAGCATCAAAGTTCGGAATATCTATCATCATGAAGTCAGCAAATAACGCTCGCCCATAAATAACCACTGGGCATTGAGGATACCCACGGGTTGTCTTTATCACTCCGTCGCCCATGTTGACGTTCCAACCGGATGCTAAAGGTTTGACAGGAATAGTGTGGGTGAAAACGAATCGACTCGCTAGAAAGCAGTGTGATGCTCCCGAGTCGAACAAGGAGAGGGCGGGGTTCCCAGCTACTAGTATGACACCTAGGTTATGAACACTAATCTAAGCAACCAATGCTAATGAAAGAAATGAATTACGAACTATGCAAGAAATATACCTGTGATCATTTCACTGGTAGCCTCAGCCTCTTCGACGGTCATGGTGTAAGCCTGGCGTTTCGGTGGTGGCTGCTGCCTTGCTTGCTGAAACTGCCTCTGCTGTGGAGGTAGATGTGGACGCTGTGGAGCATTCCCAGTCAGGACAGAACGAGGAGATGGGGCTGGGGCTGGGGCTAGAGCTGTAGCACGTGGCTTAGAATGTGGACAATCCCTCGACATGTGTCCTGACTCCCCGCAAACCAAATAAAGGCCTAAAAGAATTTGACACTCAGACCTGATGTGTCCAGGCTTCCCACAAAAGTGGCAGACCGGTAGGGCCTGCTGCTGTTGTCCTGGCCTCTTAAACTGAACCTGTTGAATAGGACGGTGTACCTGAGGCTGTCTGCTTGGCCCAGCTTGGGTCGGTGGGGGCCTCGCAGATGCTGCCAGCCTTCGCTCTTCCTTCGCTTCCTCTTCGACCATCTCATGGTTACGAGCAATGGCCAGAACTTCAGCATGTGTGGTCAGACTAGCACCGACCATCATCCTCCGAATCTCAATGTTAAGCCCCTGCTGGAACTGTTGGGCTCGAGTCAATGGATCTGCAACCATCTCCGGGGCAAACTTGCTGAGCCTAGAGAACTCAGCGCCATACTGATCCACGGTCATCGAACCCTGCTTCAGGTTGATGAACTTCTTCCTCATCAGGATCTTTGCCTGTGGGGGAAAGTACTGAGCGTTGAATGTTTTGGTGAAGACATCCCATGAAATCAGTAATCCCAACCGGTCTTCTACCGCCTGCCACCAGTCTCGAGCACCGTCAGTTAATTGCCTTTTTGCGGTAGCCACCCATGCTTCTTCTCGAATCTGAGATGCTCTCAGATCATCAGTGATGCTCCTGAGCCATTCTTCCGCTTGGAGATGATTCTCGGTCCCAGCGAAAGTCTTCAGGTTCATCCCTCGAAAGTGATAAGCACTCGGGACAGCTTTCTGCTCTCTGCGCAAAGCCTGCTCCAAAGCCTGTCCAAGCTGCTGATGAAGGGCATACATGTCCCGCATGCAATCTTCTGTAGACAATGGTGCGGTCGAAAATGCTGTCACGTTCGGACCGGTGTTGGCTCCATTGCCAGCATCATTCTGGTTCGGACACTCATCGGGTGATTGATCCCGGATCCAAACGCACTGTCCTCGCTCCCTAAAGTGTTCCTTTCCATTGCCTACCTGCGGTTCATAAGATTTGATCAGTTCCCTTGAGTATTTTATACGTGATATTTTGAACTTCTAGTACTGTTCATGTGGTATTTAGCGCGGACCTGCATGGACCACCAAAACTTGTAACGACCCGCTCTCGGGGCCCGTTACTGTTTGGAACATGCGCACGTCCTGCTAGGTACCAATGAAGTCAATACATGCTCTGTTGCAGAAATACGCCAAAATACTCATACATGGAAGTGGTATAAACCTTATTACAAACCAGCAGCGTACATGAAAGGAATTACAACTCGAAGTACAAGTACACACCAAGCAAGCCACTCTGATACATTATATAATAAAAACACTCTCACACTCACACTTAGTAACCAGCGTCCTCCTGGTCAAACTTTACAGCAAACTCAGCATCTGCAGTCCCTGTTGTAACTTCTTCAACCTGTGCTGTATCTGGCGAGACCACCACAAAAAGAAGGGTCGCCAGGATCAGACATAACTCAAAGTAACTCTAGTATGATATTTAATACAATAAATAAGCATGGAAAAACTAGCATGGCAAACTAAAGGGTAAAGTGCGTACAATAGAGCAGAAAAGTAACATAACAGATTTACAACTATTACAATTCTATCCGCAATAAACAACATTAAGTGACCAGTTGCGAGGTTTTTAGTTGTGCCTGATCCTACGTGACTTATAAAGGGAAGTACAATATGCAACCAAGAGTCCACCTGATATCCTGGGTTACAACAATACGATACGGTAAAATCAAAACGGTACTATTCAACAAAACGATACGGTTCAATCAAAATGGTACTATTCACTGCAGATCAGACTGGTCGCTTCCGCACTTCCACAATTATAAGTTACCCCAAAAAACCATGTATGTGTGTGCAGGTTAACGTACTTACCATTTATGAGTCAATTACTATTCTCACTATTCCAATTATATCTTTCGGTTAAGCATGTCACAGAGTCCAATTCAATTTACGATATGGTGCAATTACGATACTATGCAACTTATCGAGTTTAGCTAACTGTTCAAGTGAAACACTTGGCTAATAAAAAGAAACTAATTTTTGCATGCATCAATATTGTTTTAAACCCCATAGCTAGGATACGATGAGTTACCAAATCATTTTGTCGTGAAAGGCGCGTTTTGAATGGCGGTCGGTGTACCTCGTTCACATATGTTACGAATGAGTTAGCTTAACGAATTAATAGTATGCTAAGAGGGCAAGTTACACTAACTCTAATAAACTCACTTATAACTAATTACTTGTAACATGTTATTAAAACTTAACTTGTTATATCAGATCAATCAAAATAGTTACTAACATATTTACTAATATAGGTTTAGAAATTATTAATAACTTTTATCATAACTTAATAACTAATCTTTATATTATAACTTATTAAAAATTTATATAAGAAACTTTAGCTTTTAAATAACTAAGTTATATATAATCTTATATAATAAATTAATCAAAAATTAACTCATTTTAAAAATTAAACTTATATAATATAGTAACTTACTTTATAACACAACCTCCACCTCTCTCTTTTTCTCTCTCCCCGTACTGCCTTTCTCCTTCTTCTTCTTTATTGTTTCCTTTTTTTGTAGAGGGGAGGCAGCCAGGAGCGGGGGCGGCGCTAGGACATGGCGACGGTGCACGGGGGCACGGGGGGCCGGAGAGCTGGGTGCGCAGGCGAGCAGCCCATGCGACGGGGCTAGGGCACGGCGGGTCTGGAGGGCGGCACAACGGTAGGATCCGAGGCACGGGAGCGGCGGCCTGGGGGTGATGCGGCGGTCGGGCGAGGGCTTCGCAGAGGCCGACGGCTTGTGGTGGCGGAGCGGCGGCCAGGAGCTAGGGCAAGGGGATTTGAAATGGGGGAAGAAGGGGAACAGAAATGGGTTGATTGGGAGTGAAGTCTGGGGATTAAGTTTCAATTTCTCTGATTTCTTCTTCAATTTCAGTTTTGTTTTGGTTGTTTGATGTCTGATTTTTGGATGAAGGAGAAGATGATTTGGTGTTTTGATTTGGGGATGGCTGATTGATTTTGGGGAAGAGGAGATTGATAAACGGGAGAGGGGAGATGCTAATGATTTTTCGTAGGGAAGTTGCAGGGTGATCCTTAAAGAATGAAGAGGTAGGGGACATGGTTGTTAGATAATCGAATTTAGCCTAATTTTGTCTTCCCTTTTTCTGTTGAATATTGCGATCACCCGGTTCCAACAGACATTTATGCGGATTTTTCTGAGATGATGCCCTTTTCTACATTTTATGGCAGATATGTATCTTTGTATTAAGGGTTTTTCCTCATATTAGTCCCTTAAATTATGTGTATTTTGATATTAGTCCCTTAAATCTTTGTAATTTGATTTTAGTCCCTTAAAGGGACTATTTAGGTTAAACATTAAACATTTAAGGGACTATTTAGGTTAACAAAAGGGACTATTAAGGTTAACGTTAAACATTTAAGGGACTAAATTCAAATTACAAAGATTTAAGGGACTAATATCAAAATACACATAATTTAATGGACTAATATGAGAAAAACCCATCATTTAAATGATATGATTTTTGGCCTAATTTTGTCTTCTTATATTTTCCAGTTGAAGATGGCGATCTCCCGGTTCCAACAGACATATTTCGGATTTTTCTGAGCTTTTAGCTATTTTCTATATTTTCTGTATGATATGAATCTTTATATTAAATGATATGATTTTTATAACCTAATTTTGTCTACTCGTATTATTTAGTTGAAGATGCGATCTCCCGGTTCCAATAGACATTTTTATTGATTTTTTTGAGCTTGGTGCTATTTTTCTACATTTTCAGAAAATTATGTATCTTTTTATTAAATGATATATGTTTTGACCTAATTTTTTCTTCACTTATTTTTAGTTGAAGATGGCAATCTCCCGGTTTCAACGAACATTTTTGCGGATTTTGCTGAACTCCTGTCTATTTTCTACATTTTCGAAAAGTTTTGGATCTTTTTATTAATGATATTATTTTTATAGCCTAACGATATCTTCTCTTATTTTGTAATAGAAAATGGCGATCTTCCGGTTCCAACAGACTTTTTTTACGTATTTTTTTGAGCTTGGTGATATTTTTTACATTTTATGGAAGATATAGAATGTTTTATTAAATAATATGATTTTTATAGCATACGTTTGTATTCTCTTATTTTTTTCAGTTGAAGATGACGATCCTAATGTTGTCTTCTCTTATTTTTAGTTGAAAGTGGCGATCGCCCGGTTTCAACCGACATTTTCGCAGAATTTTCTTCGCTTAAGACTATTTTTCTTCATTTTCTGGAAGATATTTATTTTTAATGAACTGATATGATTTTGTGGCCTAATTTTATCTTCGCTTTTTTTAATTTGAAGATGGCAATCTCCTGGTTCTAATGGACATTTGCGCGGATTTTTTGAGCTCCGGACTATTTTCTATATTTTTGTATAATACTAATATTTATATTAAATAATATGATTTTTATATTAAATAATATAGTTCCAAGGGACATTATTGCGGATTTTTCTGAGCTCGAGGCTATTTTTTTACATTTTCGATAAGTTATGAATATTTTTATTAAATGACATGATTTTAAGGCCAAATTTTTGTCTTCTTTTATTTTTCAGTTGAAGATATCGATCTCTCGTTTCTAACGGACATTTTGCTTATTATTCTTACCTCGGGGATATTTTATTAGTTTTTTGTAAGATATCTTTCTTTATATTAAATGAAATGGTTTTTATAGCCTAATTTTATCTTCTCTGATTTTTCAGTTGAAGATGTCGCACTCCCAGTTCCAACAATTTTTGCAGATTTTTTAAACTCGGAACCATTTTCTACAGTTTATTAAAGAAATGAATCTTTTTATTAAATGATATGATTTTTATAGACTAAGTTTGTATACTCTTATTTTTTAGTTGAATATGGCGATCTCGCGGTTCTAACGGAAATTTTTACGGAATTTTCTGAGCACCGAGCTATTTTCTACATTTTTGGTAAGATATGTATCTTTATATTAAATGATATGATTTTTATGGCCTACTCGTGTTTTCTCTTATTTTTCAGTTGAAGATGGCAATCTCTCGGGCCAATGGACATTTTTGCAGATTTTTCTCAGCTCGAGGCTATTTTCTATTCATTATTGAAGATAGTGACCTTTTAATTATATGATTTAATTTTAATAAACTAAGTTTTTCATCTCTTATTTATTAGTTGAAAATGGCAATTTCCCGATACGGGAATTTTTGTAGATTTTTCTGAGCTCGAGGGTATTTTTCTACATTTTTTGTAAGATACATATCTTTTTATTAAATGATAGGATTTTTTGGACTAATTTTGCCTTCTCTTATTTTTTTTCTTTAAAGATGGCGGTCTCCCAATTCTAACAGACATTTTTGCAGATTTTTCTGAGCTCCAGTCTATTTTCTACATTTTCTGTAAGATAAGAATCTTTATATTAAATGAAAATATTTTTAGAGCCTATTTTTATCTCTCTTATTTTCAGTTGAAGATGACGATCTCCTGGTTCCAACGGAAATTTTTGTGTATTTTTCTGAGCTCGTGGCTATTTTCTATTTTTTCTAAAAGATAAGGATCTTTATATTAATTTATATGATTTTTGTTGCCTAATTTTTTCTTCTCTTATTTTCCAGTTGATGACGATCTTTTTATTAAATGATATGATTTTTTGGCCTTATTTTGACTTCTCTTATATTTCGTTTAAAGATGGCGATCTCCTGGTTCCAATGGACAATTTTGTGGATTTTTCTGGACTCTTGGCTATTTTACACATTTTCTAGAAGATATGGATCGTTTAATTAAATGATATCAGAGAAGAAAAAATTAGGCCAAAAATGTCCGTTGAAACCGGGAAATCGCCATCTTCAACTGAAATATAAGACAAGAAAAAATTTAGAACAAGGAAGTTGCCATCTTCATCTATAAAAATGTTAGTTGTAACCGGATATCGCCATCTTCAACTGATAAGATTTTTATATATCATTTTCTGATCTGGGTGCTATTTTCTACATTTTTTTGGAAAGATATTGATATTTTTATTAATAGATATGATTTTTATTTCCTAAATTTGTCTTCTCTTTTTTTCAGTTGAAGATGGCGATTTTTTATTACATGAGATGATTTGTAGCCTAATTTTGTCTGCTCTTATTTTTAATTGAAGATGGTGATCTTCCGGTTCCTACAGACATTTTTGCGGATTTTTCTGAGCTCGGTGTTATTTTCTACACTTTTTGAAAGATAAGAATCTTTATATTAAATGATATGATTTTTATATCCTAATTTTTTCTTCTCTTTTTTTCAGTTGAAGATGACGATCTCCCAGTTCCAACGGATATTTTTGCAAATTTTTCTGAGCTCCATGCAATTTTCTTCATTTTATTAAATATTTGAATCTCTTTAGTAAATGCCAAGATTTTTATAGCCTAATTTTGTCTTCTCATATTTTTCAGCTGATCATGGCGATCTTTAGGGTCCAACAGACATATTTGCGGATTTTTCTGAACTCGGTGCTATTTTCTACATTTTATGGTAGATATGTATCTTTTTATTAAATGATACGATTTTTAGGCCTATTCTTTTCTTCTTTTATTTTTCAGTTGAAGATGGTGATCTCTCGGATCCAACAGATATTTTTTCGGATTTTTATGAGCTCCGAGCTATTTTCTATATTTTCTGTATGATATGAATCTTTATGTTAAATGATATGATTTTTATTACTGAATTTTGTCTCTCTTATTATTCAGTTGAAGTTGGCGATCCCCTGGTTCCAACGGACATTTTTGTCGATTTTTCTGAGCTCAGGTTTATTTTTCTACAATTTTGGGAAGTTATGGATCTTTTTATCAAATGATAAGATTTTTAGACCTAATTTTTTATTCTCTTATTTTTTCAGTTGAAGATGGCGATCTTGTTGGGGTGAAAACCAAATCGCCTTGGGATCAATGCGGAAACCAACCCTAATAAACTTATCAGGAATATAGAGCTAGCAAAAATCTAATCCCAACGACCCAACAAAATTCCCAAATGACCTTGCAATAGAAAGCAGCAAACGAATCACAGCAACAAATAAATCAATAGCAGACACAAGAGAATTTACACTGGTTCGGTTGTAAACAACCAACGTCCAGAAATCCAATCCGAGAAGATTCCACTAGTAGAGAGATCAAACAATTAGGGTTACAAAACGCTCCCTCACGTGTGAGTAATAACTTGTCAATAGAACAAGCCCTCACGAATCCACTCAAGAGGAAGAAATCAATGGAAGAAGAAGAGAAGGAAAAACCAAACCTTTCTGTCAAGAACACAAACCCTAAAACTCTCTCCAATCTCCAATGGGGTAGCAAGAGGCTCTCCAAAACTCTCTCAATCAGAAAGGAGGCTTAACCTAATCTAAAAAAATAGATATGTTTAAATATAAACCCAAAACAATGGGAAAAAACGCATCCAACCCGTGCTTTTCGCCCATGGGCCCGCGCCGACTCGGCTCGAGTCGGCTATCACCTCGGTCGAGCGGACATGCCCTAGGTGGAGTTGAGTCAACTCGGTCGAGTAGCCTATCTACTCGGTCTGAGTGTTAGTAGCCCTCTTCAAACGGAATGCCCTCGGGCTGCTCGAGCAAACAAAGCCTTCATGCTGCTTGGTCGAGTCGCTTCCTGCTCAACCAAGTAGCCTCCTACTCGACCGAGTAGGAGTCACCCGAGTCAGAGGGAAAACTTCTCCAAGCTCTCTGCCTGCTCGGTTTGTCAGAGACTTTATGCTGCTCGGTCGAGGAGCTTGCTGCTCGATCGAGCAGCCTCCTACTCGACCGAGTCACCTGGAAAAAACGCTCCACGGGATTTGAATCACAAAAAACAACACTCTACCTTGATTCAAATCTCATCACCAATGACTCCAGCACCTCCACGTTGTGTGCCATGACCCTCTCTCTAGAATCATCATCGTCTCGGAAAATGCGCCCTCCGGTGCCACCTAAGCCAACAAGGAAATCAGCTCCATGAAAACCTGGAGCTTGAAGGCGGAAACTGGCTTGGTAAACGTGTTTGTGGGGTTCAAATCAGTTGGGATCTTCTGAAGCTCTATCTCCTTCTTCTCCAACTCAAGGAAAGAATCACGCACCTCAATATGTTTCGTCCTTGAACTGTATTCCTGGTGCTTCACCAGATGAATGGCACTCTAGCTGTCACAATGCACATGTGACGAACTCTACGGCACCCCCAAATCTCTCAGCAGACTCCTCAAATACTTGGCCTCCTTCACAGCTTCCACCGCTGCAATCAACTCGGCCTCTGTGGTCGCTAGCGCAACCACAGACTATAAGACCGACCTCCACGATACCGCGGCAGTGCCCAAAATGAACACATATCCCGTGGTAGATCGTTGCCTGTCTTTATCGCCTGCGTCGTCGCTATCGCAGTAACCTGTCAGCACCTTTTCGTCTCCTCTCCCGTAAAGGATCCCGACACTCGATGTGCCTCGCAGATATCTCAGGATCCACTTGACGGCCTGCCAATGCTCTTTGCCAGATTAGCCATGTATCTGCTAACCACTCCCATGGCCTGTGCAATATCTGGATGCGTGCAAACCATCGCATATATCAAGCTTCCTACTGCACTCGCATATGGCACCTGAGACATGTAAGTCTTCTCCACATCGGTGCTTGGCGACTGACTCGCAGACAGCTAAAAATGAGCTCCCAAAGGTGTTGTCACGGGCTTTGCACCATCCATTCAAACTGGGCTAGTACCTTCTGAATGTCATTCTGTGACAATCTAAGCTCGTGCTTCTTTCGATTTCGAACAATCTCCATTCCAAGAATCTTCTTTGCGGGCCCCAAATCCTTCATGTCGAATTCTTGTCGTAGCTTCTCCTAAAGCTTCTTCACCTCCGACATGCTATTAGAAGCAATTAGCATGTCATCCACATAGAGCAACAAATAATTCTTCAAGTCATTCTCAAGTGTGCGAACATACACACATTGATCCTTGATGCTCCTCTCGAAGACTACTCCCATCATGAAGCTATCGAATCGTTTGTACCACTGCCTGGGTGACTGCTTCAACCCGTACAACGATTTCTTCAACCTGCACACTAACTTCTGTTTCCCTTCAACTCTGAACCCTTCAGGCTGCTGCATATAGATTTCCTCATCAAGATCTCCATGCAGAAAGGTGGTCTTCACATCGAGTTGTTCCAACTCCATGTCCATGCTAGCAACTAGCGCCAATAACACACGAATGGATGTGTGACGCACAACCGGTGAGAATATCTCGTTGTAGTCTTCACCCTTCCATTGTGCAAATCCATTGGCAACCAACCTTGCCTTGTACCTGACATTGTTCCAATCTTGAGTTGAACCTTCTTTGACTTTGTATATCCACCGACAACCAATGGCACGCTTCTCGCTAGGTAACAGTACCAAATCCCAAGTGTCGTTCCGGTGAAGAGACTCCATTTCCTCCTTCATAGCTCCTTACCACTAAGTGGCATCTCCCAGAGACTATGGCTCCATCATATTTCACCGGCTCCTCGTGCTCTAGGTTGAGTGCATAAGACGCCATATCATCGAAAGAATAACCTGCATAATTCCATGCTCCTAATCTTTTTGGCACTTTCTTCACCCTCTTCGATCTCCGCGTTCCATCATCACCTGCATAAGTGTCAACGCATACCTGAGATGTACCGGGTGTCTGCACATGGTCCTCAGTATGGATCTCATCATCTCCCTCAACAGTGTCATCGACCATCAACTCTTTGCATGGTCGCTGAGTGGGCTGGACCGGAAGACTAACCATCTCCGGTGAAATCTCCACTACGGACGTGTCATCTTTTGAGTGAGAATGTTTTGCCCTAAGCATTGCATCCTCATCAAAAGTGACATGTCGGCTCACTATCGCTTTCTGATCCTTTGGATCCCACAAACGATATCCCTTGACGACGTGGCCATATCCAAGAAAGACACACTTCTTTGCTCTTGGATCCAACTTGTCGACCCTCTCGTGCACGTATGCCGAGCAACCCACAATGGTCAAGTACGAGTAATCTTCAGCTTCACCACTCCATATCTCCTTAGGGATCTTGTAGCCAATTGCTACTGAAGGAACTCTGTTCACAATGTTCACAGCAGTCGAGAGTATCTCTCCCCAGAATTCCTTCTCCAAACTGGCTGAGTGCCTCAAACACCGCACTCTCTCCAACAATGTTTGATTCATCCGCTCCACCACACCATTCGACTGCGGTTCATCGGGTGTGCTAAAGTGTCTGCGGATCCCATGGAGTTTGCAGAAATTTCTTAACTCCCTCGTGGTAAACTCACCTCCATTGTCAGATCTAAGCACCTTCACGTGCCTTCCGGTTTGCTTCTCCACCATGGTCTTCCACTCTCGAAACATATCAAAAGTCTGGCCATTTGACTTCATCAAGTACATCCAAACTTTGCGAGAGTAGTCATCAATAAACAAGACAAAATACTTAGCTCCCCCTTTTGACGGCACTGGGCACGGTCCCCACACATCGGTGTGTAAATAGTTAAGTGGTCATTTGCTAGTATGCTTCCCCGTGTTAAACTGCAGCTTTGTCTTCTTTCTGTACACACAGGATTCGCAGAATCTACACTCTCATTTGAGGCCTCAATTAGTTTTCTTCTTCGGAGTACATCAAGCATTTTGTCACATGGATGACCCAAACGATAATGCCATAACTTTGCCGAATCTCTGGAGACTGCGCTCGTAGTGCTTACGTCTGCTTCACCTTCAACTGTGGTACCTTGAAGGGCATATAAGTTTCCTCCTTCTTTTCCTTCATCACAACCATGGCTCCTTTCGAAACTCGAAGTTGGTCTTTTTCAAAGACCGACTTACATCCGGCATTGTCCAATATGCCTATGGAGATTAGGCTTTTCCGCAAATCTGTGACATGCCTCACATCGGCAAGTGTACGCACTATGCCGTCATGCTTCTTTATCTGAATGGTTCCAATACCCGCAGTTTTACACACTGCATTGTTCCCCATGAGGATTGAGCCTCCATCTTGCTTGGAACGGTGTGTCGCAAACCAACTCCTATGAGGAATCACATGATACGAGCATCCACTGTCCATGAGCCATGCCATGTTGGCATCACCTGCAATCCCCGCAACAAAAATCTCGGTATCTCTACCTTCATCATGGATCTACTCACCATCAATCCCTAAAGATGCCGAACCGGAATCCTTCTCGGTTTCCTTTCCTTTCTTCCTATTCTTGATAGGACAATGATTCGAATAATGACCCTTCTTGTGGTAATTATAGCATGTGATGTTCGCAAACCTATCCTACGAGTGTCTCGACTTGGAGCGGTCATTATTCTTCCCGAAGCCTCCTCTCCTTTCTTGTTGACCCCTCACATGCAATGCCTCCTCGCGATTACTCACATGATCTCTACCTTGAACCTTGCCACGTAGTTGCTCTAAGTGAAGCGCCGCCTTCACCTCTTCTACGGTGAGAGTAGTCTGGTTGTAAATCATCGACCGAACAAACTGATTATACTCTTCAGGCAATGAGCACAACAAGATAACCGCTTGCTGCTCATCTTCAATCTTCACATCCATACCACGCAACTCTAGCACAATCCAGTTTAATTCATCCATGTGATCCTTCACTGCTGAACCAGACTTCATCTTGAGAGTATACATCTGCTGAAGTAAATATATGCGACTCGTGAAGGATTTCTTCATGTATAGTCCCTCAAGCTTCTTCCACATATCAGATGTCGTCGCCTTATCTCGGACTTTCCTCAGAACATTATCTGATAACAACAACTGAATCACGCGGTATGCCTTCCTCTATATTTTCGCTCTAGCGGATGCAGTCACCTCCTTAGCGATATTCGAGACATCGAATACGATCTAGTAACACCCCATCTGCATAAGAACATTCTTCACCTTCGTCTGCAAAATCTGAAAATCATTCCGGTCGGTGAACTTCTCAATCTTCAAAGTTACCAAAGATATCATCTTTCCTTCGCCACTAACTTCCTTTGCAATAAAACCAAAAGCTCTGATACCACTTGTTGGGATGGAAACCAAATCGCCTTGGGATCAATGCGGAAACCAACCCTAATAAACTGATCAGAAATATAGAGCTAGCAAAAATCTAATCCCAACGAACCAACAAAATTCACAAATGACCTTGCAATAGAAACAAGTAAACGAATCACAGCAACAAATTAATCAATCGCAGACACAAGAGAATTTACCCTGGTTCGGTTGTAAACAACCTACGTCCAGCAATCCAAATTTGAGACGATTCCGCTAGTAGAGAGATCCAAACAATTAGGGCTATAAAACGCTCCCTCACGCGTGAGTAATAACTTGTCAACGGAACAAGCCCTCAAGAATCCACTCAAGAGGAAGAAATCAATGGAAGAAGAAGAGAAGGAAAAACCAAACCGTTCTCTCAAGAACACAAACCCTAAAACTCTCTCCAATCTCCAATAGGGTAGCAAGAGGCTCTCCAAAACTCTCTCAATCTGAATGGAGGCTTAACCTAAGCTAAAACAATAGATAGGTTTAAATACAAACCCAAAACAATGGGAAAAACGCATCCAAACCGTGCTTTTCGCCCATGGGCCCGCGCCGACTCGGCCCGAGTCGGCTGTCACCTCAGTCGAGCTCGGTCGAGCAGACATAACCTAGGTGGAGTCGAGTCGACTCGGTCGAGTAGCCTAGCTACTCGGTTTGAGTGTTAGTAGCCCTCTTCAAACGGAATGCCCTCGGGCTGCTCGGGCAAACAAAGCCTTCATGCTCCTTGGTCGAGTCGCTTCCTGCTCAACTGAGTAGCCTCCTACTCGACCAAGTATGAGTCACCCGAGTCAAAGGGAAAACTTCTATAAGCTCTCTGCCTGCTCAGTTTGTCAGAGACTTTATGCTGCTCGACCGAGGAGCTTGCTGCTCGACCGAGTCACCTGGTAAAAACGCTCCATGGGATTTGAATCATAAAAAACAACAGATCTCTTGGTTCCAACGAACATTTTTGCGGATTTTTACGAGCTTCGGGAAATTTTCTACATTTTCGAAAAGTTATGTATCTTTTTATTGAATGATATGATTTTTATAGCCTAATTTTGTCTTCTCTTATTTTTAAGTTGAAGACGGAGATCTTCAGGTTCCAACGGGCATTTTAGCGTATTTTGTGAACTCGGTGCTATTTTCTACATTTTATGGAAGATATAGTACTTTTGACTAAATAATATGATATTCATAGCCTACGTTTGTCTTCTCTTATTTTTCAGTTGAAGATGGCGATCTCCCTGTTCCAACGGGCATTTTTACATTTTTTTTCTTAGCTTGAGCCTATTTTCTACATTTTCTGGAAGATATGTATCTTTTTATGAAATGATATGATTTTTTGGCCTCATTTTGTCTTCTTTTTTTACTTTGAAGATGGCAATCTTCCGTTCCAATGGACATTTGTGCGGATTTATTTTGAGCTACGGGCTATTTTCTATATTTTTTGTATAACATGAATCTTTATTAGAACTTTTTAAATGATAAGATTTTATAGCATACGTTTATCTTCTCTTATTTTTTCAGTTGAAGATGGCGATCTCTCTGTTCCAACGGAAATTTTGCGGATTTTTGAGCTCCAGGCTATTTTCTACATATTCTAGAATATATGTATTTTTTATTAAATAATATGATTTTGCCCAAATTTTGTCTTCTGCTTTTTCAATTGAAGATGGCGATCTCCCGGTTCCAACGGATATTTTTACGGATTTTTCAAAGTTATGGGCTATTTTCTATATTTTATGAAAGATTTGAATCTTTTTATTAAATGATATGATTTTTGACCTAATTTTCTCTTCTCTTATTTTTCAGTTGAAGATGGCGATCTCCCGGTTCCAATGGACATTTTTACGGATTTTTATAAGCTCGGTGCTATTTTCTATATTTTATGAAAGGTAAGGATCATTTTATTAAATGATATGATTTTTATTGCCTACATTTGTCTTCTCTTATTTTTTTCAATTGAAGATGGCGATCTACCCGTTCCAACAGTCATTTTTGCGGATTTTTCTTAGCTTGGAACTATTTTTAATCTTTTCTGTAAGATATTGATATTTTAATTAAATGATATGATTTTTGTTCCCAATTTGGTCTTCTCTTTTTTCAGCTGAAGATGGCGATCTCTCGGTTCCAATTTACATTTGTGCGGATTTTCTTAAGCTCCGAGCTATTTTCTACATTATCTATAAGATATGGATCTATATATTACATGATAGGATTTTTGTATCAGAATTTTGTCTGTGCTTATTTTTCAGCTTCCAACGGACATTTTTGCGGATGTTTCTTATCTCGGGGCTATGTTTCTACATTTTCGGGTAGTTATTGATCTTTTTATTAAATGATATGATATTTGACTAAATTGTGTCTTCTATTATTTTTCGGGTGAAGATGACGATCTCCTGGTTCCAACAGATATTTTTGCAGATTATTCTAACCTCGGGGCTATTTTCAAAATTTCCTTGAAGATATGGATTTTTTATTAAATGATTTGATTCTTGGCCTAATTTTGCCTTTTCTTGTTTTTCAGTTGAAGATGGTAATCTTTCGATTCTAACTAATATTTTTGCGGGTTTTTCTGAGCTCGATGCTATTTTCTACATGTTATGGACGATATGTACCTTTTTATTAAATAAGACGTTTTTATAGCCTACATTTTTCTTCCCTTATTTTTTTAGGTGAAGATGGTGATCTACCTGTTCCAACGGACATTTTTGTGGACTTTTCTATTCTTCAGACTATTTTTCTACATTTTCTTTAAGATATTTATTTTTTATTAAATAATACAATTTTTTGCCCGAATTTTTACTTCTCTTTTTTAAGTTGAAGATAGAAATCTCCTGGTGCAAACTGACATTTTTACTGATTTTTAAGAGCTCCTTGCTATTTTCTATATTTGTGAAAGATATGAATCTTTTTATTAAAGGATATGATTTTTTTACCTAATTTTTTCTTCTTTTATTTTTTCAATTGGAGAAGGCGATCTTTCGGTTCCATCGAAAATTTTTGCAGATTTTTTGGAGCTTCGAGCTATTTTCTATATTTTATGGAACATATGGCTCTTTTTATTAAATGATATGATTTTTATAGCCTAAGTTTGTCTTATCTTATTTTTCAGCAGAATATGGCGATCTCCCGGTTCCAACAGACATTTTTGCGGATTTTTTGGTCTGGGGGCTATTTTCTATATTTTATTGAAGATATGGATCTTTTTATTAAATGATATGATTTTTTTAGCCTAAGTTTGTCTTCTCTTATTTTTTTTAGTTGAAGATGGTGCTCTCCTGTTTCCAACGAACAATTTTGCGGATTTTTCTGAGCTATGAGCTATTTTATAAAGTTAATTAAGGATACAGATCTTTTATAAAATGAAGATTTTATAGCCTAAGTTTGTCTTCTTTTATTTTTTAGTTGAAGATAATGATCTCCTGGTTCCAACAAACATTTTTGCGGATTTTTTGACCTCGAGCCTATTTTCTATATTTTGTGAAAGTAATAAATCTTTTTATTAAAATAATATGATTTTTGGGTCTAATTTAGTCTTCTCTTATTGTTTTCTTCGAATTTGACGATCTCCCAGTTTCAACGGAACTTTTTGCTAATTTTTCTTAGCTTTGGGCAATTTTCTACATTTTCTGTAAGAAATGGATTTTTATATTAAATGATATAATTTTTATAGCCTAATTTTGTCTTCTCTTATTTTTTTCAGTTGAAGATGGTGATCTTCCAGATCAAAAAGAAATTTTTGCGGATTTTTCTGAACTTCGGGCTATTTCTACAATTTATTAAAGATGGGTATCGTTTTATTATATGATATGATTTTAATCACCTAATTTTGTCTTCTCTTATTTTTTTTCATTGAAGATGGTAAACTTCCGGGTTCCAATAGATATTTTTTGATAATTTTATTAGCTACGATCTATTTTCTATATTTTCTGTAAGGTTAATTTCTATATTAAATGATATGATTTTTAGAGCCCAGATTTGTTTTTCCCTTATTTTTCAGAGAAAAATAGTGATCTTCTAGTTCCAACGGACATTTTTGCGGATTTTTCTGAGCTCCATTCTATTTTGTTACATTTTCTGATAGATGTGAATCTTTATATTAAATGATATGATTTTTATACCCTAATTTTAATTTCTCTTATTTTTAGTTGAAGATGTTGATCTCCCGGTTTCAATGGACATTTTTGCGGATTTTTCTGACTGCGAGACTATTTTCTACATTTTCTGAAAGACATAGATATTTATATTAAATGAAATATTTTTGGCATAATTTTGTTTTCTCTTATTTTTCAGTTGATGATAGCGATCTTCCTGTTCCAACGGATATATTTGCTGATTTTTTTGAGCTCGGAGCTATTTTCTACTTTTTGAGTAAGAAATGGATCTTTTCATTAAATGATACGATTTTATAGAATTATTTTGTCTTCTCTTTTTTTCAGTTGAAGATCATGATCTCCTGGTTCCAACGGACATTTTTGCTGATTTGTCTTAGCTCGAAACTATTTTTCTTCACTTTCTAGAAGATAAAGATCTTTTGTTTAAATAATCTAATTTTTTGGCCTAAGTTTGTCCGCTCTTATTTTTCAGTTGAAGATTCCGATATTCCAGTTCTAACGGATATTTTTCATGATTTTCCGGAACTCTGGGCCATTTTCTAAATTTTATGTAAGGTATGAATATTTATATTACATGATATGATTTTTATAGCCTAATTTTGCCTTCTCTTAATTTTAAGTTGAAGATGGCGATCTCCCAGTTCCATCGGACATTTTGTGAATTTTTCTGAGCTCGTTTTTATTTTTTGCATTTTCAGGTAGAAATATTTTTATTACATGATTTGATTTTTTTAAGTAATTTTTCAGTTGAAGATGGCGATCTCCTAATTTCAACGTACATTTTTGTGGATTTTTCTCAGCGCCATACTAATTTCCACATTTTCTGGAAGATATGGATCGTTTTATTAAATGATATTATTTTTTGGCCTAATTTTGTCTTCTCTTATTTTCATATTGCATATGGCAATTTCCCGGTTCCAACATATATTTTTACGTATTTTTCTGAATAGGGCTATTTTCTACATTTTCTGGAAAATTTGGATCTTTATTTTAAATGATATGATTTTTAAGGCTAAATTTTATATTCTCATATTTTTTTTCAGTTGAAAATGGCGATCTCCGGTTCCAACGGACATGTTTGCGAATTTTTCGGTGTTTCGAGCTATTTTCTGCATTTTCTTGAAGATTTGTATTTTTATATTAAATGATATGGTTTTATGGCCTAATTTTGTCTTCTCTTATTATTTAAGTTGAATATGGTGATCTCCAGGTTCCAACGGAAATTTTTGCGGATTTTTTGATAGAGGGGCTATTTTCTAGATTGTATTGAAGATTTGGATCATTTTATTAAATGATATGATTTTATGGCCTAATTTTGCCTTTGCTTATTTTTTAATTGAAAATGGCCATCTTCCTGTTCTAGAAGAAATTTTTGCGAATTTTTCTAAGCACGGAGCTCATTTATACATTTTCTGGAAGATATGTATCTTTTTATTAATTGATATGATTTTTTGGCCTAATTTTGTCTTCGCTTATTTTTCAGTTGAAGATATCGATATCCCAATTCCATCACACATTTTTTACGTATTTTAAGCTAAAGATATGAATCTTTATATTAAATGATATGATTTTATAGCCTAATTTGTCTTGTCTTATTTTTCAGTTAAAGATGGCGATCTCTCGATTCCAACGGACATTTTTGCAAATTTTTCTCAGCACGGGGCTATTTTCTATATTTTATTGAAGATATGGATCTTTTAATTAAATGATATGATTTTTATAGACTACGTTTTATTCTCTTATTTTTTCAGTTGAACATGGCAATATCCCTGTTCGGACAGACATGTTTTGGATTTTTTTTGATCTCGAGGCTATTTTCTACATTTTCTGGAAGATATGGATCTTTTATTAAATGATATGAATTTTTGTCTAATTTTGTCTTCTCTTACTTTTCAGATGTAGATGGCGATCTCCCGGTTCCAACGGAGATTTTGCAGATTTTTCTTAGTTCTGGGTAATTTTCTACATTTTCAGTAAGATATGGATTTTTAGATTAAATATGATTTTATAGCCAAATTTTGATCTTCTCTTACTTTTCGGTTGAAGATGACGATCTCCGGACGGACATTTTTACGGATTTTTCTTAGCTCAGGGCTATGTTTTACATTTTATGGAAGATATGGATCTTTTTATTAAATGATACAATTTTGTTGCCTAATTTTTTTCTTCTCTTATTTTTTAGTTGACCATGGCGATCTCTCGGTTCCAACAAATGTTTTTGTGGGTTTTTCTGAGATCGGAACTATTTTTATTCATTTTCGAGAAGTTATGGATTTTTTACTAAATGATATGATTTTTGGCCTAATTTTGTATTCTCTTATTTTTTATTTGAAGATGGCGAAATCCAGGTTCCAACAACCTTTTTTCAAATTTTTCTAAGCTCGGGAATATTTTCTACAGTTTATTGAAGATGTGGTTCATTTTATAAAATGATATGATTTTTATTTATTAAGTTTGTCTACTCTTATTTTTTGTATAAGATGGTGATATCCTGTTTCCAACGGAATTTTTGCAGATTAGCCTGATCTCGGGGCTATTTTCTAAATTTTATGGAAGATATGTATCTTTTTAATAAATGATATGATATTTATAGCCTACGATTGCATTCTCTTAATTTTTCGGTTGAAGATAGCGATCTCCCAATTCCAGCAGACGTTTTTGTATAGTTTTCTAAGCATGGGACTATTTTTCTACATTTTATGAAAGATATGTATCTTTTTATGAAATGATATGATTTTTGGCCTAATTTTATCTTCTCTTTTTTTACTTTGAAGATGGTGATCTCTCGGTTCCATGGACATTTATACGGATTTATTTTGAGTTGCAAGATATTTTCTATATTTTTTGTATAATATGAATCTATATTTTAAATGATATGATTTTTATAACCTAATTTTGTCATCTCTTATTTTTTAAGTTGAACATAGCAATCTCTCGGTTCCAACAGACAATTTTGAGAATTAGTCAGACCTCGGTGCCATTTTCAAAATTTTCAGGAAGATATGGATATTTTATTTAAATGATATGATTTTGTCCTAATTTTGTATACTCTTATTTTTCAGTTAAAGATGGTGATCTTCCTGTTCCAACAGAAATTTTTGCAGATTTTTCGAAGCTCGGTGCCATTTTCTACATTTTATTGAAGATATGAATTTTTTTATTAAATGATATGCTTTTTATATCCTATATTTTTCTTCTCTTATTTTTTCAGTTGAATATTACAAGCTACCAGTTGAGCAGACATTTTTACTAATTTTTGTTAATTTGGGGCTATTTTTCTTCATTTTATGATTTTTGGCCTAATGTTGTCTTCTCTTATTTTTCAGTTGAATACGGCGTTCTCACGATTCCAACGGAGATTTTTGCAGATGTTCTTGACCTTGAGGATATTTTCTACATTTGCTGGAAGATATGGATCTTTTTGTTAAATAATATGATTTTTGGCCTAATTTTATCTTCTCTTATTTTCCAGATGAAGATGTTGATCTCCCAGTTTCAAAAGGACATTTTTGCGGATTTTTTTGAGCTCTATGCTATTTTCTACTTTTTCTGAAAGATATGTATCTTTAGATTAAATGATATGATTTTTATAGCCAAATTTTGTCTTTCCTTATTTTTCAGTTGAAGATGGCAATCTCTCGCTTCCAACAGACATTCTAACGGATTTTTCTAAGCTCGGGGCTATTTTCTACATTGTACTGAAGATACGTCTCTTTTTATAAAATGTTATGTAGCCTAATTTTGTCTTCTCTTATTTTTCACTTGTAGATGGAGATCTCCCCCTTCCAATGACATTTTGCAGATATTTCTGAGCTTGGGACTATTTTTCTACATTTCCAAGAAGTTATAGATCTTTATATTAAATGATATGATTTTTTGGCCTAATTTTGTCTTCTCTTTTTTAGTTGAAGATGGCGATCTCCCATTTCCAACGGACATATGTGCGGATTTTTCTGAGCTCTAGGCTATTTTCTAAATTTTCTGGAACATATTGATTAATATATTAAATGCTATGATTTTTATAGCCTAATTTTGTCTTCTCTTTTTTAGTTGAAGATGGCGATTTCCCGGTTCCAACTGATATTTTTGCTGCTTTTACTGAGCTCGGTGCTATTTTCTACATTTTCGGAAATTTCTACATCTTTTTATTAAATGATATGATTTTTGGCCTAAATTTGTCTTCTCTTATTTTTTCATTGAAGATGGCAATCACCCAATTCCAACTGACATATTTGCAGATTTTTCTGAGCTCTGAGATATTTTCTAAATTTTCTATAAGATATGAATCTTTATATTAAATGATATGGTTTTATAGCTTAATTTTATCTTCCCTTATTTTTCATTTGAAGACGGCAATCTTCCAGTTCCAATGAAAGTTTTTGTGGATTTTACGAAGCTCAGTGCTATTTTCTTCATTTTATGGAAGATATGAATTTTTTATTAAATGAGATGATTTTTATATCCAACAT